>JAFFSR010000215.1:2340000-2850849 GCA_017163975.1 Anastatus disparis | reverse complement strand
TTGATTTGTATATATATCTATATATATATATATATATATATATATCTATAAACACACACATACACATGCATACATGCAATGCTCTGTATACATACACTCCTACCAAAATTTATACATACACACACACACATACGCACAACATGGCTTTGACATAATTTTATTATAATTAGAGTCTAGACTTAACTTCGCTACTAGACAAAAGATATTTTTTTTCGAGCACTTAACATTACTGTTATTACGATTTAGTCTAGGCGCGCCAGAGGGTTTCGTATGAAGTTGAGGTTCTACTAAGCAAGCAGGTGATTTATATGTATTTTGAGCTGCTGAATCCGAATTTGCAACTTGTTTTTCGCGCAAGTAGTCGAGTAATTTGTTATAAACACAAATTAATTGTTTCAATGACTATAGTTTATGAACTAAAATAGATGCAGTAATTTTCTCTGCAAAAACTTGTTCTTTTCAATAAAAAAAACAAAAAAATCGTTTTTGTTGCGTTTCCGATTCATAATTAGAACCAGAGATATGGCAAATATATTGCAAAAAAACATAGAGACGTAGCGCGCTAGCGTGGAACGCCCTGGTAAAAACCTTATAACCAACTACTAATTGATATTTTTTGAGAGTTCTAAACATGTGTTTGAGAAAATGTCAGAGTCTCAGTTTAATGATAAGTTGCTATATATTACTTTCAAATGTTGACAAATAAGCTAGAATGATTTCAAGCAGAAAAAAATTTTCAATTTTTCAGAATTGTGTTTGTTTATAACGAAATAATATAGGTGGAGCGAACAAAAATATTTCTATATTTTGATATAGAATGATAGGGAAATTTGATCTAATTTAAGAATCTGTCCGGTTTTTCAAATTCAAGTATGTAGAACCTGGGAGATATCGCAATTTGGTTGTAGCGCCAACTCCTGCAATACGACATATGTGTGCAATATAGCGATCGCTTTCTTATTAAAAAATTCTGACTAAAAGGTAAGTAATTCTATCCTCTAATAAAATCACTACTGACTCGACTCTACTTTTATATACTTTGTCATAATAATTCCATGATGTATAATCTTGGAGCATATACTACTGGAGGAAGCCTCTCAGCTAATAACATACGTTACAAGGCGAAGAGAGAAAAAAGCTTCTCTATTTTGGTACGTGCTATCTCTCTCACTTTCAAGTGGAAACAGAAGCAGCCAATAAACCAGCGAGGAGAGAGACAGCACGTACCAAAATACGAGGCTCTCTCTGCCATATATCGCTCTACCATTGGAGCTTCTCCAGTAGTATATGCTCAGGGGTATAAAACATTTTTAAATGAAGTAAATTTAGGGTTTTAAATAATCATTAAATTTTTCTATACTATAATAGTAAACAATTTACTCAACTTATGGAGTATTTTTACATTTGTTTATTTTTTGCAATTGCAAAAGAACAACAATCGATTTTATTTAAAAATTTGTTTTAACCTTCCGATTCATTAGAGTCATCTATTTTTAGCTGAATCCTTTTTAATTAAATTTTATTTAATTTCCTAATACAGAGTTAAAATTAATTGTATTACAAAAAAAAAATGAGATTACTTACCTTATAATAAAAATTTTTGACTAGGGTGATCGTCATATTGCACACATATGTCGTATTGCTTGAGTTGGCGCCACAACCTAAAATTGCGACATTCTCTCAGGTTTACCATACTTAATTTGAAAACCGGATAGATTCTTATACTAGATCGGATTTCCATCATTCTATCATAAAAAATATCCAAATATTTCATTGCTCGCTTACCTATATCATTCCGTCATAACTGTAAATGACTTGAAAAATTGAAAATTTTTTCTGCTTCAAATCATTCTAGCATATTTATTAACACTTGAAAGTAAGACATATAACAATTTATTATCAGCTGAGACTTTGACATTTTTCAAACACATGCTGAACTCCAAAAATATTAATTATTAGTGGAGTTATAAGGTTTTTTACTAGGGCGTTCCGTGCTAGCGCTACGCCCTCTATGTTTTTTGCAATATATTTGCTATATCTCTGGTTCTTATCATCAGAATTGACATAACAAAAACGATTTTTTTTTTTTTCTATTAAAGAACAAGTTTTTTGCAGAGAAAATCACTGCATCTATTGTAGTTCATAAACTATAGCCATTTAAACAATCAATTTGTTTATAACAAATTACTCGACCACTTGCGCTTAAAAAGCAAGTTGCGAATTCGGATTCAGCAGCTCAAAATACATTACAAATCACCTACTTGCTTTAGGGACCTCTAGCTTCCATACGAAATCCTCTGAGCTTCTAGACTAATTATATTAAAGTAGAATATTAAGACTTTCTTTTTCCAGCAAATTTTTTTTGTGACTTTTTCACTTATATATATATATATATATATATATATATATATATATATATATATATATATAACAAAAAAGTAGCAAAAGAAGTAATGTTAGTAAAAAAGAAATTTATTTTCGTCTAGAAGCGAGTCAAGTCTAGGCTCTAATTATAATAAAATTATGTCATAAACATAATTGTGTGTGTATGTTATTGTATGAGTATATGTGTGTGAGAGTACGTTTATGTGTGTATGTGTATATGTATTTATATATATATATGGGTCAAAATAATATCTTTTTAAAAAGTTGCAAGCAAGAGGGTCACCGATTTTCTTAGTTTTGAAATATGTTTTAGAATCATTAAAGTTGAAAATCTCTGCAAAATTTAAGCCTTCTAAGTGCAAAACTCAGAGAAATGGCTTTATGAAGGTAAAAAAAATCTGCTTTATTGGCTGTTTTTCGCTCTTTTCAAAATTCTGCCAAGACTTTTTAACATATTTCGATTCGACAGACGGCATTTTTTGGCTTATAAAAAGAGCTTTGATAATTGAGTAACTAAATACGAGCCAGCTGACACATGACTTTTTAACTAAAGATGAAATTTCGCCATTTTGCGTACCTTTTGAATGGTCGTAGCGTCTTTTCCTCTTAACTTTTGACAATTTTGCAAAAATAGGTTCGATTGCTCTTGAGAAATACATATTTTTTTTAGCGTGTTGAATTTAGTTAGAAATTGTCCAAAATATGAGATGTTAAAGTTTGTTAATTTAGCAAAAATCGCATTATTATAATATTTCACATATTTGAATATCCCATTTATCTTAATAGTTTTTAATCTAACAGACGGCAAAAATTTGCTTTCAACATGTTTTATTAGGAAAAAATTTCGTAAGATTATTTGAGTCTATCTATGAGATTAAAGCGTTCAAAAATCATTACTTTGTTATATTTTAAGGGCACAAAACACTTTCTTCCGGTTCCACCATCGAATTTGGGTTTATTGTTTATTTTATAGAAAATTTACTGTAGAATAACCTCTAACAAGTTTTTTTACCCTACTTCATTAAGAGGCGGTCGGAACCATTCGCCGCTTAATGGAACTGCAATCAGGTGAGAGAAAAATATAAAATATTTCTTATACAGCTATTTACAATTTTCTAAGACAATAATATACTTTTAATGTCGTCATTTCCTCTAGCCATATGTATATGTAGAATAATTATTAATGCTGATTTTGTTTGAAAAGTCTAAAATATTGATATAAAGCAAAAATACGGCGCAAAGTAGAGCCGATGTAAAACATTGGATACATCGTTCTTTACTCTAGTAACACAATCTGTTGCAAGCACGATTACGCAGAACTTGCGTGGTCTGTTTCCACATTTTAATGCATATCTGCTGAAATTTAATTGCGACTGAAACGTGCGTCAGATTTGTAACAGATTGCCAATCGAAACGTGCGATTCTAAGATAAGAATAAACACGTAAACTTGCTGCAGAATCGAAGCAGTCTTTCGTAAGAATCTTACTGTAGCACTTTACTCCAGAATTACATAAGATTGACATAAGTTAAGTGCAATCATATGACGAGAATAAACACGCAATTTTGCAGCAGAATCGAAGCAGTCTTGCGTAAGAATCTTGCAGCAGCACTTTACCCCAGAATTAGATAAAAATGACATAAGTTAAGTGCAATTATATGACGAGAATACCCCGTTGAAAAAAATCCAATTGGAATTTTCAATTGGAATTCCAATTGGAATTGATCGGAATTCCAACATGGATTTCCAACAAAATCCAATTGGATTTTTCCAACGGGGTAAATACGTAAACTTGCAGCAAAAATCGAAGCAGTCTTCCTAAAAGAAAAAAAAGGAACGCAAAAACAATTAACATATACGCAAAGGGGGTGGACGCTGATGTTATAGTATAAAATTATATACATTGGGAAATTATATGAATTGTAGACATTAGGAGAAGAGAGAAGACCATTGCAGCAAACTGTCAAATATAAAAACGTAGATAAAAAATTTTTTATAATATCTAAGAAAAGTTTTAAATAAGTTTCTATCAATCAGTAAAAGATAATAAATATTTTGGTTCTACATGCATACGTAATTCTGTAGTAAAGTTTTGTCGCAAGATTCTTATGCGAGATAGCTTCAAGTATGCTGTATGCTCGCGTGATTATTCTTATGATAAGATTGCATTTAACTTTTGTCCTTTTGATGTAATTTTAGCACAAATCTGCTGCAAGATTCTCACATAAAACTGCTTCGGTTCTGCTGTACATTCGCGTGTTTATTTTCATCATTAAATTACACTTAACTTTTGTCATATTTATGCAATTCTGGAGCAAAGTGCTGCTGCAAAATTCTTACGGAAGACTGCTTCGATTCTGCTGCAAGTTTACGTGTTTATTTTTGTAACATAATTGCACTTAACTTGTGTCATTCTTATGTAATTCTGGGGTAAAATGCTGCTGCAAGATTCTTACGAAAGACTGTTACGATTCTGCTGCAAGTTTGCGAGATTATTCTCGTCATATAATTGCACTTAACTTTCTTCATTCTTATGTAAATCTGAGGTAAAGTGCTGCTGGAAGTTTCTGATGCAAGACTGTTTCGATTCTGCTGCAAGTTTGCGAGATTATTCTCGTCATATAATTGCACTTAACTTTCTTCATCCTTATGTAAATCTGAGGTAAAGTGCTGCTGGAAGTTTCTGATGCAAGACTGTTTCGATTCTGTTATATGCTTGTGTACTCATTACGATTCACAGAACAGCACTTGACAATTTGCAATTCTTACGTAATTGTGCTGCAAAATTTAGTCGGGAATTATTTACTCAATTTTGTTGCTAGAATCTGTAATAAGTTTATTCCGCAAGTTTACTGCAAAATATCTTCAAGATTCTGCGCATTCTTTCCGTTTCGTAGATTGCACTTTCTTTCTGCTAGAAACGTGCGATTCTGTTGCACTTATCTGCTGTAATTTCTTTTCATAAAAAACCTTATGAAATGCGGAAACAGACAGCACATGTTCTGCTGCAATTTTTTGATTTTCAAGAAAATTGTAGCAAAATTGCGTTGACCATGTTACCAGGTTACAGGAAGTTTTAATAATTAAAGCATTAGAATAAAAATCATTAAGTGTCCGTTAAAGATGTATCTGCGTGTGAGTGCGCGCTTTATACATACTTGACATAATATTAGGTAATCCAATACCCAAACAGCACATACACAGCGATTTGTACGCTGATGTGCCGATGTGCCTTCTCTCTCCCTCCTAAACTTAGCTTGTGTAGTGCGTATTCGCTTGCTATACTCTCTCTCTCTCTCTCTCTCTCTCTCTCTCTCTCTCTCTCTCTCTCTAATCCAGACTGCTTGGTATAGTATAGTGTTTCCTCTCTCTCTTATTCTTATAACTTAGTTGTGTATGCACGACAGATAGGGTCACACGCATGCAACACATATTAAAATGTAACGTGACGGCAACTTGGATTTTTATGCCTAGGAAATTTTCGAGGCACGCCAAAAGAAGTATTAACTTTAAAAATCTTAAGGTTTGGTTAACTCTAAATCTTTCAGAAGATATTTTTTAATATATTTTAATATTTGTAAAGTATACAACTGTTTCATTCAATGTTTGCCAAGGACATTGGGAACCGATGAGTACAAGTTAACATTCAAATGAGTAAATGTAGCTAAAACTACATTTTTTATTATTTTTCAATACTTTTTTTTTTCCAAGAGATTGCCCAGAATGTCCACTCCTGTAATTTGTAGGACATATTTATACATATATTACCTACTTTGATGATTTTCTAAGACATGAGATCACGGTTCAAAACCTTGAAAGTGGTATTTTAATGCTTTAAATGACTTTAGCTCAGTGAATGGCTACATTAGCAGATTTAAATTAATTTTTCCTCAAAATTTAGAATATTTTAAAGAAAAAAGTTTTCCAGTAATAAATTCTAAAACTCAACCCAACTGAGTAATTTAAGTTTGAAATTGGTCAAAAATATGGTTTTTGCCCAATTTTGAAGCTTTTAGCTCTAAAAATATGTACTAAAGGAATTTAAAAAAATTCTGTGTAGTTCATAATATGGAAAAAAACCATTTTACCAATTTTTAGCAAAAATAATTTTTCGTTCTTCGATTTGACAAAGAATGGGTGATATATACAGGGTGTCCCATTTTAAAGAAACCACCGAGATATTTTCGACAGTTGGCGTTGTATAAAAAAATTGTTCAGACGAAAGTTATTCGGGAAAATGGGACCTATCTTTTATGAAATTAGTTTTAACCTTGAGATTTGTTTTCAAGGTCATTTGAAGGTCAAAGTGATTTTTTGAATTGGAACCCTTATTTTTGATCCCGGATTCAGAAAGAGCAAGAAATTCTACGTTCAGATAAGGTATTATGTGTGATGTGCGGTTGACGCCTCCAAGTTCATGTAGGGGTCAAATTTATTAATTTCTTCATCTATGCACACGAATGATTGGGTGAGGTTAATAATAATAATAATAATAATAATTATAACAATAACCCAATAACTTAAAACCCCAATAACCTGATAACCCAAATAACCAAAACCCAATAACCCAAATGAATAAAAGTCCGTTTATCTGAAAATTTGCCCACTACGTGTGTTCATACCACAATTAGGTACGTAAATCAATCTAACCAATCTAGGCAAAAAGGGAGGTAAGGTATTGATTACCCAGCCAATTAAGGCAAGGTGGGGATGCCCAACCGATCAAGGCAAGACGATGGCTACCCAGCCAATAAAGGCAAGGAATTAATTACCTAGCCAATTAAGGCAAGGTGGAAACGCCCAGCCGATCAAGGCAAGACGATGGCTACCCTAGCTAATCAAGGCAAGGAATCGATTACCCAGCTAATTAAGGCAAGGTGGAAACGCCCAGCCGATCAAGACAAGACGATGGCTACCCAGCCAATGAAGGCAAGGCATTGATCACCCAGCTAATTAAGACAAGGTGAGAACGCCCAGCCGATCAAGGCAAGACAATGCACGGAAAAAATATATAATTAAAAATTACTATATTTTTCATTAATGGGGACAAACTCGACATATGCAGGAAATTTAACATACTTTTATGAATATTTACTACACTTCTACGAGTTTATGATTGTAAAGAAGGGGGTTCTCTCAAGGAGTTTTACCTCCCATAACAAAACCCCGCTATCTAGGACAACTAATTTTATTTTACCTTCCGGAGTTTAGAGATTTTATCTAGTGAGTATATTCTGCCTGATCTATACAAAAATGTCATAAACTAAACACTCAGATCTCTTTTTTACATAAAATTAAAAGTTAATATTCTCTTTTTTTTAAAGTTTATTTCTTTTGCCCATTTCTATTTAATTGTATCAAGTTGTTTTAAGAAACAACTGCTGCAAGGTTTCCTTTTTTATCTCCTCAACTCGCATGTTCCTTCATAGAACGACCTAATATTAGAGGACTTCCACCTACATAAACAAATGATTTCCAGCAAGGGTAAACGGGCAGTTTGCAATTCCCTTATATTCTCCTTAGAGTTTCGAATACTTGACACATTAATTATAATAAAAATAAATGATATTTGAAGTTTCTTAACGAGGACTGGTTGTTCTAATCATTTAAAAATATTAAGATAAAATTTCATTTTGATTCATTTATCCCTCTATCTTATATGCTGTAAAAAAACTACTGTTTAGTTTATAATTATCAGTTAAAGATATTAATTAAAAACGAAAAATTTGAAATAATATATCAGTAGCTGAATGCTCAAAAAAAATAAATAAAAATAAAGAATTATTAAGATTTAGAATTTAACTAAAGGCTTTAGTAAAATATTTGTATGTATAGAACTGTTACTCGCCAATAACCTTTTGTGAAGGAAATATATTACTTCAAAATATGGAGATGCCAGTTTCGTATCTTTTATTCTAAGCAACAGAACAGTAAAAATAAACGAGGAAAAGAAATTGAAAATTCTATTCAATTGGGAAAATATGTAGATCCTCTTCATATCTAAATCGTTATTTATAGTTAAAAGCAATATTGACACTAGGTTGATTAGATTTATTATGTTACTATGCAAACATTAGAAAAGTCAGCATTTTTCAGTATTTTTATTATCCCTATTTTATACATATTCTACATAATTACGAAAAACAGTTCATTGATCATAAGTTATAATTTATTTTTATTTATTTATTTTAGTATATAATTTGTTTATTACCAATAGGAAATTTTACAGAACTTATGTAAACATGAACAAACTTTAAATCAATTTAAAGAAATGAAGTAGTTAACACAGATTCAAAACTTGGTAACGATTTGTCATTTAGTTATTCAAAAAAAAATCATATATTATTAGTTCCCAAGCAAATAAAATTTATATAAATTTAAAGAAACATGTATAGCATTATATTGTGATTCAACTTCGATACAATTTTTCGTGAATTCATAAAAAAAATAGTATAATGCGAAATCGATGAATAATTAAAATATTTTGCATCCATGAGTTGCAAGGTTAGTATGAATGCATTTTTTATTAAGATTTTTCTTTAAGTTGTTAATAGTTATGAAGTTTGTATAATCTTAAAAATTAGAATAAAATAATAACCTGTAGCAATTAATCTAAAAGACATTTTTAAATAAATCTTATTTTTCTTGTTTTCCTTGTATTTTTATCGAAGCGTACTTTACCAAAAAAATAATCTTAAGTTCATTGTTCAATGGTACTTATCTTTAATATGTCTTAGTTGTTACATTGTTGGCCGGCTGGCACTGCATTGCCGGCTTTCCTGTATTATCAGCTTGCTCTAGTTGGCACGCAATATCCCGCGTGCTATTTCAGGTGCACTGTATAACACCGAAATAATACCCGGCGGCCGAATCCCAGTTCGAACACAAACCATTCCTTCATATTCAATTTTCACCAATAAAATTGATAATTAACAAAAAACAGAAAAAAAAAACAAAAGATTGACTTCGTAACAAAAGCCATTATATCCCGACGTTGGCTTTAGTGGCTGCAGCCGTGGGGCTGCAGCGCACTCATGTCCTGCTGTTAGACTTGGTCGCGCGCGTCTCTTCAAACTCTTTATCTCAAGCTAGCCCGTCGTCAACGTTAATGCCGTCAGTCAAAAACTTCAAACCAAAGCAACTGGTAGTGGGAGGAGATGCGAGAGAAAGAGAGGTAGTTCTCTTTCTCCTTCTCGCCCAGTGCCTTGAAAATCATAAGTTCCCACTCTCAATGCAAACGAAAGTAGAGAGAGTGGAGACCTATGACGATCTCCGTCAATGCTAAACGGTTGACTTCCCCGAAACCGATAAGAGAGTGAAAAGAAAGTGGCCTTGGCACTTTTCAGACCTCTTTCTTCTCACTATAGGAATAAAAAGAAAAATTTTGAAAAGTTAAAAAAAAAATATTTTCTCAATAATGATTAAAAAAAATTAATTGAGAGTTGTGTCACTTAACACCCCCCCCTTACTACAAAGAACTGCCGTCCTTGGTAGTAGAAGGTCACGCAGGAGCAAGCATGAGAATCCAAGAAAACCTGCATCACAAAATTAAATATACATAATAATTATATTGATTAAGAAAAAGAAAATAGCGGATGGAGGTAAGGTTGATGATTGTTTACTTGATAAGGTGGGTTGGCTTGGAAATAATTTAGAATTGAGGAAAAAATAAGGATTCCGCTTTACAAGTAATTGCTTTAGATGAAAGTAAACACAAAAAAAAAATGTAACCGCATTAAATTAAGAATTTTTTTTTTATTTAACATTGCAATATGCCTAAAGTTAAAAGAAAAGGAAATGATTTAACAGAAATTTTTACGCTAAAAATATAAGATTATAAATTGAACTAAAATTTTTATCAAGATTTAAACCATTTTATTTTAAAAGTTTGTTCAAAGAACAAAAAATTTTTCTTTTGTTTTTTTTATCTTCTGATGCCGTTTTGAGATGGTGATGTACCGTCTTCACAGGAGGAGCGGGGTTCTCTTCCGTTTGCTCCCCCTGTAGGTGGGTTGATTTTTGTTTTGTCGTTGCCTCATAGTGCTGACGTGAGGGTGGGTCAACCCTGGCAATTTCTCTGGCTATCGATGTTGGTATAGGCCAGCAGTTAATGCTGGCAGTTGTGAAGTCCGTTTCTCTCCCTTTACCTAAAACAGAGTATATTGAAAAAAAATTGTTTTGGAAAATATTTAGGTTAGTCTCATGCATTGGTTAATTAAATGCTATTTACATGTTAATTAGCATTAGTTTTTTTTTTTTTTTTAATATTTGAATTATTAGTCAAGTTCTAAATTATTTACACGCAAAGCAAGCGGTTTAGGTTCTGCAGGATTAAGGATGAGGCGTACTGCCTGTTGGAGCACTTCATACTCCGTCAAGGAAAAGAAATACTTTTCAGTATTGTCGCAGGGTACAGAAGCAGTGGGCGGGGCTGCACTATTGGTAGCCACGTCTGCCCATGTCAATGAGTTAGGTTGTAACTCAGTTTCAGCGGACACCAGGTTAGAGGTGGTCTCCGGTAGTTCAGGTATGTCTAGCGCGTGGACGCAGTCTTTGCTATGCAACGCGTAATTACCTGTAATTGGTTTTTACACAAGTTGCATATAAAGCAAATGTGGTCATCATGCAGTCTCGCGGAACCGTCTGTCGAGGGCTGCTGGTCGCGGCACAACAGCATATGTGTGCGTCTATACTGTGTAGTAATGTCGTAATTACAATTATTACACCTAGTCCAGATGTTTTGGATTTCGTTCTGTTTACGTTATTGTCGTAAAGGCTCCGCTTGTTTCGCTCCGTATTTATTACGGGTCTGTAGCAAAGCTGTTTGAGCGTCAGTCTTATGCAAAAACCTTACGTATCTGTACCGATTTTCAGTTACTTTCCCACGAGTAATATGTACGTAGTCTAATAAAGCGAAGGGTTTGAATACAGAAGCTAAAGTCTGCACTGTGTCATTTTTTGTTACTAAACAAAAAGTCGGTTAGGGTCAATGTTTGTAGAGTCATTTTTATCATTAGATGCGGGTTTTTCTACAGAAAACTGGTCGAAAAATTTTATTTGGAGTCTAGTATACTTATGGTTAACGTATTCTAGTGTAGTTATCTGTTGGACAGGCCCTTGTCGTTCGAGATCTCGGATGATTTCCCAAAGGGTCTGGTCTTTGTTATTGATCAATTGCAAGGTCTCATTTCTCGACATCCTGATACGATGTTCGTCTGGAAATAGAGACGTCAAATTTTATTCCCTAATTGTCTACTAAAGCTGTTTGTTGTAACCCTTGTGCTGTCGTAACAGTGGTCGGGGTCTGGTCTTTGTCCGTGGCAGGTAAGGTGTCACTTCCTACACCCGCAGTTACGATTTTTAGATCATGGCAGGTTCCGGGTTGATAGCGTTTTCTTGCCCATGGTTTGTAGGTCCCAACGGTGCGTCTGCATTTAATAGTCTTGGCTGCCAACATCATAACTGCCAAACACAGCAGCACTCTCAAACCGTAACTTCCATACACAGTATGTCGGAGTTCACCATTGTCTAATTTATGCTGTGCGATTTCTTTTAGCTTATAAGAAAGTTGTTGTACGTCACGATTGTTCCAGTTGTATTCATCTTTAAGTTGCAATATTGGAAATAACTCTTTAGGTTTCATAATATGGTCAGGAATGTTTTTTGTCAATACATCGGTAATTTCCAGATGTAGCTTAGGTTGGTAGGTGTAAAACTCTGTACTTGTACGAGTTGTCATACCTCCTAAGGTCACTTGCGTAGTCCTACCAGTACAACCGTCAGGTATCTGAATTTTTCCAGTCCCATTTAATCGTAGTATTTGGTCTCTCTGTTGGTGACAGGTAATTCGAATAGTTGTTAATTCGACTAAAGAGTACAACCATGCAGCTTCATTATGAAGATAACTCCATTGAGAGCTGAGCTCGGTCAGGTAGATTATGGTGCAGTGTCTAAAGTGATTTTCAGTAGGCTGCGTCAATAGCAGAAGTTCACAATCTTTCGAAGTTGGAACGTCAAGCAATGGCCAATGAGTTTCACAAATCATCCCATAAGCATGGTTTGTACACTCATGTAAATAGTCATGGTCGAACTTTACATATTGTTTGTTTTTCTCATTTAGCGCTAAAAACGCATGAGTTGGCTGGATTTTCGCAAAACCAAGATGTTGGTCTTCCCATGATTGGGTAGTTAATAATGGATACATACGGTACAGTACATTCGGTTCTGTTTCAACCATTGGCAGATATAACATTACTATCAGCCGGTTGTTGTCGTAGACATCATCTATTTTCGAGATCCTTGCTATTTCTTCAGGGCTCGCATGTTTGGTAGGCATAGGTAAATCCCAATCACTCAAATGTTCTGTAATATCCTGGCTCATTTGGGCTAGGAGCTGGGGCGTCAATAATTCGCAAGGTAGCTTTCCTTGTAATAAGGTTTTAACTAGTTCGATTAACTGCTTGAGGGCTTCCTGAGCTTGTTCAATAGTCATAGCTAAGCGACTATAATGTGCAGTGAGACTTCGAAGGTAGGAGTCTCGTTGTTGCTCTGATTCGAGTGTTTGAATCGTCCCTTCCAAGTTTTTCAGCGCGTTAGCATGATTATTCGTAATATTTTCTAGGCTTTTAAAATTTGCTGTTATAAGATGAGTCTTTTGATTTGCTAGTTTGATGATTTCTTTATTATCGTTTAGCAACTTATCGATATTTTGGTGTACTTTTTCTATTTCATCTTCCGTGACTAGCCCGAAAAGTGTGTTGCTAACACTGCCAATGATACCTAAAGGCGTCATCGATCTTTTGATAGTCTCCTGACTGTTACTTGATTTGTCTCTAAAATGCAATCTAGTCAACAGGTCCTTAGCTTGGTTTTGAAATCTGTGCGTTTGGCTCTGTTTTCCTAATAACGAATGTTATTAGGAAATGTTGAATGTGCGAATTCAACGCATTTTCGCAATCCTCGCTGTCAAAGCCTTTTAAGCAATCTCTGTAACTGTCAATAGCGGCTGTTCGTTGGTCAGCTATTTTAGGTTGGCATTTTAGCTTAGCGAGCTGTTCCCGGCAGTTATTAATCGATAGAGTTATAACCTGGCTTATGTCTACCTGAGAGTCAATTATGTCGGTGTTCACATGTATAAGGATTTTTTTTCCATTCAGCTCGTTTTAGTCGTAAAATGCCTATTTTCTCATAATAAATGCCCGGATTAGTGTTCAACGGTGTCAGAATATGAGATGGTAATCCAGTAGTTTGCAGTCCATAGAAAGTTAGCACTGAAATTAGGGTCGTCAAGATATAGCCCTTCATGACTAGGTGCCTGAGCCTGTAATGGAATGGTTAATATCGTTAGGCAAGTTTAACCTTATCGATATGTTTCAATATAGTTTTATGATCGGGGGTTTCCAGCAAGATGTTATTATGCCCTAGAATACCTATTATTTTTAAAGGTGACAAGTAGTACTTTTCGAATTTTGAGGTTCTGGGCTCATTCTTTATATACACATATTGTCCGATTGTTGGCTGGAATGTCTTGACCTTCTTGTCGTAGTATTTTTTTTTTTAAATTTTTCTTTTCCACCTGGTTTTGTCCAGCTGTTAACTTCATCTCCTCCAGTCTTTTAACAAGATCTGTTAGATACTGGTTGTATGTCGCCAACCGATCTTCAGACGGTATTTTGAGAGGAAAACGAGCAGTTTTTCCATAAACCAATTCAAATGGTGTAAAACCCGTCGAAACATGAACACTTGTATTGTATGAGAAAGCGGCAAATGGTGCTAAACGGTCCCAGTCCTCCTAATGTTCAGAATACGTTCTGATAAAGTCCACGAGAGGGCGTGGCTACGTTCTAAGGCACCAGTAGTCTGTGGTCGGTAACCAGAAGAATGTAACTGAGTTACCTTAAGTAGTTGCAATAATGCTGCCATAAAGTCGGACATGAAGCTAGTACCTCTGTCAGATAGTATGGCTCTAGGTGCTCCAAATTGGCAGATTAGATTTTTAGCTAAGGCTTCTGCTATGGTCGTCGCCCTTATATTCGGAATAGGAATAACTATGACGTACTTAGTCAGATGGCACTGCATTGTTAGTAAATGGCAATTCCCCGAAGTCGTTAATCTTAGTCTTCCAACCGTGTCGATGGAGACTTTGTCGAAGCTATCCAGTGGCGTGTCGGTAATTACCATAGGAGCTTTTTTGTTGATCCGATCTATTTTGTGTTGTTTACAAGTAGAACACTTTCGTACATAATCTAAGATATCATTTCTCATACCAAGCCAATAATATCTCTCTCTGATTTTAGTTAACGTTTGATTTATGCCTTTATAATCGCCTATCAAACTGTCATGCAAAGTAGAAATGATTGGATTTCTTTGCTCTTCGGTAAGATATTCGGATTTTCCGTAGCACAGAGTTATGAGAATACCTGTGTTTTAGAATTCTTCCCTTAAAATATCACTAAGTGTTCCAGGTGCTAGGTGGTCAGTCACCTTACTCGTCCTTGATATTCTAACGGTAGAGATGTTTTGCTTGTTGAATATTTCGATCGTTTGTTGTAAGAGATCACGCAAATCCTCGCAATCTAATGAATCCTCCTCGAAGTCTTTAACTACCAGTGAAAATATTTTGTGCTGTTTATAAGGGGTAATAATAATGTTTCCCTTCTTGGGTTTTCGTCTCTTTATATCCCTACGCTCTATTGCTCCGATGTCATTTAGTAATTTTGTTACTGGGTCATGCCGATCACAGTCGCCGGAGATAAAATGAATAATATCATCCCGCTGGTATGTGAGGCAATGTCTAGTGGGTCTTATTACTTGAATTCCGTTGTCAGATATTGCAGCCTTCGTTGTGCTAGCATTAGAGGTAAGTGAATTATCACTCCAAGTCCATGGGTTAGGTAAAATTACACCCATAACGTCATCTGGTGCTTTAGAATATTCAATGTTAATAGACCTCTCAGTTACTTCCGGGATTGCCTGTAAGTTGGGTTTCGGCATTGGCTTTCTGATAGTCCTGGGAGTGCTACTATGTCTGGGCACAGCCGATCGTATGCTGGGAGTGGTTGATAACGCTCGCTCCTATGATCGCGGAATTATAGAGGAGTCTAAGTTATCCTCGATATCAGCTTCTTCGGAACCTGCTTCTAGGTCAGTTATTAAGTTTTCGACAGTGTGCCTCGCAGTACTCACAATTTCATGTGTTTCTGACAACAATGGCACGGTTGCTGGCATTACCGTGTCCATAAGAGGTTCTTGTTCCACTGCTCCTGGTTCGTCAACCGTGATTGATCTTTCTTCTGTCGAGTTTCTACATATCTCTGCAAGCGTTAGCTTTGCTGCCATCTTATCTAAAATTTCTCGTTGGGAAGGTGTCGGTTCCTCATCTTCGGAAAAGTACTTTGGCAATGGTTTTACCGGTGAATCTGCATTCTTTTCTACAAACAACCAGTCTCCTGTATTAAACCAGTAGTCTTGAAGACTTTTTTCCAATTTTCTGGATTTGTTAGTGCAATCGTGCCTAATTCGGTGTTTGTCTGCAGCGGTGAGTTTAATGGTGCTTGCAGGTAACGTCACAGCAAGGTCATGTCGGTGGTCTTGACCTTGACTGAGGTCATTTATCCCTGTTGATGACAAAACAGATTTTGGGATTATTCCTTCGTAGTCAGGCAAGTCTGAAATATTAACGCGGGAATCACTGGTATTTATTTTACACTCAGTGGACTGGTTTTTAATAGGAGTAGTAGTTGTAGGTTCTAACTGACTACATTCACAGTCTATATCTGTTCCTTCACCTGTATCACTTGGTTGTACAGCTTCCATTTGTATAACACAAGGGTTACTGATTTCCGTCGTGTTAATTTTTTCGACATTTTCCCGTGAACTGGATGGTTCTTCAAATTCGGTAGTAGAGAAATCCCTGAGGCAAGTTTGTCGTGTATCTTTTATAGGAGGTCGATCGTCGGTGTAAGAAGCACTTGCCTCGTTTTCGGTGTCAGAGACGGTAGTAGTTTTTTCTTGGTTAATCTCTTACTTTTAGTTAAAGTTACACTAAGTTTACTACTACGATCACTCGATATATCGGTAGCTGTCAGGCTACTCAGCACATCTTTATTAGTCACAGCCTTGCGAGCTTGACTCGCAAGTGTCTCCCGATACGCTGGTTTTGTTACTCACCCTTGCTGAACACCACTAGTTGTTTTTGCTGGCGTTACTTGCTTAGATCGGGTTCTTTGAGCTACTACGCTGTGCTCAAGTTCAGGTAATTTCCGTCTATTAAGGGGACCCGGTGGTCTCCCCCGTCTTTTTGGTGGCACAGGCGGTTCTGGTTTGGAAACAGATGGTCCGAGAGTATGCGGAGGCTCGTCAGTTTCAGCCACTGGCAGTCCCTCTAAAGTTTTCTTGCCTTTCCTGTCTAAGGTCAAAATTCTTAGCTTTGGCAACCGTTCATTAATTTCCTGCTCGGTCGGTGTTTCGACTGGATTTCTTGACAAGGCGTCAGCATTGGTGTTTAATTTGCCTGGCTTGTATCTGAATTTATAAGTATAATCAGTGAATTTCATCATCCACCGCATCAATCTTTGCCCTGGGTCTTTTCGATTGTGCATCCAGTTTAAGGGTTCATGATCTGCTTGAAGTATGAATTCCCTGCTTAGTAGGTAAGGTCTAAAATGATGCATAGCATACAGTGCTGCTAGACATTCCTTGTCTGTGGTACAGTAATTCTTTTCTGCCTGATCTAGTTATCGCGACAGATAAGCCACGGGGTGGTCGAAACCATCCTTTTCCTGACTCAACACCGCTCCGATTGCATAGTCAGACGCGTCGGTAATTAAAGTGAAAGTCTTGTTAAAATCAGGAAAAATCAGTATTGGTTGCTTAATAAGATGTCCTTTTAGATCTTGAAAACTCTGTTCCTGGGCCTCCCCCCACTCGAATATTGCGTCTTTTTTTAGCAAGTTCGACAAAGGTCTGGCAATTTTAGAGAAGTCTTTTATGAAACGTCTATAGTATCCGGCTAAACCTAGGAATTGTAGAATATTTTTAGGTGTTTTTGGCGTAGGGAATTCCTGGACTGCTTTGATTTTTCCAGGGTCTGGTTCAACGCCTTTTTCACTGATTATATGGCCTAAAAAGGTCACTTCCTTCCTTAAGAATTCTACTTTTTCCGGCTGGAGCGCAAGATTCGCTGCTCTGAGGCGTTCGAAAAACTTACGAGTCTTCCTTTCATGATCGTGTAAGTCCTTGGAGGAGATGATAGTGTCGTCTAAATATACTAACATCTCTGTATTTTGTAGTCCTAGCAATATTTTGTTGACCATACGTTAAAACGTTGCGGGCGCCTCCTTGAGGCCCTCAGGAAGACGTGTGTACTGGTAATGTCCGTTGGGAGTGGTGAACGCACTCTTCCAACGATCGTCCTCATGTAAAGGTAGTTGTTGGTACCCATTAGCCAAGTCGAATACTGAATAATAAACTGACCCTCCAAGTTGGTCCAAGATATCAGTTATGTTTGGCAATGGATAAGCATCCCCTATTGTCTTCTTATTAAGGTTACGAAAGTCGATGACCATCCGCCAACGCGGATTTCCGTATTTGTCTGGTTTCTTAGGCACGATTACCACTGGATTATTTGAAGGTGACCAAGATGGTTCTATAACCCCGTCCTTAAGCTTCTTGGCCACTTCGTCCTTTATCACCTGTTTATGAATAGGCGGATGTCTATATTGTTTAGTATTTATTGGAATGTCGTCTGTTGTGGGTATTCTATGCTCAGTTAAATGAGTAACTGGTATGGGATCTCCAGGTAGAAGAAATACATCATGATATTCAGTAAGTAATTTCCTTACATGTATCATTTCTTCCTGATTAGATGGTCCAATGTCATGATGTCCATGAGCTTTTGCACTCGTTGATAAGGGTTGGTGATACGCCCTTCATCAGTCTCGGTCATAGTATCTGAATAAAAATCAGGATCCACATATTCAAAAGGTAGGATCTCTCGAGGATTTATGCTTATCAAGGCATCCTCTTCATTGGTGTTTCTGACAAGGATTCTACATTTTCCATTGTCATTGCTGACAAGTCCTTCTCCGAGAAACACCTGGTCATTGCCTACGTCGATCCTAGGTAGATATCCTTCTTTCAAATGTGTGTTGTTCAGATTTATCTCCAATACTTGTCTGCTTCTACTAGGAATGCAGTAATGGGTTGCAGCGTCGCTCAACGGATCTACTAAAGCGTCTAGTTCGCTCAACGATAATTGGTCTATGGAACCTCCATGAGTAGCATCATTAGTATAGTTGGTCTTATCTTGTTCTTGATCGATAAATGGAATGGGATGCATGGCGTCTCCAGATATCATGAGCGCGTGATTATAATAGGATATAACAGCATCTTCTTCCTTAAGGTATCGCCTACCTATTAATCCATCCTGATCGATGGGAAATGATGGTTTTACTATATGAAATTTTACTGGTCTTTTTCTTAGGGTAAGCCAGGTGGTTCCATACGTGGTTATACATTCATTAGTAATACCACTTAACTCAGTACTTCGAGTAGGATCGTATGGTATCTCGTCACGTAAAGCAGTGCACTTTACCAGATTTACTGCTGCACCGTTGTCAATCATAAAGGTCATCTAAGGTTGCCTACCCTCAGTCACATGTAGTCTGATAGCAGTAGGTTCGTCTAATTCACTATCGTTGTCAGTAAGTCCCCTATACATGGAAACTCGTTTGCAGTTTCGTTTATCAGCATCACCTGTGTTGAGTTCTGCTGAGTCGATGGTTGAGGTGCATTCTGTGTTACAGGTTGAGATAAGTTCGGTGACACTTGTCTTTGGCTCGTCGACTCTTGGTTGCGACGAGCCAGCGGCCAGTTTAAAGCAGGCTGATTATTGAAAGCAGGTTGTCTTGGAGCTTCGGTCTGATTGGGAGGCATCCGGTTATAATTATTAGGTGCTCTATAAGTGTTATATCCCTGAACATACTCTTGTGGCCGCTGATAGTTGGTCGAAGATCTCTGTTCTCCGGGCCCATAAGGGTTATACAGGCGTGCGTCCTGAGAAAAAATTTGCTGTTGTCGTTGATTATATTGCGGTCGAGGCGCATAGTGATTTTGATTAAACCTCTGCAGTGAGTTATTCACGTTGTAATTTTGTGATATCTGTCTGACTTGAGGTTGATTGGTTCTTTGCACATTATAGTTTGTGCGTCTCTGCCTCTGTTGGAATCCAGGGGGCGTATTATTATGTACCGTGGGTTGAGACGCGTAGTTTTGGCTTTGATGCCTATTTTGTCCATTATTCCAGTTGTTGTTTGGATTTCTTTGCTTCCAGTGATTTTCTGCCGAAAACTCGGTCTGCTCCCAGTTTACCTTGGGAATTTTCCCATGAAATTTATATCTAGTGTCAGGCAGGATTTTTGCCTCCATGCGAGTCTCTATTCGCACTGCATCCTTATAGGCGTCACCTAGAGTGGCGGGGTTTTTCCCATCCACTTGCACAGATATATCAGCGGGTAGTCCTCTTATGAAGATGTCCTTTGCCGCGTACTCTAAAAGTTTTATCATGTCGTTCAGGTTGGCATCAGTTGCTCCTGGGATGTCGTCCTTTAGAACATTCTTGGCTCCACTGAGTAGAATGTTAAGTCTATCGTAGAAAGCTCCTACAGTCTCTCCCTGTTTCATCCTCATGTCATTAATCTTGGTTGTATAGTAAGTATACGTTTTGCCTGGCGCGAATCTAGTCTTCAGATGATTCACTAGGCTGTCAATGTTCGCAAATGCATGTCCAGAGGTGCAGTCCCTAGCATTCCCGCGCAACTTCGTTAGCACGGCCTTGACATACTGTCCTTCACTTTCTGCAGGCACATATTCTTTTCCATTGCGAACATCTTGTATAAAGTCTTTTAAAGGCATATTATGCCCGTCAAAACTGCGCAGGCTCTGCAGGGCATTATGTAAGGCGAAGCTATTCGCCATAGCCGTCATCATCAGCATAGATGGATCGGCTTGTCCGTCTCGGTTTTGAGCGTTATTCGTGTCGTCTGGCATTTCTACTTCCGGTTCGCGTTATTCGTTACCTAGTCCTGCTAAATACCCCCAAACAATAAAAATAGACTAATTTTAGTGATTACCTACGGCAATACTATCCTTGAATTAGATTTTCTAGCTATAGATTCAACTCGTAGAGTTTCGCACCTAAAAGGAAAATTTACACAGTTAGTGAATTCAAGTTTCTACTTTCTTAATTAAAAATCTGGCCAGTTGCCACGCATTCACACGTCCAGGTGTCGTATAGTAGCTAATGTTTAAAATAATAAGCAAAACAATTAGTAAAGGAAAAATTTTTATTAAACGACAAAACAACAAAAACAAAAAAAAATAAAATAGTGTTGAACATTTTTTTGTTTTTAGTAATTCCCTCAGTATGTTCAGAGCCGTATACATAGTATCTGCGCGTTCATCGACCCTACTTTCGAATCAGTCAATCCACCTCACTATTCGCGTTCAATGAATTTTAGCAACAAAAGGATTCCGCAATCTCACGGCTATAGTTCAGCTTTAAACGTCCGAACTTAGACCAATTAAGAATCTGAATTTTAGAATTAATGTACACAGTGCATTATTTCTTGTTATTTTGGGAATATAGCGAGAATATATGGACCTTTAGTTAAAAGATGCGTATCGGTAGCTGCAGTACGCTAATAAAAGATTATTGCCTAGCAACAATCTCCAAACGTATTGGCATTGCAACCCGATGATATCATGTTAAAGGAAGAAATTGGGAAGGATTTAGGATAAGGAAGAAGCAGAATTTAAAAAGTTATTAATAGTGATCCTGAACCATACGTTATATTAAAAACACGGTGGCGCAGTAGGTTTTTATGGAGATAATTATTAAGTGTAATTTTTAATTTTAAATAAAAAGAATATGGTCACACAGAATGGATAAACACGATTTAACGGAACGGCAGCAATGATCTCCGAAGAAAAATAGAGTTTTTCAAGAGGTTATAACAATTACAACAATTACAATGTATTAAAAAAAGAGAAATCCAAAGTAATAGTGACGGAAACGGACTTTCCAACAAGTAGGATTATTTAGCAGACCAATATATTGAAATTATTATTGGCAACAAGAGAAAAATGTGTTAGGATTGAATAATTTTCAGTAATGAGAATGAAATAAATTCTTATGCTTGCCTCATGGTAGTATAGTGGTCAGTACCTCAGAGTGTAGCACTCCATTAACAGAAATTCTTTAATTTAAGCTTTATTGCATTTTGTTTTTATTTGCAAAGCATTCTTTAGAAGAAACGAACCCCACGATAACACCAGCACAGTTTAAATTTATGATTGCACCTTTGAAAATGACAGATAAATATATGTTTATCAAGGATCTACCTGCAATTAATTAATATTTTTTTCAATTAATCAATTTAAGCAATAATGCAAAAAGAATTCAGAAAACTCGCGTGATTAAGTCTCTCTCTCGCTAGGGGCATGCGGAAACGCACTAGCTTCAGCATCTGAAGAGAAAAGGAAATAAGTTAACGAACAATTGTTAATTAGCAGAAATAACAAGGATTAACTATTAAGAAATATTATCAATCAGATATGATACACCAGAGCGAGGCTAACTGGTGCAAGAAGTTTAACAGATGAGACTTTATGAACTCGTCTTTTTAGGTTTAAGTAAAAGAATATTCATCAAAAGTTTATCAGAAGTTTATGAAAGGTTTATCTGAGGTTCATAATAGTGTATTACACACAAAAAGAAGTAAAGTATTGACGAGTCAAAAGCAAGATTACCAAATACAACTAACTTGAATACGTAATATATAATTGATTCTGTGAAGTATATCATTGTCTTTTAATCAAATAATTCTATTGCTATATTATAATTAGCGGGACTTAGACAAAAGAAAGAAACGAAATACCCTTTTACGGTTCTATGAGAACGGCAAGCTATTAGGAAGGTATTAAGAATTCAAGAATTATCTTAGCAAAAATCGCTAAACAATTCCGAGGAATAGAATTTACGCCGTCAAGTTAGGGACAATCCTCCTAATCAACGGGTCTACTTCATTGAAATAGTAATAAAGTATAAACTTTGCAATAATTGGATAAATAAAAGTTTAAATAGTAAATAAATATTGCAGCAATAAAAGTTAATTCTGAATCAAAACTTCGTAATATCTGTAAGATGATAATACAAGGAGTTTAAGTTAAAATGAATATAAGCCAGTCACCTCTAGACTGCCCCCCCTTACTAAGTTTATTGTCGTCCCCGATAATGAATTTTCAGTTAGGGCGAATATTGAATAAATGGCGTTTAGATCCAAAATCGAGAGGAGAGAGGCTCGTGCAGCTTCCTCTTCTAATGTAAGAGGTTTTTATTAAAATAGTTTTTCTTATTTTTGTAAAGTTTAGATACATTAAATAAGACTGATTATTTTTCTTTAGACTGTTATAAACGGATATAATTTAAATTAGTTGTTTAATCGTTATTTGTTATACTTTCATTCAATTAGATGAGTTATTTTTATTTGTATTACTTTCATCGTCACGTGAGTTTTTGTGTCTACGTGAAATTATTAGATATTTGTACAGTTTCTCGTTAACACAAAAAAGAAAAAATGTCGACTAACGATTTGAAAGAACTAAAATCAATTATAAGATCATTGTTGATTGCAAATGGCAAGAGGGATACGACACTACGAGCTTTGAATGCAATGTACTGAGAAGAGTTAGAGACTGATTATTTTTCTTTAGACCGTTATAAACGGATATAACTTAAATAAGTTGTTTAATCGTTATTTGTTATATTTTCATTCAATTAGATGAGTTAATTTTATTTGTATTACTTTCATCGTCACGTGAGTTTTTGTGTCTACGTGAAATTATTAGATATTTGTACAGTTTTTCGTTAATACAAAAAAGAAAAAATGTCGACTAACGATTTGAAAGAACTAAAATCAATTATAAGATCATTGTTGATTGCAAATGGCAAGAGGGATACGACACCACGAGCTTTGAATGCAATGTACAGAGAAGAGTTAGAGCCTAATATTTTATTTAGGAAATACAATTACTTTAATTTGGCTGCGTATCGACGGAGTTATCGAATTGATCAATAGTTTTATTTTATGTTTTATAAAAATTTTCATTTGTTTTTCTGTTAAAGATGTTTTGTATTGAATGGAATAATTTTGTAAATGAGAATATTATATAAAAATGTACATTCGGGTTGGATATGAGAAAAATAATATAATTCAAAAATATAGTTAAAAGAGGAGTGTGTATTTGACGTTTTATTACATTGACATTTCATCAATAAATCAATATTAATCGCAACCTGTTATCAACGATTACTTGGTTTAGAATAAGATTCCAATATTACCGACTTACCATTTTTTTTTTGGTAAAATTAGAAGTGAGAATTTACGAAGGGTGTTTAAGGGATATATTTGCAATTAAATATATTAGAGTAGAAGCAATAAAATGCAAAGTTATCATTAACATTTTTCGAGAGGATAATAAAATTAGTATAGGTGTTATTATGGGAACGTTTTCAAATCTCCAATTTCATTTCTATAAGTGTTTAAAAGAAAGACCGGGAAATTTTTAACCATAATTGTCCCCCCTTTTTCTTTTTAAATATATAGCAAGATAGGATATTAGAATGTTTTAATTGAGAAATTGCAAGTGCTAAACTATCGCGAAAAAGAATAATACGAAAGCATTAGTAACATTACCAAAATTAAATAATTTAGTAAAATGTTACTGAGCTTCTTCGGAGGGTTATGTTTAAGTTATAACATGAGAGTATCCAGTAATTTTAGATTAAATAAATTTACGAATGTTTGGCTCGTTCCCGAGATTTTATGGTTTACATTGCGATCGAAATTTTTAAGAGTTATAACCAAAAAGATAAACTGATACTATTGGTTCAACATCACTACAAGTTGATCAATAATTTTATATTTCGCATTTTAATAGCTTTTTAGGAAGGTTTGAGAAAATGAAAGGAAAGATAAATGTTTTGGATAGGAATTTAATGATTAGGAAAGCTTTAGGAATTAATTTAGGTAACCTTAAACACATCATGTTTAATTGTTGTTTCCGGTGCTTTATAGTCCGGAGAGATCTAACAAAATTTTAACACAATGATTTTATTTATTTTACCGCCATTTATTAAGCGGGCTGAAGGTTAAATTATTATCCCCAAAGTGTAAATACACAGGGAGCAATTTTTTATCAACAAAAATCAGTTGGAATACCAAGCAGTATCGACAATTATTACTGCACAAGAAAGTTATTGCGGGTTAGGTATAAAAGAAGATGAGAGTGATAGTGATACATCGGTATGGCAAACAATATGGCAAAAACTCCTTGAATACGCTAGAAGCGTTGAATTAATTTCGAATTTTTACAGGTTTTCAGCCTTTAGAAGTTAGAATAAAGATAGAACTGATCAATAGTTTTATCTTTTTTTGAATTAATATTTAGGAGTTATTGTTAAACATTAACTTACTCTAAAGGACAATCCAATATTTACTTGTAAATCGAAATCAATCCGTTACTATATTCTATTTATCGAAGGTTAAGATTGACTGAATTACTTTCGGGTTAATTTGCGTCGCTTGGATGAACGTATCATCATAGGGAATTAACTACGCAAACATTGAAATTTATTTGAATGATTTAAAAATTTTAAGTGAAAATTAATAGTTAATGTAAATAAATAAAAAAAATTAATATATTAATAAATAATTTAAATATTATTGAAAGTATTATTGTAGGACGTACGATGGTAGCCTATTCAGAATATAAAATAACGAAAATGATTTTACCTAGGTTTATCCTAGCGTTAGTTGAACTTGAATTCACCAAAAGTGTCGCACTAATACACTATGTAACTTCTAATTCAAACGTTGTAGTCTTTTTCAGTATTTAACTAATTTCACTCTTAAAATAATTATTAAACTTGCTGAGAAAACTACTGTAATGCTGCTGGAACAAGACTGATGCGCATTGTCTTGTCCAGGTAGCTTATATACTTATGGACTTGGTAGGAGGGGTACCCTCTCTTTTGTGGTGTGCCATCTTCATATTTAATTTTTAATATCATATTTATTTTTACTTCCCCTCCCTACAGCTACACTATTCTATGGGAATGTATCATATTTTTTTTTTTACTTAAACGCTTTTTCTTGGGAATCGTAGATTCTGCGCTTGCAGTTTTTTTTTGGTGTCGGAGTCACATATTTAGATTAAAAAAAAAAACTTTGAAGCAAAATGATATTTTATTAACTTAACTTATGTGAGAAAGAATTTATATTAGTTCTCAAAAGAAATGACTTTACTTGTTTTACGTAGTAATTGATAGTGCTGCTTTATTATATTTTTTTGAAATTAGTTTTTGAAAGTAATTATATATTGTTACTATCTTGAACCTTTAGTACAAGATTTATTGTTTTTAACTTAATGTATGTATGATTTGTGCAGTTCCTTTGATTCATTACACTTTCTTTTTGTATTATTTGTCGTAGTTTTATTTTCTTTTTATTATTCATCTTCGTTGTAAAGTAGTATATTTTTATATTTCATATTTCAATTATTTATTAAAAATTACACCACGGTCCCCCCTATAAGTTGAAATTTTTGGCATTTCATATTCGTAACCCTGAAATGGATACTTTAAGCAATTACCAACAACTATGCAAATTTGGCTTCCACCCTTAAAACAGGATGTTTAATTTCTCAAAGTTTTTCGATGATTGCTCTAGTAAACCTTTCTCGCGTAAAATCCGTACGTGTATCCCCCTTATTATCGGAAAATATTGCATTGTGTATCTGGCTTCCACCCCATACGGTGACGTTAGATACCACAGTACATCGGGAATTTCCATCGCGTTCCATTGTATGTTGAACAAGTCAGCTCCCGTCCTATAGTGACGTTTCATTGAAATCAACAGGAACAGTGGAAAATAATTGTATTATCCCTAAATATTGTATTCTTTTTTATTTATTGTAGTATATATTTTTTTCATTGTTTTTACACGGATCTTAACAAAAAGCATCCGGTTATAATTCATCATAACGTGACCTTAACAAAAAGCGTCCGTATGGAAATAATTTTATTCATTTTGTATTTGGATTTCATTTGTATTTTTATTTTCTTTATAATTATATTCGCAATTATACTCGAGTCGCAACATCTGAATCATTGACTACATGGTTGCTTTTATTATACTACATGGTGATCAGTCACATAGTATAAAGCCATCACTTTTGGACCATCTGCCCAATCCATGAACGTCAATAGTTTTGCTTAAACTAACTTAATGACTAAGGTATTCTAACCTACTAGTACCGGATTTTATATTTTATGATTAGAAATAAAGCAGCTTTTATTATTAATAATTTACAAAAATCGATTTATGTAAATGATATTAGATTGAGTTTAAAATTTATTATTTCAAAAGAAGAATTTCGTTTCATATCCGCCAGCAGATATGTAACTGTGTGTAAGTATAATTTGGAAAAATAATACTATACAAAAAAAAGTAATTGTTTGTGACTCCGCCCCAAAATTTATTTGAATTTGTTAGACTTAATATTAATGATTAAGTTACTACGGATCTATTATAGTATTAGACCTATTTTTATTTAATTCATGCTATAATTGGTTAAAAATAAATGGGATGCATATTAACTAAAATATGCATACCTGTTAGTTATTCATTTGGAAAAGCGTAAATATTTCCCCTGGTTTGAATATGTTGAGTACGTTCGTCCGAAACTAACGAAATTTCATTAAAATATTTATTTAAGTATACATATAAATGTGTTATTTCGTACGATACCAATTCGCTTACGCGGTTTTTTATTAAAATATATCAGAGGATATACTTTCGTGTATCATTTGAAATACTACTTATAATACCATGGGAAAAGCATATAGTTAGTGCAACGCTTTGCACTTTTATTGCCTTACTTGTTTTAGGTGACAACGTGAGACCGGCAGTTAAGTTTTAAAAGAAAAAAAAATCGCGTTAAATTTCTACTATTTTTTTGAAACAAGATTCCGGCTTGCAGCATTCTTTTATATTACTAGTAAGCATTAAATTTCGAAATTAACGGTGGTAACAGAAGATGTTAAGTTTTTACGGTATGATCTGAGAATTATTATATTTCTTTATATTGTAACATATGAATTTTAATTAAATAAAAGGAGGTTAATAATACTTTAATTTATTATACCGATTACGATTAACTATAAATACACATTGTAATTGGTTTAAAACATATCGAGATTGTTTCAATTTTTAGTTTCAAAATTATTAAAAATAAAGAGTTAACTGTGAATGTGCTTTAATTATTAGTATTTACGTAACAGAATGATTCACATTATTGAATTAAAATATTCGAGCAAGTATAGCTTGTAATTTTAAACATTTCTTTTATTTTTTCGTTTAAGTGTTTTACTGTTAAACTATCTATTTAATATTGATTTGTAAATTTAGTTAATTATTATAATGGTATACAGGTAGATCATATAATTTATTTGGAAACAACCTCATAAACAACGAAAAAAACTAATTTCGAAAAATGGATAGTGATTAGGTTATTTATTAGTTATTATTATTGTAAATATTAATTTATTTAAAAAAAAAAATGAAAACAGAAAGAGAACAAATGATGAAAATGACTTAAAAAGTTTTCGGATAGTTAAATTATCGAATTGCGTTGTTAGAGTTAAACTTAAATTACATAAGTTGAAAATTTTAAAAGTTATTGTTCAGGGGTAAATACTAAGTTTAAATTGGAGTTACCATAAATGGTATTGATTGTAGATCGTTACCATAAGTTATTCCGCACGGATGGTAATGGATAATTACAGATTTCGGTTACCATGTCGGTAATTTTAGAGATTTTATCGACCGGAGATTATTATTATTGTTTTTTTTTTTTTTTATATAACGGTTATTTCAATCTTAGCGCGAATATTGACAATAATTGTATACTATTCCCTTGCTTAAGGTATTTTAATTTTCGAGAGATTTTTTTAAGATTTTGAGTTGATGCTTAGGGTAAAAAAAAATTTTTCGGAGTGCTGCCTGGCAACAACTCTGCATGTCCGGTTAATTAGTATTGAAATTGAATTATTAAATTGATTTTTAGGTTATAACGATTCTATTCACGTTATCACTTTGTACGCATAAGGTTAATGGTGAAATTGAATGTTGATAAATACTTTATTTCACATTTAAAAAAATTTGCAATATATTAGATTTCTTTGCAAGCTTAATCTATTAACCGTATGAATTGCTATTGTTTACTAGTAATATTTTGGGTAAATGCTTGCAAATTGACATTTTTAAATAAATCTTATTTTTTTTTTTCCTTGTATTTTTATCGAAGCGTACTTTAACAAAAAAATAATCTTACTTAAGTTCATTATTCAATGGTACTTATCTTTAATATGTCTTAGTTGTTACATTGTTGGCCGGCTGGCACTGCATTGCCGGCTTTCCTGTATTCTCGGCTTGCTCCAGTTGGCACGCAATATCCCGCGTGCTATTTCAGGCGCACTGTATAACACCGAAACAATACCCGGCGGTCGAATCCCAGTTCGAACACAAACCATTCCTTCATTTTCAATTTTCACCAATAAAATTGATAATTAACAAAAAACAGAAAAAAAAAAATAAAAGATTGACTTCGAAACAAAAGCTATTATATCCCGACGTTGGCTTTAGTGGCTGCAGCCGTGCGGCTGCACACATGTCCTGCCGTTAGACTTGGTCGCACGCGTCTCCTCAAACTCTTTTTCTCAAGCTAGCCCGTCGTCAACGTTAATGCCGTCAGTCAAAAACTTCAAACCAAAGCAACTGGTAGTGGGAGGAGATGCGAGAGAAAGAGAGGTAGTTCTCTTTCTCCTTCTCGCGCTCCCTTGCCCAGTGCCTTGAAAATCATAAGTTCCCACTCTCAATGCAAACGAAAGTAGAGAGAGTGGAAACCTATGACGATCTCCGTCAATGCTAAACGGTTGACTTCCCCGAAACCGATAAGAGAGTGAAAAGAAAGTGGCCTTGGCACTTTTAAGACCTCTTTCTTTTCACTATAGGAATAAAAAGAAAAATTTTCAAAAGATCAAAAAAAAATATTTTCTCAATAATGATTAAAAAAAATTAATTGAGAGTTGTGTCACTCAACAATGATATACGCGCTCACAAAAATTGCTATTCAGTATCGTAAAAATTATAAATACAGAGAATGACACAACGAGACTGCTATTGCCGCGCTTAATCACTAGTCGACGACTCATTTTTTCAACCTGCGAGTGGTAAGAGAAGTACTTGGTTGGTATATAAGAGAATTTGAAACAGAGTCATTCAAATAATTTTGCATTCGTGATAACACGCGTTAGGTAGAATATGCGTTAAGTGTTAGCGTATATGAGCAATTAGCTTGTTGTAATGTGTGTAATTTAGGATGAATGTAGTGTATATACAATCTTCGAAAAAAACGTTTAATAATTTGCGAAAAGTGACTTTCTAACAATAACACACAAACAAAATAATTCTTCCTTAACTGTATATGGAAAACACGAGCAAAATTCTCAGAACGTCAACGAGCATTGAAAATAATATTTTTTGAATTTAAAAAACAATTCATATACATAAAATTTAATACATGATATTTATAAAATCTAATATGCAGTATAGTAAAATTTGCTAAAAGGTATAGAAAAATTTGATATATAGTATAATAAAATTTGATGCTTTGAAATTTTACTATATACACATACTAAAATTTAACACATATCGAGTTTCTCTCTCCGTTGGTATACAGTATAGTAATTTTTTCATTAAGTTCGTGCTAATATTTAATCATACATTTCTCTCCGTGTGGTTACCCAGCCTATGAAGGCAAGGTATTGATTATCCAGCCAATTAAAGGAAGGTGGGAATGCAAACATTTATCTCATAAGATGTTCAAAAATAGCTCCGTTTAAATTTATGCAATGTTGAATTCTACGTTCAAAGTTTTCAACTGTGGACAACAAAACGAGACGCGGAATAACTCTACAAGCTTGTGTGATGCGTTGCATCATATCTTGCCGTGTTGTTGGTTGCTGTGCATAAATAACATTTTTCAAGTAGCCCCATAAAAAGAAATCTGGACTTGTCAGATCTGTCGATCTTCGACACCACTCAGTAATGTTACTACCAATGCCTATCCATCGTCTTCGGTATCATTGATTCTAGAAGTGATGAACCATTAGTGAGCGATGACATGGCGCACCATCATGTTGTAGCCATAATCGACGTCTTGTTTCCAAGTCCACATCTTCCAATAATTCTGGTAACTCATTCTGCAGGAAATCAAGATATGCTGCACCGTTGACATTCCCATCGAAAAAATAAGGTCCTATAAGATAACCATTTATTATACCGCACTAAACTACGAGCCTCCATCTATGCTGATTATCAACATGACGTACCCAATGAGGGTTCTGCATAGACCAGTAATGACTATTATGACGATTAAGTTGCCCATTACCATGAAATGTAGCTTCGTCCGAAAACATTAATTATCTAAAAAATTCAGGATCTTCACAGATACTTGCTTGTGCCCAATTGCAGAATTCGAGTCTGCAGCGGAGATTATCTAGCATCAAAGCTTGAGTCAAAGTTATGTGATACGGATGAAATCAGTGAAGCCGCTAAATTCGACCGGCTATTGATCTCGGGATTCCAGTACGTCTCTCAATGTCACGCAAAGAGATATGATGATCCAAATTAACCATCGCCAAAACAACGAGAATTCGTGGATCATCGTTGTTCTGTATTATAATGCGACGACGATTTCTGCGTATTCGTGGTCGACGTCTCTCTCTTCGCTTAATGATTCGGATTCTCACGTGGTCCGGGTAGTGAAGCCTTCCTAGGTAATTTTGGCGGTAATACCTTGCCGCAGCAGGATATCGGCCTTGGCATGCCCCGAGAGACAACAGAATGTCAACAATTTCGTTTCTCGAATAATTCAGCATATTTGGTCCTTTTGAGTCGCTAGACACTAAGAAATTTCCACGTGGACTATCCTGAGAAGGGCTGTTTACGAATCACCTCTGTCATAAATAATACTAAAGAAGTGTTATTTAACGATTTAGATGAAACTTTGTAGGCTTGACCGGAATCACACCAGACAAAAGAATGAAAATAATTTGTTTTCCCGCAAGATGGAGAATAATTCTTCTCATGAAGGCTTCGAATACATAAATTTGGCTTTGAAAATCAAAATGGAGTTTGAACTCAATTTTACTGTTGTTTGACCCCTACTATTACCAAAGAAGATAGATGCTTATAGAAGGATATTCTGGGTTAAATTTTTCGTCCGAAACGCTGGGTAACACTTTAACATTGTCTGTATATCTATAGATATGAAAAATTTGATATGTATCGATATAAAAATACATGGGACCTAGTGGCGCCCTCAGTAGCTGGGTAACTCATTTTTGGCAGAAATTTCCCAATTAAGAGTACGCTTCTATAAGCATCTATATTCGTTGCTATTACCTACAACTTAAGACAATTTTGTTGAACTTTCTTTCTGAATCCGAAAAAAAATTAGGTGTTTTGAAGAAAACAGTGGACCTTTTTTATTTATTTTGGTTATTGGATTATTGGGTTTTGGCTATTTCGGTTATTTGGGTTATTTGAGTTATTGGATTATTGGGTTATTGTCATTATTATTATTATTAACCTCACCCTTGCCCGATCATTTGTGTGCATAGATAAAGAAAATAATAAATTTGACCCCTACATGACCTTGGAGGGATCAACCGCACCCCACACATAATACCTTATCTAAAAGTAGAATTTCTCGCTCTTTCCAAATCCGGGATCAAAAATGGGGGTTTTAATTCAAAAAATCACCTTGACCTTCAAATGACCTTGAAAATAAATCTTAATGTCAAAACTGATTTCATAGAAAGATAGCCCCCATTGTCCCGAATAACTTTTGTCTGAACAATTTTTTTATAGAACCTCAACTGTCGAAATTATCTCGGTGGTTCCTTTAAAATGGGACACCTTGTGTATATATATATATATATATATATAAATCAATAATTGAACAAATAATCAGATTAAAGTAATAATTCTGTATATATTTGTGCTGTGGAAAATTTATGAAATTATTTTTAGCATAATAATATATGGAAAGTGTAATTAAACAATCGATAATTTAAAATTATGAAAAAGATATTGAAATATATATTAATTTTACTCTTTATTAAAATATTTATAAAACTGAATAAATTCCTTAAGAATATCGCCAATTAAAATTAATTTATTATAATTAAATATAGAATTGTTATTCAAATATATTCAAAATAATTTAAATTTGATGATTGGTTTCCTTTAATTAATTAGATAATATTAAAATCAATTAACAATGATTAAATCTTAATAAATTTTAATAAACTTTTACTGTCTATTTCCGGCAGGAATATTCAGTTTAATCCTTACATGGATCCATTTATTAGTTATTAAGAATATTATGTTATAATATATTATTATAAAATTTTTATAATTTGTTACCAGAACCCAAAATTCTTAAAAAGCAATGAATTCATTCGAAAATTTTTCTGAATAATATTCACAGCACAAACTACTAGCTAATGCGTTTATTTTCCTAAAATTTTGTAGTGAAATGAAAATATAAGAAATATTTATTAGTTCAAGTGCAGAGCCCGTTTTTCATTCCCTGAATTGTATATATTCGTGTTATATTTTTTGAATATGTATAAATACGTAGTTGAAATAAGAATTTTTTTCATTTGTTATAAATGAAAAGTTATAAATGTAATAAAAATATTTTTCAATTTAATTGACAGTGTTAACATCGATATAAGTGGAACAATGATGTTGGATGCATTTTATAAAAGTGTGGGTATAAAACTAAAGAGTAGCATATATTCGATTGGAGCTACCGAAACAGAACTTAAGATTAAGAATCTTAAACTAGCTCGCTTAAGCTGGAAGATTCCAAATCAGAATATGGAAATATTTTCTTTAACTACTAACATTCTTTTTGTCAAAACAAATGGAGCTGAATACAATGAACAGCCTATCATGATCTTATTACCCACAAATGCAGATATAAATACTACTAATATAAATGGTTCAATAAAAGTTATTAAGAACACAACATGCACTTGGTCAGCGCTTGATCAGCTAATTGGTTTAAAAATATGTGCAGATTACCAGTTTCCTGATGTAACTAAAGATGTGAATGCTTCATATTTTTTACTTAATGGGCCAACATTTTTCAAATTATCACTTATCAAAGCTGACCCAACAGCTGAAAGTTATTTATTAGAATATATATGGAAACGAACTGAGGTATGTCAAAAAAATTATTGTCAAATAATTTTAATAAAATTCCAATAAATATTCATAATAAGAATTCAACTATTCTTTTAAAATTTACTAAATACATTTTTACGTATACAAGGCTATGATGAAAATAGCCCCCTCCTCCCTTTCCTTATTATTTTATTAATATTTTCATTTAAAGTATATGAGTAAAAGGTGTTTTTATTTAAGTTCTTTTGCTTTAGTAAGAACATTTGTAATATTAAAAATGAGTGCCATCACCGAAGGAATTCACCAAAATATCAGACATAAAAAGTTGTAAGCTTTAATATATAGTATCTTAAAATTATTGAGTTCAATATCCCATTTTCATTTCAAGTTTATAAATTAAATGATAAGTAAACCCAATTTTTTATTTTACTAAAATGATTGTATTAACATATATTTAGAGAAGTTTGAAGTAAGATTCTCTTATTTTTTATAAAAATAAGCTAATTACTGTTGAGCTTATTTTTTATAAAAATAACCTCAACAGTCTAATATTGAAACTAAGAGAAGCTTATGTGTACATTTACTTTAAGTTTAACCAAACTACAGGAATGTAAAATTCAAGAAGATCGTATACCCAAAATGAGAGGAGACTAGTATTTATGACATGACTTATACACATATCATTTAGCGTGATATTCCTTACAATTCTCATTTACGTAAATAGAATCGTTATTTTCGCAGCTAAATGTACGCATAAGCTGAGATCACTACAGTATGAGCGCGATCGTTTCATGTTATAAACGCCAAAATAGAAAAGAATATAGGTATCCCGTTATTTCTTCCTCTCTCTGTTTCAAGACTTCTGATATTTGTATTACGTGATAGATTTATAACTACACGCGCTTAAGCTATCTAATATACAATATTATTTAAAGAGTATGATAGGATAAGATAGGCGAAATGACATCCCTCGGGGATTTGAAATTTGGTTGCATGAATGGTCGATATATATCAAATAATAAAATTTAAGATTATCAAACTCCCCCCCCACCCCCCCTCTTCCCCCACCTCCAAAAAACGTGTTTTTTCATTAATTTTGGTTTTTGACACCTTAATTATTATTACCCAGTCTGGAAAAATTTTTACATAATTTTTGCATAAATATTCATAAAAAAATGCTTACCTTGAATTTTTAACTGGGTGACCTAACCTAAAAAAGTTTCTAAAATCTTAAAATCGCTCTAAAAACTCGCCATTTGAAGGTGTTAAAAAGATATTTGGACAAAAGTTTTGAAAAAATGATCTTAAAATGTAAGATTTTTTTTAGATTTGTCGAAATGGTGCGCCATATCTAAAAGTCGAAAAAACTACTTTTTTAACGGTTTTTTAGTGTTTTTTTGCGACTTACGCCTCACTGAAGCTAATTTTAATAGATCTGATAGCATTTTCAAATTCTACGGTAAAAAATACGTCGAAAATATGACTATACTTCTTAAAAATATTTTTATACTATTTACTAGAAATCGAAAACGAAAAAGTAGTCTGCTTTAAGCATGTCAGAAGTACTATCTTTTCTTCTATGGTATTTGAATAGCCATTTGTAATCTTCTTATCATTGAATTATACATATTTTCTGTGTATTTTTTCCTGTAGAATGTAGTGGTGCCATAAGTTTTAATTTAACTAGCCTATGGGAGGGTCCAAAGAGCAAAAGATAGTTTTATCGATTTTTTCAAAAGTTTTCACTGGATCCAATCTTCAAATGAACAGATAATATATTAGTTTTATATTTGATTTGATTATTTTAGATAAACAATTATTTTTGTAAAGAAAGTATTAAAAATTATATAGAACTTTTCGTTATTTTGATTCTGTAATTGTAGAAAATCAAATAAAAAAATATTGTATATAAAAGCAATGATGTACATTTAAAAATCAATTCAGAATTAAAAAAGAGTTTTGTATAAAAAAGTTATCACTTTTGACATTAAGGAAATCATTACGTTGCATGCATTGTAGAAAAATAATAAAAACAGTAAATATAATACATGATTTTTTTTATTTATAATAACAATTTTTATTAATATTTAGTTATTATTTGTGAATATTGATTCAGTCTTCATCTTCACTGTTTTTTTCTACTACGGGTTCAATTTGTTGTACATCGAAGAGTGTAGTTAAGACTCCAGCTGGTCTAAATATACGAGATAAGTATCTTGCGTAGCTTAAATAAAATATAATAATAATAGCTGTTAGATGGGAGCAGCACCCAATTGTTCTGTCCCCGTTTGTACAATTGCAGCAATATATCTTAATGCCATTGATGCCGACCGTTTTTGAGCAGTACTGTATATAACATTTATACTTTTTTCTTCTGACGTGCCTCGATTGAACCTCAAATCTTACAACATCTGGCTGTTCTTTTGAATAGCTGAACAATAATGAACCGTCATCTTCTAGAATTTCTGCCAAATAGGAAACTAATTGCGATAACTGATAAGTACCAGTAAAGAAAACTTTAAGATCTTTTAACGTCATTTCGGGAAAGTCAAGTATTTTCTCCGATGATAACTGCTGAAAAGGTACGGTCTTTCGATTCCAATTGTTATCATGGACTTCAAGCGCCAAAGTATTTTGAACATTTTTCTTGAAGTTGATTCTTTCGATAATTTTCACCAGATTTTCTGCATCGGAATTTAATCTCTTGCCAAACGTGTTTTGCAAAAAGCAAGCAATCTTACAGAATAATCCGGCTCTTGAAAGAAGACCATTCTGGAATTGATGGTGAAGTAGCTTATACTTTTGGCCGATTATTCCATGTATCACTTCAACTACCCATCTAAGTTTAGTCACTAGGCGAGATCCATTAGATTCTTCAGTGGTAAGTTGAGGCCTATTACCTTTTAAAGCGGGCATTAAGACAGTAAATTCCCGTTCGTTCAAAAAATCCACTACATCTCGAAATCCTCGATCAAGAATAAAAATATCTTGTTTTTGAAGAATCTCATTTAATCCATCAGGTTGCTTTAATATAGTTTCTAATATTTTAGCATCGTTATAATTTGCAGTGTAAGGTCCAGCACAATCCACAATACAACCGTTTGTTGTGCAAATTGTAAATGGCTTGCATAGAGAAGTCTTTTTTTGTCCTGAATACGATTTCCGTTGGTTAGCACTGTTGCTGCTTTTTTGGTGGCGTAAATAGGTTCCGTCACAGATCAAGGCTAATTTATTGTCTCTATACAGCATTTTCGCTACTTCAGCTGTTTGGGTAAGGAGGAATTCCTGAGAATAAGCTTTGATCCCAAAATGTTTTGGCAAAATTTCGTTTTCAAAACAGTTGAGTACGGAAGCGATGGAATTTTGAACTATATATTCTTCAATACCAAAAATTGCAAAGATACATTTATTGGAGTTATCAGATCTCATCTTAAATAAAAAAAGTACCAACGCTTGCGTTAAATTTCGTTTTTTAGTAGATCTCATGGTACTTATTTTATTGCACAGCTGGAGAATATCATCCCATGTGTGGAAAGTGAGAGCTTTTACGCGTTCTTCCGAAACTTGAAAATTTCCAATTTGGTCATGAAGCTGTGGATTCATATTATCTGATATTTTGTTAATAAATAGTGAAAGTTCTGAAACTTGAATAACGGATTCCTTTGAAAAAATATTAAGAGGAGGTCACGTATCTCTGTCCTTTTCTAATCAAAGAAATGATTTTTTTACAAAAACTAATAACTTTAACAAAAAATGAAGAGAAAGCCGCATCTTGTATCAAAAAAAGCAATATTTTCTTTGATAAGAAAGAATTAATTTGATTTCTTCGTTCTCAAGAAAACCTTGAAAAACCAAATTGTCCACCCTAACCTCTATGATTTAAGTTTTTCAAGGTTTTCTTGAAAACAAAGCAATCAAATTAATTCTTTCTTATCAAAGAAAATATTCCTTTTTTTATTACGAGATGCGGCTTTCTCTTCATTTTTTGTTAAAGTTATTAGTTTTTGTAAAAAACTCAATTCTTTGATTAGAAAAGGACAGAGATACGTGACCTCCTCTTAAGTTGTAAGACTTCATCTTGATAAAATCTATTCTTCATCAGATGAATCTTACAACATTTATTTTTATTAGGTATAAAAATTTTTCTGGTGACAAACACTTGGATACGACCTTCAATAGGCACATTTTGAATATTGTTTCAAATTTACGTATAAAACAGTATCTATGACTTATGCTTACTCTGGGAATGTACATATGAACATATTCAGTGTTTGGTTTAACAGATGGTTCATAAATTGAATAATCACTAAAGATTTGACCGTCTGAGGAATCAGTAAACTCCTGACTAGTTGCTGATGTTGTGTAATGAGAGGAACTATTACTTGATAATCTAAATTACTAATCTCTATGGGCATTCGGAGCCCTTAAGTGATGTAAAGATAAAGGGTGGCCGAAACCCTTAACTTATTCTACGATCTTAATAACTACGCGGCAGTCGGACGGAGTCCTTTAATTAACGTAATATGTAATGGATGGACAACACCCTTAAGCTATTCTAAAGTCTACTATTTACACGCGACCGGACGGAGTCCTTTAAAATATGAAACAAGTAATGGGTAGACAACACCCTTAATATATTCTATAAGTCACGTAGTGGTGGACGCGACAGCTGCGAGTGGACGAGACCCTTAATTGAGCCAGTTGTAATATGTGAGATAGAATATAATATTTTGGGTAGACGCCACCATTAAATTCAGCGGCGCAAGTTCGGCATTGCGGCGACGGCAAAAGATTGCGAGTGTGCTCTAGGCAGCATAGATTTACGCTTGTGTGCTCACTTGACGTAACTCTAGTACTGCCAGCATATGCACTGTAGTGTAGACCTGTGTGCGCACTTGGTCTACCCTCATGTGCAAAAGAGAGAAGCTCTGCCTAAGCTGTGGTGCTCCACAAGCCAAAGCAGCCAGCTACTACCTGTCTCACTCTCTCTTAGCCTTGTGTGCTCACTTAGGTAAAGAGAGAGTGAAGACCGTAGTCTACACTGCTCTGCTCTGGTTAGCTTCTCGGCCTCTTATAAACTCCGGCCTCATTTTTCCTGATGCGCGTAACGACATTCGAGGTTGCAGCCTAGCGACTGAGCTCAGAACTACTGTTCTATAGTAGCTTGGCCGTTAGACGGGAGATTTGAAATGTGCGGGTATGTATACTCGTCACAATATATATATATATATATATATATATATATATATATATATATATATATATATATATCATTGCATACACATTTTAATTTTATATAATTTTCTGCAATTGATAAAACTTTAAGATCTTATTTTTAAAAAATTATTTAATAATTACAATTAATCTATTGCCATTTCATTTCCGACTTTATTACAAAAAAAATTAGTTTATGTGTCATCTATTAATTTAATGTGTAGAGAGTATTAACCATTTACTAAAAAAAATCTTTTCATTTTAACATTAGATACAGCGAAAACTTTTGAAAAAATCGGAAAAGACTATCTTTTGCTCTTTGGACCCTTCCATAAGCTAGTTAAAGTAAAACTTATGGCACCACTACATTCTACAGGAAAAAAAATTCAATGATAAGAAGATTACAAATGGCTATTCAAACACTATAGAAGAAATGATAGTACTTCTGACATGCTTAAAGCAGACTACTTTTTCGTTTTCGATTTCTAGTAAATAGTATAAAAATATTTTTAAGAAGTATAGTCATATTTTCGACGTATTTTTTACCGTAGAATTTGAAAATGCTATCAGATCTATTAAAATTAGCTTCAGTGAGGCGTAAGTCGCAAAAAAACACTAAAAAACCGTTAAAAAAGTAGTTTTTTCGACTTTTAGATATGACGCACCACTTCGACAAATCTAAAAAAAATCTTACATTTTAAGATCATTTTTTCAAAACTTTTGTCCAAATATCTTTTTTACACCTTCAAATGGCGAGTTTTTAGAGCGATTTTAAGATTTTAGAAACTTTTTTAGGTTAGGTCGCCCAGTTTAAAATTCAAGGTAAGCATTTTTTTATGGGTATTTATGCAAAAATTATGTAAAAATTTTTCCAGACTGGGTAATAATAATTACGGTGTCAAAAACCAAAATTAATGAAAAAACACGTTTTTTGGAGGTGGGGGGAAGGTGGGGGAAGAGGGGGGTTTGATAATCTTAAAATTCATTATTTGATATATGTCGACCATTCATGCAACAAATTCTAAATCCCCGAGGGGTGACATTTTGCCTGTCTTATCCTATCATACTCTTTCAAGCTGAGCGCTTATGATATGCGTCAGAGCAATACTTTAATTCATTTGATCATTAAGGAAGTTTATTTTCATTACGTGATCCGTATACCTTAAACCTAAATCAAGTTAAACACCAATTATCATAATTCACGTTCTTAATTAGTTATTCTTTTTTGTATTCTGGCCATTGTCAGATATTATTGTATTAACAATAAGGTTGTTCAGAGATAATCCGTATGTAGCCGGTACGCCATGTCCGACTACTTCGGGATCACTTGCTCGTGTAAGAAAGAAAACAAGAAAAAGGAAAGTGCGACTAAGTCATAAACTTAAGCCTTTTGTTGCCTCTTATTAAAATTATACATATAACGTATGGATGTATGACCTTACATTGCCCCCCGAAACGAAATGGATTTTATTATGCAAAAATGTATTTCGTTTCGCAAAACGAAATCACACATCCATGAAAATAAATTTAAGATCTGCTCACTTTATTTGTTCTACTCTACATTAAAATTTTCTTTTCATAATTTAAATTCATTGCTATACATTTAATTTATTTTTCTTTAAATTTAATATATACATCCTTCAACTTGTTTTCTTATTATTTAATTTTTTAAGCACAGTTCGATTATTGTGAAATTTGATGTGAGCTGTACCTGCCCCCTAAAACGAAATAGATTGCTGAGCATGGTTAAAATTTAAATCAACTTATATATTAATCAACGATTTTGTGCTGTGCGATCCATTTCTTTTCTTGTGCTTCAATTATACCCTATCTTGACACTAATTATACTAATTTGTACATTTTTCTTTTCGTTTTTTTTTTATATTAAAAATTTGCAAATTCTTATTTTTATTTGAACTTAAGAGCAGGTCGTATATCTCTGTCCTTTTCTAATCAAAGAATTCATTTTTTTGCAAAAACTAATAATTGTAGCAAAAAATAAGGAGATAGCCCCATCTCGCATAATAAAAAGCAAGATTTTCTTTGATAAGGAAAAATTATTTTTATCGATTCGTTCTGGAAAAAACCTTGAAAAACTTAAAAAATAGAGGTTAAGATGGACAATTGAGTTTTTCAAGGTTTTCTTAAAAACGAAGCGATAAAAATAATTTTTCCTTAGAAAAGAGAATCTTGCTTTTTATTATACGAGATGGGGCTTTCTTCTTATTTTTTGCTACAATTATTAATTTTTGTGAAAAAATCAATTCCTTGATCAGAAAAGAACAGATATACTCGACCTCATCTTAAAGATATCTTTTATATATTGTAATTCATTAGTGTATCACCTTGTTATTCGTTTAATCCTTTTTTGTATCCATATTTCTACTTCCGATTCATCATCTAAAATGTCTCCTCTGTTTGTTTTCAGTCCCATACTTGATATTCTTTGTTTTTCCAACTCTTTTTCTACTATGTAAATGTTGACTTATTTTTCTTTTTTACTGTCATAGTGTGCTATTTTAATTTTCTTATCTGTTTTGTCTATGGATGGTATGGTTTTTAATTCTCCTGTTTCCTGTTGTACTGATCCTTTTTTTTTTTAATTTGTTGATACAATCATTTATGTTAATGTAGCTTTTAGGTGCATTCTGTTTTTTGCATTTATCTCCGTCCCATGCATACTGTTGTAATTGTTGTTGTTTATGAACTTTGCTGGACTTGGCATGATTTTTTCCTCATAATTTACTGGCCTGAACAACGCTTCATCCCATACAATGTTTAATTCACTTTTACTTAATACTGTTCGATCTACCTGTATAGTGTCGTGCTTTTCATTAACATATCAGTCCAGGCTAGTCCCTTGATGGCGGAAATGATTGGGGTGTGTTACAAAGTTTATTTTTTATTTGTATTTGTATAGCTGTGTCTGATTTATTTTACTATTGTATTTTTAATTGAAACTGAATAAAAAAAACTTTTAATTCGCACTCTCTGATTGTATCTTTGCCACTTTTACTTTCGATATTATTTCTGTACGCTTTATAGTAATTTAACTCTTAAATGTTGACTTGTCAACGGTTCTATACGGTTTGATTTGCGTTCTTATTCTTTGGTCTTTCATACCTTAAATCTCCAATTTATATTATTTTCCTTTTGTTTGTTTGTGTTAATATTTCTTATTTATGTAAATTATATTACTATCTTAACGGGATGTCGGAGTTGTTAGAATCGATTTTTTCTTTTTTTATCTAATTGATATATCTTTAAATTGACTATTTAGACAAATATAATGACTTGTCCGCGCTAAAGCTACATTAATTCAATCATTTTTGTTAAAACAAAAAATCACTCAGACTTGTTATTTTTCCATGAACTTTGAATGAAAATTATATATCAAGCACAATAAACCTAACTTCAAAATACTATACATTGAAAATTTGTTCATAACTTTTTATGTGTAATATTTTAATAAATTTTTTGAGTTGTCCGCCCTCAGGATTAATCTTATAAATTTTCTTTCTGTAGTGAAAGAATATGATTTGACGCACCGTTCACTCGTGAACTTTGAATAAAAATATTATTAGGAGAGGATAACTACGATATCCTCTTAACGTTGTTATCACTTGCTTGTGTTGAATCTGTCTACTATCTTTATTATTATGTCCAGCGATGCCGAAAGTGGCAGAGTCAGAGAGGGAAATTCAAAAATGTATAAAAAAAAAGTATTAAAATAAATAGTTTTCAAAATTTGATAATTAATAAATAATTCCAAAAAACAAAGTTACTATAACAAAATAATTTTTTTTCTATTTTTTACATTTTTTTGAGTTGAACAAAATTTTGTTGAACTCAAAAAAATTTTTTAAATTGAAAAAAAATTATTTTGTTATAGTAACTTTGTTTTTTAGAATTATTTATTAATTATCAAATTTTAAAAAATATTTATTCTAATACTTTTTTTTTACACATTTTTGAATTTCCCTCTCTGACTCTGCCACTTTCGGCATCGCTGATTATGTCTCTTCTTTCTATTTTTTTTTCGTTTTTCTTCTTTTAATTTTGTTTTATTCATTTTTCTATTAGAGAATGGTTTTATATTGTCTATGTGAAATTTGTTTCATTCTTTATTATTATCTACCAATAATTACGTATCTTATACTTTTTATGGTGTATGGGCCTTCGTATATATCTAAAAACTTGAAAATTTTTTCATTTTTCGAATCAGTTACTTTTAGTGCCTTTACTAGTACCTGTTTACCTGCTTTTAATTTGTAATGAGGGTTTTTTGCGTTTTTCTTTGCTGCTCTCTCTTTTATTTTTTTGTGCATTCTTGTTTTTGCTAAAAATAATTTTTTTTTCAATGAGATATCATTGTTTATCGTTTTAAATTACTTTTCCCATATTCTTATGGGTTTTTCCCCGTATGTAACTCCATAGGTGTAAAACCTGTAGTGTCGTGATGAATTTCATTCATTATGTCCCGTATTTTTGGCATATGTGTAGCCCAGGATTTATGAGAGTTTTTTAACAAGAGCTCGAAATAATCTGCCTAATTCTCGATGTATTTTTTCTACTATATTGCTTTGGGGGTGTCTTATTGATGAAAATATAATTTTTATGTGTTCTTGTTTAGGTTTTTTATCCATTTCTTCGACGTCAATTATGTGCCGTGATCAGTCATCATTACTTCAGGTTTGCCGTGATTTCTGACGTGATCATTAAATATTCTTCCTATTGCGGTTAATGTATTCGCTTTCTTTATTGGATACATAACTATATATTTGGTAAATATATCTATCGCTGTTAGGATATACTTTACCCCGCCTACTGATGTCGGCAAAGGACAATAGAAATCTACAGATAATATTTCATTCTTATCATTAACCACTATTGGCTGCATAGGAGCGCGGTGGCGTAATGAATAGAGCTCTTGCCTTCAATGCGGAGGGCATGGGTTCGAATCCTGGCCAGGTACCTCTAACTTTTTTTTCGAAAGAAAATTAGTGTATGTGCTATTTATATCGCGACTCTTTAAAAATCCGACCTCATTGGGTATTGGTTGATTGTTAGTCACAAAAAGTGGCTGACCATCCATCCGTAGTCAAAGTTTTCGGTATGGTGGGTCTGACAGTCTAGCCTGATGTAATGTGATAAACGGATACCGGGCGGGGACTCCCTCGACTTCACCATATAAAAAGGTTAATCATATAGAGGACAATATCCTTTATATATTAATCTTTTTTTTATAAAAAAAAAAAAAAAACTATTGGCTGCATGTGCAAGTGATATTTTATTGTTAAGTAATTTGTCTTTTGACATGTTTCACATATTTTTATTAACATATATACTTGTTTTTTCATTTTTGGTGCATCGACATTTTCAACCAATAGTTTATAGGTTTTTTTAGGTCCAATATGATCATAAGATTCATATATTTCTATCATTATTGTTTTCAGTACTGTTTGAGGTATTATAATCTTTTTACCTGAATCTGTTATTTACACAATATCTCATCTTCGTATGAGTAATGATTTTTTATTTTACTGTCTTTTATGGACATTCTTTGTATTATTCATTTATTCTTTGTATTATGTTATAAGTATCTAGCTAATAATACTGAAGAACTATAAGCATTTGAAAATTTAGTAGCTTTTATAGTGCTTTTCTTTAATTGTCTGTAATTAGGGAAATGTTGAGCGTTAGAGTCTAGTAACTTGGGTTTTTTCACGTTTTTACATGCAAAATCATCTCTCAACATTTAAGCAAAATCTGCGTCCCAACACCCTGACACTCTCTTTGTTAGTGTGAAATTTGTGTGTTCAGAGCTAATCCGTATGTAGCCGGTACGCCATGTCCGACTACTTCGGGATCACTTGCTCGTGTAAGAAAGGAAACAAGGAAAGGGGAAGTGCGACTAGGTCATAAACTTAAGCCTCTTGTTGCTTTTTATTAACAATCGCGTGATTTTACAATCTTTAATTTACTTAGACTTGTAAATGTTTAAAGGATATTTCTCCTAGATAAACATTTACAAGTACACTTTAAAAAAAATATGTTGTTTTTGAATTGTGATAAAAATTTTAAAGCATTCTCAACATAATGAATTTCTTATGATGTAACTGGTGACCAACCTCCTTAAATGCACTTCTGTATATACTATTTCGCGTACAACAAGAAAGACACTTATGCTATAATTGAGTAAACGGGTATGTTAACCAAACATACGTCGATTTACTTCGCCGTCTTTTACCGAAATATAACAATAAAAACACTTTACAACACTAGAATTTTCGTTTTAAGATTTTATTGACTCAAAGATAGGCTGAAGAGTGAGCTCTCTACAATCTTAGCCTTAACATGTAGGCTCGCTTTCAAGCCGCCGACGCTCATTTCACCGCTTCTCCTTACCCACACAGCATTAACGTGCTCCCACTTCTCGTAATCATAACTAGTGTCGATGCTGTAATAAGAAATATTCAGCCTATATTACATTTAATCTTACGTTATCTGTGTGCGCTCTTATTAATTTATTATGCATGTGTATGTGCTTAAGTGGGCGTAGTCGTGCGCGAATATAAAAGCACGTTCAGTACTTTTAGACTACCCTACCTTGCTCTTATTACAATTATACATATAACGTATGGATGTGTGACCTCACATTGCATAGACCGATTCTATCTCAAATCATGCAGGTCGACTGCACCTATCTCTTTGAATCGCTTAAGAGGAGGTCACGTATCTCTGTCCTTTTCTAATCAAATAATTGAGTTTTTTACACGAACTAACAACTTTAGCAAAAAATGAAGAGAAAGCCGCATCTCGCAATAAAAAAAGCAATATTTTCTTTGATAAGAAAGAATTAATTTTATTGCTTCGTTTTCAAGAAAACCTTGAAAAACCAAATTGTCCACCCTAACCTCTATGATTTAAGTTTTTCAAGGTTTTCTTGAAAACGAAGCAATAAAATTAATTTTTCCTTATCAAAGAAAATATTGCTTTTTTTATTGCGAGATGCGGCTTTCTCTTCATTTTTTGCTAAAGTTGTTAGTTCGTGTAAAAAACTCAATTTTTTAATTAGAAAAGGACAGAGATACGTGACCTCCTCTTAAGAAATAAATAGTAATATTCTACTCTAATAATAAATGCATACGTATTTTTTGTTTTTAAGGCGACTTCGGATTTTAGGTTAGGTTTTATTTTTGAGTTTACAAATTACTCTTGCAATATGTAAAATTTTTCAGATTTTTCAATTTTCCACCATTCTACGGATTATAATAAAAGGTGGAAAATTAAAAAATCCAAAAAATTTTAGAAACTGAAAGAGTAATTTGTAAACTACAAAATGAAATTTAATCGAACTTCCGTAGTCGCCTTAATATCATTAATAATGCATTTTTTATGCACTTTTTGAAAATGAGTCATAAATTTTCTATTCTCAAATCTTGAAATTTTTTTTTCAATCATTCTATTTTGTCCTTTTAGTGACCTTTATAAATAAATCAATGTTTATTCAATGGTATATGTGATGCTCTTTCGATTCCACCCTCTTTTTTTTATAAAAAAACAAAAGTGCAATTGTATTTTTTTTTAAATAAAAAATGCATTTTTAAAATTTGCAAAACTATCCATTTTTTGTTAAAAATTTTTTTTACGGGTTGCTTCGAGATCTAAATTTTCATCTGTGTGGAGTTTAGAATATCATAATTTTTTAAGAGATACAAAAAAATTTTTTTAAATATTTTATACCTACATAAAAAATGTACATACTTACCCCGTTGACGAAATCCAATTAGATTTCCAATTGGATTTTGTTGGAAATCCATGTTGGAATTCCAATCGATTCCAATTCGAATTCTATGATAAAATTCCAATTGGAAATTCATAATAGGATTTCATTGAGAATTTAAGAAATCCAACGTAAATTTATGGACATTTTCAAGCGATTAAAATATTTTTATTACATAAAATTTTATTTATGTTTTCATTGCGACTTATAAAAATATCTCTGTTAATTGAGTAAAATAGATCGTGAGAAAGCAGGCCGAATTATCGTCATTTTAGACCAAATGAAACTATCAGCTTATAACTTCTAGACTTAATTTTTTTTGTGCGCATCTGCTTGCCATAAGAAAGTCAATAGATAGAAAGCATGGTAGCGGCCTGGCCGTCAATTATTAGTACTATTATATAAATGTATATATTTATATTCGATAGTTAGCCGCCAGGGAAATTCCAATCAATTCCAATTGCAATTAATTAGGATTCTAACATGGATTTCCAACAAAATCTAATTTGAATTCCAATCGGAAATTCCACTTAGAAATCCAATTGGATTTTTTTAACGGGATATATGCACATATATACGTTAATGTCCCCGTAGGCCGTATTTGCATCAGTATCTAGAAGGCATGACTCCATACAAGGTTTATATGTCTTCTTAATACATATTGAGTTCCCATGTATCTCAGGAAAAATCAATATAGCATCACCAATGCTATTATATTTATATAGTCAAAGAGTAACCATATTGAATGGAGGTTGGTGAAGAAAATGATTTGAATTTCAAGAGCAGCTATACTCATTACGAAATATCAATCTAAGAAATAAAAGGAAAAATCAATAAAAATAAAATTGAATTAAAATAGTATTGGAAAAAACAATAATATTTTATTAATATCCAACTATTAAGTTATAGTTCCTCATACGTTCTACTTCGGACATAAAATCATTTATGTCTTTTGGCCGTTTATTTAGGTAAAATCTGAATCTCGAACATTGTTTGCCGCTTGAGTAGAAGTCTACATTGAGCATGCGAAGCGCGCAACTTTAGCTCAACCGACATACATTGTTCTCGAATCATATTCCACCTGAATACGGCACAAGGACATGTATAACTGATATATACACACAAATATATATGTATGTATACATACATATATATATATAAATACGACTATTGGCAGTTTTTGGGAAGGAAAATATATCTAATGGCGGATCGTGGGAAGTTCCAGAAACCAAACTTATCTAATGACAGTTTCTGGAATGTTTTTAACATTGATTGTATATCTATAGATATCGGGGAAACAAAATAAAATAATTTCTGTAGATGATGCTTTCCAGAAATAACCGCCAGGTGATATTATATACATATAAATATATATATATATTATTAAAAATATATCGATGCTGTCACCGCTGTCGTCATCAGAAATAAGCCCCTTATTTATGGACCCTCATTTTTTTATTACCCCTCAATCACCCTCTTTTTTTAGCTGAAAATTAGCTAACTTTAACTTAATTTTAGCTAAAATTAACGTAAATTTAGTCAATTTTAGCTAAATTTGAGCTAAAATTGAGTTGAATTTTGCTAACTTTCAGCTGAAATCAAGTTGAATTTAGTTGAATTTTAGCTCAATTATTCTTTATCTCTCTATATTATTATTACTATATCTCTCTATATATCGTCGCTGTTGCCGTCACAAATAAGCCCCTTATCTATGAACCTTCATTTTTGGACCCTCATTTTTTTACTCCCCCTCAATCCCCCTCTTTTTTAGTTAAAAGTAAGCTAAATTTACATTGATTTAAGCTAAAATTTAGATAAATTTTACTTAATATCAGCTAAATTTAAAGTGAATTTAGTCAACTTGTAGCTAAATTTGAGCTAAAATTGAGTTGAATTTTGCTAATTTTCAGCTAAAATTAAGTTAAATTCAACTAAACTTTAGTTGAATTATTCTCTATCTCTCTATATTATTATTCCTCTATATATCACCGCTGTAGCCGTCAGGAATAAGCTCCTTATTTATGGACCTTCATTTTTGGATCCTCGTTTAGTTAAATCCAGCTAATTTAAAGTTTTGATATGTCTTGTTTGTATACATTTTTATCAAAACCAATGTAATGGTTATAGAATAAATATACAAGCTATACATAAATTATTTGTTTTTTGAATAAAAAATTTTTTATTTTAAATTAAATGTTTTTATTACATTTATATCTTTTAAATTTTTCTCCACAAATTTTACATAAAAATGTAATTTTATTATTATGTTCTTGTACATGTCTTAAAAAATGTTTTCGATGTTTAAAAATTTTGTGACATAATTTACATGTTTCCATTTCATTTTCATTTTTATGACATTTTTGGGTAAGTTGATGTCTTTGTAAATTGGAAAATCTTACAAATTTCTTATTACATATAAAAGCTATGCATAGCACCTGTGTATAAATCATATACCCTATTAAATTCCCTTAAATAATGTTTTCGATGTTTGAAAATTTTTTGACATAATTACATGTATTATTAATTTTACTATAGAAACAATTAATAATAATATGTTTATCTAAAGACAAACAAATTTAATACTGTTCACATTGAAACATCAATAAAAAAATCTTTAAATGAAAAACATTAAAACATCGATAAAAGGAACGAGAAAAAACAATGTTTTATTGATAAATCTATATACTAATTGAACTATTCTTTAATTCATTATGTTAAAGTCAACGTAGGTATCCATTTTATTTGATAATCTACGTATAGAAATAATAGTTATTTTTTCTGCAAATACATTTTTAGAAATTTGATTAGATTTATTGAAAGATGATTAAAGATTTACCCGAAGAAAACTTTTGAATAGTTAAAATTATTATGTATATTATATAAAAGTTATTTAAAAAATTGCAAATTCTTGGATATTTTTTTAAAGTTATGAAAGCAAGATGGGGGTTGGCGCGCTTGCCCCCTAGTGTATATATATAAATAAAAGAAAAACAAAAAAAATAAAGAAAAATAACAAACAGACGGAAAACGCTATGAAATTCAATTTTCTATCACACCGATAAGACACGGGAAAGGAGAGAGAAAATTAAGAAACACTTTAACTATTTTTTCACTAGTGACGGACGATACTCTCTGCTAGAGCTGACGCAAGGTCAAAATGCGTGTCCCGGTCTCATAAGTCAAAGGCCCTTCGACTTGCTTATAGCATCTCGTTTACAAAAGTGATTAACGTTTCTTTCTTTGTCGACTTCAGACGGTCAATCGATGGGAGAGAGTTCCTACTCGTCACTTTGGAGCTGAGGCAATTACGACTCATCGTTTTTAAGTCTGAAATTTCACTCTCTTTCTTCGACCTTCTTCGTACTCTCTTCGTGCAGGTATTGCAAAGAAAGTAACGTATGTGCTGGTGTCGTTAATAGACCCAAAGAATAGGTACGCACATATAATAAAAGAATTTCCATCAGCACTTAGCTTGAAAAGCCAACAATAAAAAGAAAAGTGGTTGTGTACCACCATATCAAAACAGTGAGACTGCTGGTAGCGCAGAAACCGCGCAGACTGGCACCTGATAAGCTGCAGGTGGCAAAGCAGGAATTTAAGAGATGGTGTAAAGAAGGTATTTGGCAACCTTCAAAAAGCCCTTGGGCTACACCTATCTATATGGTCCCCAAGAAAAATGGTGAGTGGAGGATCTGTGGCGACTATAGGAAGTTGAACACAGTCATGGTACCAGATAAGTACCCTATTCCCAATCTCCAGGATTTTGCATATAATCTAGAAGAGAAAACTATTTTTTCCGCAGTCGACTTGAAAAAAGCATTTTTGCAGATCCCTATATTTCCAGGGCATGTACCAAAGACAGCGATGACAAATCCATTCAGACTTTATGAGTTCCTAGTGATGACATTCGGATTTCGGAATGTCGCACAGACATTTCAGCGATGCATAAACCAGGCCGTGGGCGACCTGGACTTTGTGTCCGCATTCGTTGATGATATCTTGGTCGTATCTTGATCAGACGAGGAGCATCAAGAACATCTTAAGGTCGTCCTAGAGAGGTTAGAGGAATTCTACCTTTAATTGAACATAGATAAATGCCAGTTCAAAATCGATAAACTTATATTCTTGGGTCATTTGATCGACAAAAATGGATTCAAACCAGATTCATCTAAGTTCAAAGCGATACAAGCCTTTAAGAAGCCCCAGACAAAAGACGAGATGCGTTGATTTCTGGGAACTGTAAACTTTTACAGAAAAAGCTTACCAAGAGCCACAGAAGTACAGAGACATCTGGTAGCTACGACAAAGGATATTAAGAAGAAGGATAAAAGACCCGTGGAATGGACCAAAGAAGCAGAACGAGCATTTAAGACAATTAAAGAAGGATTAGCAAATATTGTGTATCTTGCGTTTCTAGCTAAGAATGCGGAGATCAGGTTAGTTACAGATGAGTCAAATTTCGCTATAGACGCAGCTTTAAAGCAGAAAGTAGGAAATACGTGGGAGCCGCTAGCTTTCTTTTCAAAAAAGTTTACCCCTGCACAATCAAATTACTGCACGTATGATCGAGAGTTAATGGCTATTTACGAGGCCATCAAATATTTTGGTTACCACTTGGAAGGTAGAAAAATTAAGGTGTGCACAGACCATGAACCACTGGTACATGCACTAAGTAAGAGTTTAGATAGCTGCACAGCATTGCAAGCAAGAAAGTTAACGTATATCGTAGAATATAACGTGAAAATCTGCTATTTACCAGGAAAAAATAACTTAGTGGCAGGTGCATTGTCGAGAGTTGATGATTTCCGATTTCCGACAATATTCTCGTTAGATGAAATAGCTAGACATCAACGGGAAGATCAACAACTGCAGAATATAATGAATAATCCGCAGCATCAATTAAAGCTGATAAAATTGCAATATGGCGTAGAAAACACTTTGAACTCTTTCATAGCAAAGCACATCCATCTGCTAGGTCAACTAGTAAAATGATAAGGAAGCAGTACGTATGGCCAAATATGAACAGGCAGATAACATCCTGGTGCAGAGCCATCATGGAATGCCAACGATCGAAAGTAACTAGGGATAACAAGTTTTTACTTATGAAATTTAGCGAACCAGATGAACGGTTCGCCCACGTGCATGTCGACTTAGTTGGTCTATTGCCGCCTAGCAAAGGTTACAGATATCTTGTGACCATGATAGACAGGTATACTAGGTGACCGGAGGTGGTGCCCGTATACGGCGCATCGGCTCCTTCTGTCGTACGCGCTTTTTTATTGTACGTGGGTGTCTCGTTTTGGTGCATCTGTCATCATTACTACGGATCAAGGTAAGCAGTTCGAGTCCGACATGTTTCAGACACTGTTACAACTGATAGGATGTAAGGGAGTACGTAATACGGCATACCATCCAGCCGCGAACGGCATGGTGGAGCGATGGCACCGCGATCTTAAGGCAGCATTAATGTGCCATATGAAAGGTCGGGAATGGACCAGAACCCTCCCGACTATTTTATTAGGGTTGAGAACGCGTTTAAGAAAAGATTTGGAAGCCGGTCCAGCAGAATTTCTTTATGGAATAACGCTCACCATACCAGGTGATATATGCCAATTCAGAGAAATAGATGCAAGAGAACAAGATCTATTTTTGACAGAATTTAGAGAATACACGAGACATGTGAGACCTGTACCTGTAATACACAACCATTCAGGAAAAACATTCGTGTTCAAAGATCTAGCAAATTGTACTCATGTGTTAGAAAAAATAAAAGCAGTTAAACCACCTCTTGTGCAACTATATTCATGACCACATAAGGTCATCTCTAGGCATGAAAATAGTCGTAATTACGTCATAAGAAAAGATGATGAAGACGTACCGTGAACGTAAAAAGATTGAAACCAGCCTATTTTTTAAAAAATGAAATTGAGCCACAGGAAAGCAAATTAGGTAGGGAAGTGATACCTCAGAGTAGTAACCAAATAAATAGAAGCAACAGAGAACTAAGCGAGAATAATAATATAACAGAGGAAGAAAATGTCGTAGTAACCGAAGCTCAGATCCACAGTGAGGCTCCACCCACAGATGAAGAAGATTATGAGATAACTGGAGCATTGGACAAAGGTAGCCTGATACAGGAAGTACCAGAGTGTAATTTTAACGAAGTAATCAACGAATACGATGAGCTCAATGAAGAGCAAATAGACATTACGGATACGTGTAAAGAGACAAGTAACATAGCAAATAATAAAGAAATCAAATAAACCAGTAACAGGGTAGAGCATGAGAGAATAGGTAGCGAGAAAAATAAGGAAAATAATAAAAAGAGAGAGAGATTTATACCTAATATTCTGAGACACAGAAAAACAGTTATTGTAATGTTAAATAGGGGAAAGAATTGTAAAAAAAGTTAGATTGCCTACAACAGTGTCTCACTTTGAAGTAAAATGTGATTAATTTTAGGCAATATTATAATGCATTTATAGTAATAATGTTTGTTCTTTATGTTATATATAGGTAAAGCTGATTGGGCTTTCCTCTGATATTTGTATCGCTAAGGAGTTCCGTTAGCTAAGCCGAGATGTTTTTCCTGGAAGAATTGGCCAGAGGCTATTGTATAACATCAATGAGACGCATGATCTCACCGAAAAAGCGGACTACAGATTGGCGGAAGTCTACCTGTATGAATTTATCGAGCCATACAAACAACAGTGTATAGGAAAGGTAAACGCTATCAGCGGAGCTGGTGAAAGGAATGCGATGAAGAACGCACAAGAACATGAGTTCAAGAAACCATTGCTCTTCCTCGGTGACAACCCTGTACTGGATCTGTTTTTATACAACTCGCCAATGAACTCTGGCAAGAAGAAGTTGGATGAAATTTTGAGGTGTTTTGGTCAGGAGGATTTTGAGATAGATAAGATTCACCTGCTGGGCAAGAAAACGTGCGCTAACATCAAATGCCACACTCTCGCTGCATCTACAAGAATGCAGTGTGACGCACTAATAAGAAAGATGTAGATAGAAACGAAAAAGGGAAATAGATTCTACTTTCTGATTAAACCTGACCAGAAAGCTTCCACAAGGAGATTGGATGAGCAGACTTTGGAAGAGCTGAAATTCAAAGTTGTACCTCCATCTGTTGAGGCATTGCGCGCCACCGATATTATCAGCAGGATCCTAAAGCATCTACAGCCAGTAGAAATGATGAATTTGATGTGTGCCTTGGAAGGTTTGCGAGAACCATGTTATAAGCTGGGTGCAACGGACCTGCTGTTGTGTCATAAAAAGTATGAAGGAATAGGTGGGCTGGAGCGTTTGTTCGTTGACGCAAGACAGTTTGAATTTGTCAATGTATGGACCAGCGGATGCAGATAGGAGGTGGAGGCTCCTATCATTAGGAAGGTAATACGTTAACAAAAGGAAGTGAGGAAGGGCAAGTTGCTCATCAATACTATGGACCTATGTGGTTGGACGATGACGAAGGAGGTAATAGCAGAGGTATCTGATGCCTGCAATGTCAAAAACCTCAAGATGTCCAAGAAGACTACAGTCTTTGACGCAGGAATGCATATGGAAGGGCTGGAGGAGGTCATATTTGGAAATAGTCTATACATTAGGTTAAAATTTTAAGGCAATAGGTTATTTTTTAGTTTAGGGATCATTAATCTGGACAACTGCAAGGAGTTATTCGTGGAGCACTTGTATAGTTTTCTCCAGGGGAACGAGGTACTGGAGGAGTGATACTTAACTGATATAAATAGTATTGACCAAAGTATGCAGTGTTGGAGAATTTTGAAGGTCGTGTACAACTACGACAGCAAGGGAAAAATCCTTCACTTTAAGTACCTCAAAAGCGAAAGTAAAGAATTGGAGTTCATCCACGAATCGGTACTCCATGAACTATAGTTTGGTGGAGGTCAATATCGAGAATAATAAGTACCTCATGCATAGTGTCCAGGAGATCATTAATAAGTCTGATCTACAGCAATTAAATATAAAAGGGTTACGACCTAATGACTCAGGGTTTTATTTTTGAAGGAAACGATCGTTACGATCAGTGGAAATGTTATATCACCTGGATATCCAAAAATCGCTGAATTCTTCTAAGCATTGGCATAGAAGGGATCAAAATCAACAATCGTTATGGAAAAAATAACAAGAACAATAGGAGTCTCAACATTAACTTCGTGTTAAGCGTGTTAAGAGCAGGTCGTATATCTCTGTCCTTTTCTAATCAAAGAATTAATTTTTTCACAAAAACTAATAATTGTAGCAAAAAATAAGGAGATAGCCCCATCTCGTATAATAAAAAGCAAGATTTTCTTTGATGAGGAAAAATTATTTTTATCGATTCATTTTGAAGAAAACCTTGAAAAACTTAAAAAATAGAGGTTAGGATAGACAATTCAGTTTTTCAAGGTTTTCTTAAAAACTAAGCGATAAAAATAATTTTTCCACATAAAAGAGAATCTTGCTTTTTATTATACGAGATGGGGCTTTCTTCTTATTTTTTGCTACAACTATTAATTTTTGTGAAAAAATCAATTCTTTGATTAGAAAAGGACAGATATACTCGACCTCCTCTTAAGGAACGTACCCAGATTTAGATTAGACATCCTCAACTGCAAAGTGAATCTGAACTCTGCGTTATTTTCAGCAATGACAAGATATGGCGCAAGAATCTACAACGAAAATGGACTTCTAAGCGTTGTATGTAGAAGCCTTTAAAGGCAGAAAAATGTCAATACATATGTAATAAAAGTATAAAGATGTAAATAACTAAGATTATATGTGTATTGAATATAAGGTGCGAGTGGAAAGAAGTGCAAAGCATGAGTGAGGATAATCACATAAGTGTACATGGGAATGTAGGAATAGAATGACTGCATGTGTGAGAATAAATGCAGAAGTGCATACAAATGTGAAATGGTATGAGCGAGAGTAAGCGCATAAGGATAAATGCATGTAAAAGAGTAATTACGTGAGTAATTATGTAACATGTAAAAGTATTAAATATCAGCAGTCGTAAATATGTAAAAAGAGATCATATGTAAATAAACTTATCCACTGATTATGTAAAAATATGCATATATTTTTTATGTAAATAACCATAGATAGTTATTTAGGAGGGAATACTGTGGGCACACAGACATAAGTATGTATGTATAAGTAAGGCATATATGTAAGCGCCTCGCGCAACCTGCGGTGCGCAAGTAAGCGACTAGAAACGTAAGCTATGTGATACGCGAGAAACACGAAGTCAGTAAGAGCGTTCTTGACTTCTAGAGAGATAAGCAGCCTTACTGTTTTCCTCAGGTAATAATTATACTTTTACACTTGCAATAAAAAGAATTCTTTTCTTGTCCACCTACCCAGCAACCTGTTCCTTTTGGACATCTTATACGTATAGCTAAGCCTTCCAAATTAAAAGAGGCTTACAAATTAAAATAAAGTGTAATTAAAAATGTAGAAAGTGCAGAGCACAATCGAGTTAATATATCCAACAGGTTATAGGTCTAGACAGGCGTTTTTGACTTTGGCTATTTGACAAAAGAAAAGATTACTGTTCCTGAAGCACTTGTACGAAATAGTAAAATTTTATCAATCACGTTTTTTTATACGGAAGTGCTTAAAGATGATACAATCTATTCAAAAGAGAGAAGTAAAGAGCAAAAAGGAAAAAAGGAGGGGAGACACGTGCTGCGTTATTAATGGGTAATATCACCTTGTGACTTTTTTATTGACTGGAAAACTTCCTAAACCATCCATGAATGGTAATAAATATTGATTATGGTGGAGGAGGAAGGAATTTAAAGTTTATCAAAATGGCGATTATTCGCGCGTAGTCGGGAAGCAAAATGGTTATTAAAAGTAAATTTTGTAAATCCTGTTCTTATTGGAATTCAAAAAAGCACACTGCTGAGTATAAAAATTGGAAAGAAAGTCACGAGGAGCAGTGTGAAATTAATCACGAAATCTCACCAGCGAAGATGGAAGTAAACTCTGCAACTGAAATGTTTACTCGATCTCAAGAAATAAATGAAGTGAAATATATTAATTATGTAGGTGACGGTGAGAGCAAGACGTTTAAAGCTATATTAGAAAAAAATCCAGAAAGAGTGCATAGATCACACTCAAAGAAGAATGGGTATACGTTTGAGAAAATTGGTAAAAAAAACTAAAGGTTTGAACAGTCGAGGAAAATTAACTAGTAAATTAATTGACAAATTATTAATATACTATGGCCTTGCAATCAGACGTCATTGTAATTCAATTCAAGGTATAAAGAAAGCTATTTGGATGACGTTATACCATAAAATTTCAACTGAAGAGAAGCCTTAAGAGCAGGCCAAATTATCGGTCTTTGTCTAATAGAGTATTCTATCATTTGTCGAAACACCATCCATTGTATCAAGAAAAAAATAGTAGCCCCCGCTAGATACTAGTATAATAAGTAAATTTTGTAATAACAATCAAATTATTTTATCGCGTAGTTTTTGAATAATACGAGACCTACTAACAAGCTAGAATATAATCTATCTTTTTTGGTAGGTCACATATTATTCAAAAATTACACAATAAAATAATTTAATTGTTATTACAAAATTAACTTATCATACTAATATCTAGCGGAGGCTACTGTTTATTTCTCGATACAACGGATGGTGTTTATATAAATGATGGAAAACGCTATTAGACAAAGACAGATAGTTCGGCCCCCTGTTAACACAACTTTTGTCCAAAATTCTACTATAATTTTGAATAGCCTCATAAAATTTCAAGTGAATCCATTGAAAACTAATGAAGATACCTTGCGGTAAAGAGTTTTTTGTTCCAGGTTTTCGACGAACACCACCACTTTAATTCTCAAGATATAAAAAATGTTTTAAACCAAAAAATGTTTGAAATTGAATGTATTTTTATATGAAATTAGTTATTTTTAAACATCAACAATTTGTATCACATTATACATGCTCTTTTTTTCAGCTTCTAATAGTATCTGGTCCCCTTAAAGAAATCACGAATTTTCTCTTCTTTCAATTCACGCGAGTGATATTATTTTTTTTTAATATAAAAAAACAATTGCATTCGGTATACTTGCATTGCTTATATATATATATTTAATCATTAAAAAAAGTTTGTTGTAAAAAGAACTAAAATGAAAATTATTTTGAATTATTTCTAATAATTGTATTCTTTAATTTATTTACAGTTATTCACGGATATTTGCAGTATCTACATTTAATTTTTATTGTTATTTGCAGTTTTCAATATTTTCTTATAATCATTTGTTTTTTCACAGTATTATTCTACTTTTAAAAAAAGAATTTTGATACAAGGTGATAAAATATTTATATATATATATGTTGCATATCACAAGATAACTTCAACATCAATACTAATTCTCTAATGTAAAGAATAAAAAATTAAATTGATAGAATTTTAAAATTTTTATATGGAATACTATTATAAATAACTTTTTAATAACTTTGAATAATGGAAAATTTTATAAATAACTTGTGGAATTGAATGCTAATTAAATTTAGTTTTGACATGAAGATAATTATTCAAGATGGAAATATATTTAATAAAATAATATAATTATTGTTAAATAATTAATAAATGCAGAGCACAATTTATATTAAATAAAAAGTCTTTATTTAATCTATACAAAATAATTAAATTAAATGATCTCTTTTTAATAATGAAAAGCAACTTCTGGCTTTAACCAACGGACTTGAACTGAACTGAACGACGACGAGACGCAACTTGATTCTCTTCAACTGTCTATTAAAATATTCTCAATAGATGGCGACACCTAGTATGAGTGTGTATATTTTCAACACTCCCTCCCACACTCATACATATTTTAATTGAAAGAGTTGTAGCATATCTCTCGTTCTTATTGTTTCTGTTCTGATCGTTTATTTAGTTCCTGTAATATAGAGAAAAAGTTTGTTAATAACTTAACTAAAATAAATATCAGAAATATAATCAGTCATTATTATCAGTCATTAAATATTTGTTTGGTCAGTCGTTCATGTAATTCAAATGACAAAAGTTTCGTGAATACATCATTTATCTGACTTTTAGAAGAAATTCAACTGACAATAATTAAACCTCTAGTTACACATTCCTTTACATAATGTTTTTTTTTTTTTATTTTGGTCATATGTCTTAATTTGTTTCCGCCTCCAGTATTAACGCTTGCTTCTGCTGCCTTGTTATCGCACCATAATAGAATTGATGCTAATTCTTGTTTTAACAATCTTTTAAAATTTGATATAAGGATATCAACTCTTGAGCACATTTGTCTACAAAAACATATCTCTGTCTGTTAATTCTTTAGGATATTGTATCTTCGAAAAACTTGATTTCATAGCTACTGGTCATAAAAGAATCTTTGCAGTCGTCAAAACTTGCATCTAAAAATCCTTGTAAACAGTCTTTTGTATCCAAGTTCAAAGTCTTTTGTTCCTCTTCAGTATTCAAATACTCTTTCAACCTTCTACCAGTTATTTTTCAGTAAAGTTTACTTGCATTGGTTTCTTCTTTTCTTCAATCTGTCTTCTCTTCCTATTGGCTACCTGATTGATTACCATAGGTGTTCGTTGAGTGGGTGATTGATCCAAACTAAACTTATTTGGCATTTTGTTTATTTATTGTTCTTGCTTAATGCTCAGTATCCTTTTTCTGTCTTATTTTATTTCTGAGCCTAAAGAACTTTTAGTCTTACCAGTTTCTGTCATTTTAAATACTTCCTTTACACGTGTCTTCATTCTTTCAAGCATCTTTACATTGTCGCAAACTAACAGGATGTCATCTGCATACTATATCAAGATAAGAAATCCGTCTTTTTCCTGCTGAGTAAATAGACAAGGCTCATTGATGAATGATCTAAGTCCACATTTCTTTACTGTCTTTTTAAATCTTTCATTCCAAAATTTTAAACTGACTTTCAAATCATATAAAGCATTTTTCAATATACAAATTTTGTTTTGTTTGATCCTTTCATAAGCAGTCATCCCTTCAGGTATTTCCAAATATATCTCACTGTTTCAATATTCATTTAGAAAAGCTGTCTTCACGTCCATCTGACATATTTCTGAATCCAGTTTGTTTGCCATTGCCAGTATAGATCAGATTAAATGTAATCGTGAAATCGGTGCATATGTTTCTTGAATATCATACTTATTTCTGTCTTTAAAACTACAAATTACTAGTCTGGCTTTATATCTTATTTTACTGTCTTCTTTCTTTTAAATACCCATCTTGAATATATAAGGTTTGATCCTTTTCTGTCATTCATTACAATTAATCTGTCAACTAATTTTCATACATTATTCTTATACATAGATCCTAATTCTTCAATAATAGTTTTGGTCCATTTTTTGTTTATCTTTTGACTCCATGGCTTCCAAGTGTGTGCCAGATCATTATTTATTTCTGCTAATAAAACATGAGTTTCTTCATTTATCTTATTTTCTATACTTGTTTGTGTTTCCATTGGTAATTGAATCTGTCGTTTTGTTTTCTCTCCCTCCGATTCTCGCACTTCATATTCAGTATTTTTCTTAACCTTTATCGGTCGTCTTACTAATTTTTTTTATTTTCTCTCCCTCCAATCCTTGTTACTTTTTATCAGTCTTATTATTTTCGTTTCTTGGTCGTCCAACTGGTCTTTTGAATTTCTCTCCCTCCGATTTTTGTATTCGTGTTTCATTTTCTCTGTCTTCTAATACAAAATTCATAAACCATGTATCTTTATCTTTTCATCAATTTGTTTCCAGTCTTGTATATCAGTTGTTGCATATCTGTCCTTGTAAACTAATTTTTCGTTGAATCGTACATCTCTACTTTCTTAAAGTTTACATAAGACCCATTTTGTCTAAATTCATTATTTGCAAAGGTTCAATTGTTCAATGCTTGACTGTCTTAAATGGCAATTTGTTAAACTTTGCAATCATACACACTTCACAATCTTTCAACGTATCATCAAATACAGCCTGTTTTAAAGTCTTGATATTAGGAAATTTTTATTGTAATTTTCTTAAATAATCAATTGATGAATGGCCCATTCGAAAATGCCACAACATAGCGTAGTTGTTTGTATTAATTTTCTCCATCGCTTTTGTATTTTCAATCTCACATAAAGATTCTTCACTGACTTTAAAATTATGTGATTTATAAATATTTCTGTCTGCAACCTAAATATTTTTTTCTTCTTTGACTGTCTGATTTTCTTGCTTTTCATTAAATTGATTATTTTCTTCAATATTCTGTTCTTCATTCATTCTACTTGTCGTTACATATACTAGAACCTGTCTTTATTTTTTTTTTAATTATCTGTCGCTTCTGATTCAAATTCAGTCAACCAATATAGCTGATTATATATTGGTAAGGATGAAAAATTTTCATTTAAGTTTTCCATGCAGATTACTCTGTCTAAAATAATAAATTTTCCATGAGTCGTATTTGTTTGCACGCTTCCTTCTTCCTTAGATTTAAGATTTGCGCTGCAGTCTTTATTTGCGCATTGGATTCCGTCTAGTTGTTCAATAAAGATCCTGAAAATCAACTTTGAATTTGTCAAACGTTCTGTCGCACCACTGTCAGCACTCGGTTCATTAGTCTTCTTGTTTCTAGATTCTAATTGGTTAAAACTGCCTCCTTTTTGATATTTTCTTCTGTTATATTTTACATAATTTTCTTGTCTCCTTTTATTGATAGATTTTGCTCGTTTTTGATTAACATTATTAATTAAATTAGCTATCTTATTTATGAATGCTGTCCGACCTGTACTTTCTTTATTTTTATTATTATAATATTTTGATTCATACCTTTTTCTGTCTTTCTGTCTCGAGTGTCCCTGACGCTTTGGACATGTTGAGATCACATGGTCACGAGTAAATCTCTGACAAAAGAAACACTTCTTTATGCTATTTCCCTGTCGTGGGCAGTCACTGGCACAGTTTCCATAGCTGTCGTATTCAAAATATCGCACTTTCTGTATCGCCCTTAATATGGCCGTCATAGCTGTCGTTTGATGTATTTCAACCTGTATAATAAGTAACTTTAGTTTATCATGAGATAACCCTTTCACCATTACAATTTCTGTCATAAAATATATTCTTTCTACTTGATGTACTTTGCTTATGAGTAGTATATAGACAGGTATAGCGAGACGTAAACAATGACGTCACTCGCTATACCTATCTATGTGTACATAAACAACCCATTAAGATAACGATGTTTACATAAACAACCCATTAAGATAACGAAGTTTACATAAACAACCATTAAGATATCAATGTTTATATAATAAATAAGATAACACTTTGATTACATAAACATTTCAATTAAGATAAGATAACACTTTGATTACATAAACAATAAATTAAGATAATGTCTTATTTATTCAAATAAATAATTAAGATATGATAATGACTTATTTATTTAAACAAACAATTAAGATAAGATAATGACTTATTTAAACAACCATTTTAGGTAACTTTGTATTTACACACACGTATACATGCGCACACACACACACACACACACACACACACACACACACACACACACACATGCACACACAATGGATACATTCAAGGTAAAAAAAAAATAGAGGTTTCTACGTTTTTTTTTATTGCTGGTCCTGAAAAGGACCGATTATGGTAAGTATATTGTTTATATTTTTTTATATCCCTGAGTTTTTGGGAATGAATATGTATTCATTGAATATTTAGTGTGAAATTGTATTTTTTTAGATTTTTCATCTTTGAGCAGAGGTTTTCTCCTCCTTGGTTCCATCTGAATCCAAGTAAGATGGTTGTTTTAGTGTTCCTTTTACCTGACCCATTGTTCATCTCTGGCGTACTCTATGAATAATGAAATGGAAATAAAAGTCTTTACACAGTGTAAGTGTATCTATACTAAATATGTTATGATTGAAAATGGAAAAAGTGGAGGGGATAAAATAAAAAATTTTTGTTAAGTATTTTGTAATTTTATTAATGTATAATTTCTTGTAATACAAATATGATTAAATAATAATAATCGAATATTTTAATTATTCATTGTTTAAGTATTCATTATATTTTTTTAATAATACAGGTTCGATAACGGATTTCATTCTTTCAATTCTCATTCCAAATCTCTCTCTGTCACGACCTATTTGTTCCCACTCACCACGACGCGCACTTTGACTTGCATAAGTCCATACATACATAACTTTAATAGCTGGTTTACCTTCCTTAAAATGTACACGCTTCATTTTTTATTATATTTACCTCACAATTTACATTAAGGTTCATACATTAAAGCATACAAGTCGTTGTAGATGTGTGGTAAAGTATACGCATTAATTTCTAAAATTACAATATCCAACGTAGATTTATCTAAATCTTTATCGTCAAGCATTTTTGTTAAAACAAATGTTGTTACCTCGTGAATTTTTACATTATAATATCGATTAAAACTAGCAAATGTTTTCAATGTAAATGACTTTATATCTTCCTCACCATCTTTCTTGAACTGGTCCTTAAGGTATTCTTGGATGTAGTCGATAATCCTATTGACTTTTCCAGCACGACGTTCCAATTGCACCAGATGCTCATCTATACAAGGTACTGCGAGCTTAAGACCATCAAATGACACTTTTTGCAAACAGGTTGAAGGTGTTTGGTACATAGATTTCCTTTTTTTGTTAGGTGATTCACTTTGCTCTTCCTCATCTACTGGTTGAACATGTACTGGTGGTTGGAATACTGCTCTCTCCTCGAGCACTATGGTTTTTGTATGGTATGATGTCGTAAATAAAAGATCGTGGTTCTCTAAATAAAGTTTTGATGGATTTCCGTACTCAGTTTTGAATATGTAGTTTTCTTGAAAATAAGCGTTGATCAAGTCAAAATGATTTTTCAATAGCCTCCATGCATTGATATCAAAATTAACCCATTTGGATGAAGAATTTGTCGATATTTTTACACAAGGTTTGTAATAACCACCGTCGTATTGTAAACCAACAGCTACACGTTTGGTCTGCGACTTGTTGAGAGAATACGTTGTCGACAAGAGCATGCTATCTAGAAGAAGCATACCGTACTCTTTAAAACGGCTATTGTCACGGCAGTTTTCACTCGTTGATTGTGCCATATTTGATTATTATTATTATGGATAACTTGAGAGAGAAATAAAACTGTCGACTTACGTATAACCGAGTCTTACTTGAACTGTGTCTGAACTGGAACTGATCTGACTTGAGGTCTCACTTGTGCTTTATATCCCTAATCCCTACCAAGTTCAAAAGCATGTAGGGGAAAGTATGTATCGTTTGACATGCTTTTTCCAAGAATATCATGTTTATGTTAAAAGATAATATATAAAAGGTTCAACAGTTGGGTACTGTTTTCTTAGAATAAAATATTATGGTTCCTTGAAAATCAAGTTATAGCGGTTATATTTCATCATTTCCTGTTGAGATACGTATTTAATCACATCCTGTCCAAAATAAAATATTCTGATATCGCGTAATATTATATTCCCTTGATATACCGTATGTGTCGTCTACATCTTTTGTTGTGATATTTAGTTCAGTTATATTGTTATTTCGCAACATCCTGTCAAGAATAAAAGATTCAAATGTCACATCTTATTCCATAGTATGTAATATTATACTCCGTTGATAAACAAAATATAACGATCACATTATATCTTTCCCTGTAAAGTCGTATTTTATCATAACTTGACAAAAATATTGGTACCCTTTGTCGGTTCAATAGAGATTTATATTTCATCATAAACTGATAAATAAAAGATTCCATTCTCAACTTTGATTGCGTAATATGTGATATATTTCAAGAATATGTACCGTACATCAGATATATTTTATTATTTCCTTTTGTTATTAAAATATTAAATTTCTGCATTAAATCAGTTCAAATAAAATTATATTATAAAAAGATAGTATAACGGAATTTCATAGAATAAATATATATTTTATCTGTTAAATGATAAGTTAAATAATTTAAAATAATAATACTAATGTGGAAGGGATAAGGTGTAGGTGAATAAATATTACGAAGAAAGAATGTAAATTTGATTAACATTTATTGAATATAAATTTCATGTTACAATAATAGATTTAATATTATATTCTCGAAGTACATGTTTGATTACAAAAGCCAAAACCTAATGAACGTTCGTTACTAAAAGCTTTTACAGATTTTTTACGCTTAATTTTATTCTTTATTAGTTTATTATAAAATTTTATAACTAAATCATCGTTCTTTTTGGAATCTCTTGAAAACTTACTGCAAAACGTACGTAAATTATGAAAATAAGACATATGGTATAAAAACATAATACAATATTGACCGCAAACTTGCGAATCGTAGCTTTGCATTCGTTGTTTGTTCCATTCGTATCGCGCACAATTTCTTTTGAGTCTATCAAGATGATGTGATGAGAACGGTGGCAATCCGTAGCTGTCAAAGTAGGTTCCGTAGCCATTTTTATTTATGTATATAGCAATCCAATGAGATCCACCTTTTGTATGGTCATCAACGTTTGCAACTATAGCTGCTGGAAGTTCGAGAATATTCGGAATCCGATCTGCTGCATATACTCCTACAGTTCTAGCGTTGACTGCAGCAAGTGCTTTGATTATTTGACGAGTATTCATTGTTCATCGTCATCATCATCATCATCATCATCATCTTCATCTGCTTCTGAATTGCTATCTTTCGATGCCTTGACGGAGTCTGTTGGTGATGCTGGACAATCAACTTCATCCACACCTCCATCGGCAACTGCTCGAGCTAACCTGCGTGCTCTTACACGATCAAGAAGTGCGTCGCTTAACTTCAATGGACTGTTGTTGAGGTTGTCGGATGTCATACACAATGATAGTTTCGTATGCAACCACTTCCTCAGAATATATGCCTGATTGAGGGCACATACAGCTCTTTTATACTTATCTTTTGTACTGTGAGTGACACATGAAAATCCTTCCTTATGATATCTTGTAAAGAGTTCATTGAATGTTGGTGAGTATATTTCTAGATTGATGATTTCTCGCGACATGGATGCTTCTAGATACCTTGCTTTTTCGTAACCTCTAGTATAGATTTTTGCAGCTACTTTTGCAATGTTGTATAAATTGAGTAACAGTTGACCGATGGAAACGTCCCCTTCTATTCATTGAATACCATGATGATGATTTATCACAAATTCGTTGCTCCGTTTTACTCCTGATGGTAATTCAGAGAAATCATGTGGTGATTTTACTATCCAATGGGAAAAAACTCTAGTTTTTAAACTAAGTACTGCCACTTCCTTTGGAAAAAATTTATTGTTCCGGTCTTTTAGACCTTGAATATCAATGACGAAATCCATGACTTTACTTTTGACCACTTTCACTGTACAGAATGAGACTCCGGAAAGAGACTGATGATCAACGCAGTTCATCAATGATCTTTTATACTAATCACCCCCATCTGTGATTCTACTCCCACTCCTTTAGCTTAAGCATTAAAATCCGTTATAATATTACGACTTGAATCTATTTCCAGAACGTTATCGTATTCTGCGTAAATGATGCAATTTATTGTTTGTTCCAAGGCCTGATCAAATTTCACTTCTACTCTTACACTACCACGTTTGATAAGATTCCAGTGTAAAGCAGAATTTGCAGAAAGATCGGGTGTCAGATCAAATGCAAACAAACAAAAACCTCTAGAATAATCTATTCGGCTGAGACAAAGGGACTCATTAGAAAAATGTATACCAGTCCCTGAAAATAAAGTGTGATAAGCTTCAACAAATTGTGGATTATCACCTGTAAATTTTGGCTGTAACGGCTTACTCGGTACTTGTACTCCGTCAATGTAGAGCGAAAGGTAATTAATGGAAAAATGTTGAAAGTTGAATGGATTGAATTGTCTATTTCCATTAAATGCTCTGTTATCGACGAATCCTATTATAATTCTTTTTGGTAGCTGGCCTAAAATTATGTTATCCAAAGTATCACCATGTATACCTCTGTGCATGGTAAATGATTTTACTTCAACTCGAGTAATAGGATATTTTGCGGTTGCTTTTGTTAAAGCATTGGCATGGGCGAGTAATATTCCTGGGCTAATTTTTACACGACGTATCATCAAAGAGGCTTCTTTTATACTAACACTAAAAGTATCATTTTCAGAAGCATCCATAAGACAAAATGCATCTTTACTTCGAACAAGTCGTACTCTTAGTTCAACACCATTCAATAAAAATTTATTTTGATTGAAAACGTCACAATGTAAATGACCTATTAAATCTATTGTTTTTGAATTTTCCGTATAATAAGATCGGTTTAATAGTCCATGATTAGCTTCAGCAGCAGCGCGGCCCACGTTTGGTAAAGCTTCCATTTTTCCAACAGTATCGAGATACCACAGAGATGTTGTTAGATGTGAATTCATTGCAGAGCTTGAGTAATTTAATAATGTTTCGATATAGGCTCTGTATGGGTAAGCATTGTTTGGTGGTGAGACGAGTTTTTGATTAAAGAATATATCAATTTGATTAAACAGTGAATGAAGAAAATTATTAACAGGGCCTACTTTACTATTCTCAGCGGGAATATCCGGTATAATTTGTACACGCACATTTAGCATTGTGTGTGCTAGATCGATGTAATCTTCACCTCCAGGTATTACAAATTCAATTGGTCCATCATCGGTAAGCGATGAAACTGGTTTATACTGAATAAATTGTGAAGATTCTAAAGATGTTTGAGTTGGTGGAAGCGTAAATAAGTCTAATTCTGATTTCATGCATTCGCATGAGTTTGCATGTAAGAACGCCATCTTGTTTTTCTAGTTAGGTCCAAAAATATCTGTCACACTGCGTAAAGCTTGTATTTTCTTTTTGCTAACTCTTTTACGTTTTCGAACACCACCTTTTTTCTTTTTTATAACACTTTGTTTTCTTTTGACTTTAGTACGAGCTGTTGAGCGTCTTTTGGGAGACTGACGCTTCCGCTTGGTAACACGACGTTTATATCCAGAACCCTTCATCATTTCAGAGATTTTATTAACTGCTTTCCTCTTGAGATTTCGACCCGATTCATGCATTCGCGTATTTACTGACTGTTTGAAATTTGTACCGTTGTTGGTAACATCGTCTAGTACATGCATACCTGCGCGAACAGCTTCTTTACCGACTGCTTTTGCTCCAGTGGTAAGATAAGGTAAAACTCTTCGAAAAAGACCTCCTAGAAAACTTCCTATACCATGTCCACGTTGGTAATGTGAACCGTTGAATACTCGATGGATTCCGCCTCCCCCAATCTGCTCGGAATAATAAGCTGTGTAATGAGACATATTTTAAATTAGAGATTACGTTTAAAGTGAAGCGTAACCGTCAACGTCCCGTACTCAAATGGTATACGATGACCGTGTTGATCCCTTATATCTAAAATGATATTCTGGAAAGTGTTATTAAGTAAAGGTATGTAATTTATAGGTGAAAACTGTTTCACTATGTTAGATCCAAATGTATACTTTGTATTATTAAATGTAACTATACGTAACAGTGAAGCTTGAGTATCTCCCACTGTGTAAGGCACGCATATATCTGTGTAAATGTAGAATTGATCGGGTATTGCTCTTGCTGAACATACCGGCCTATCACCGATAACCGCTACTCCCTTTCTGCTGTCCTTATTTTTCGCTGCTTTCAAAGTAATGATAGCGTTCTTACCATAAAATTCTTTTTCGAATCCGAAAACATTTCTAAGCTTTTCATTCATTTCGATATAATGTGTTTCTTTACACTCACATACTCGCTGTATCACGTAAAATCCTTTTCTTTTCTTCGAGACATCAAATACTATATGCTTATTAATATCACCAGCATGGTTATTGATTGCTCAGGCCAATTCACCAATACTTTCATATACTCCAGAGGAAATGAACATTCAAATTGTTTTATGTTTCCCACATTCATAATATTTTGAGGAAGTTCTTCACTATCTATATAGAAGACAAACTTTGCTTCAGATTCTTGAATGTGTAAAATAGTACTGGGTATATGAATTTCAGTCAATCCAACACTCCAATCACCATGTAATCGTATCTCATGCGATAAGTGTGTAGTAAAGCAAGATGTTGTGTTATCTGGAAAGTATTTCATACTACTGTTACTGGGAAGAATCAAGTAAAAGCATCCTCATCCATTTTTAAAGGTTAGTTAATTCACTCGCGTTTATCCAAGAATTGAATTTTTCAGGATACCCATACCATTTAACGAGTACTTGTTTATTTCGACCACGGCCTTGGCTACGTATTACACGCTCAATCTTAAACTTTTCTGTTTCATCTAAACGTTTTTTTCCAACTTTAACCAACTCTTCGGGATAGAAAAATCCATCAATTTTTTCCCCATTCAAATCTGACAACTCGTACGTGTAAAGCTGTTGCCGTCTGGATATACGAGAAATTTTAAAAATTTCTTCACTGTAATTTTTCTCATATCCTTTCTCGAAGGTGCCTTTTGTACGACTGATGCGAACATAAGAACCCACCGAGTATATAGGCGCGTGAGATGGTTTTCTTTGACTAAGAGCTCTTTTCTCTAAATTCATTCTTGCTTTAGAAGCGTTATAAATTGTCACTTCTGCTGGTATCATTCTAATTCCACTGTGTAAAGTATGATTGTATGCTTTCACTATGTTTTGTATGACATCTATGTATCTATGAGTATTCTTATGCGTAAAATATCGAAACATACGTTCTTTGAGTGTACGATTTAAACGCTCTACTACAGCTGCCTTGACATCGGGGTTTCGTACTGTACGAAATTTTATATCTCGTTTTTTCAAATAATCTTGAAAATTTGCTCCTGTGAATTCTTTTCCCTTGTCCGATTGAACGGAGATAGGAACTCGAGTGTTTGATCTCTTGAGAATTTTGTCAAATGCATCGGCAACACTGGATGCACTTTTATCGCGAAGAATTTCTACCCAAGCATACTTGCTAAGCACATCTATAACAACAAGTAAGTAACAATATCCGTCGTTATATTCTTTGAAAGATTGCATATCGCATAAGTCTATTTCCCAACAATCATCAATATTTGTTACATTATATCTTAATCTTGGGAATTTTCGACGAACCGGTTTGTGCAACGTATAAACGTCTTGATTACTCAGCCATTCATAAATTTTAGTCTTTTCACGCTTGTTTCGCGCAACATTTACGCGAATTAAATTACGCGCACCAGCATACCCGGCCTCGTGTGAAGTATCATAATATATGTTTTTAAAGACATTTTTTAGAAGCTAAAACTTTTCCACTTTTCCTTAGTTGAACCTTTTTTTTATTTCTAGTAGTAGTATTGTATTCGTATTGAGACTGTAAATCTTTTTCCAAATCTTCTAAGGTAGTTGAATTTTTCCGCTTGCGATTTCTATTATATGGTTTATTAGGTTGTAATAGTTTATAGGAATGCAATATATCTGTATTACCAATGAGCTTTGTTGGTGTTTCTGATAAGGATAAAAATCTTGTAATTTGTGTTCTACCAGGAGGAGCAGGAACGGAATCTGTCTTTTTTCTTCGTACAATGTCGTTAACTAATTCTATAATATTCGAATTTGGAATAACACTGCCCTCTACTGTAACTTGACCTGTATTATCCCATTTCATGAGGTTTCCCGCAGCGTTTTTTTTCCCAATGGTTAAGTAACAGACGTGCGCCCCTCTTATAAATCTTTGGAACATTTTCGATAATAATTTCATCCGTGAGTGGTGTTGCTAGCATTGCATCCGTCTCTTCGACTTCATGTTCCGTATCATTTACGTTTTCGTGTCGTTCTACATTTTTGAAATGAAGATATTTTTGGAGGATTTGCATGTATTTTTGATATTTTTCGCGTTCATCTGTAATACTTTTGGAAAAAAGGATATCGTGCAACTCGGCATCTAAACGTGACAAGTTGTCACCCTTGGTTTGGACAGTGTGCTCTATTTCAGAATTCTCGTGCTTTTGTTTCGTTGAACGTAAACCTCTTTCGTATTCATCTTCAGGTATTATGACCATTTTGCGCGTGCGCTCCATCACGTTTAGAAGTTAATTTAACCAAATATTTTTGATACCAAAGCCCCTACGATTGGTGCCAATAGCAACGGTAAAAAACTTCCTCCGTTTTGAATGATGACACGTTTTTTTTGATGCCAATTAGTACTAGTCTTACAATTTGTGCTCTTCCTAGCTTTTTTCGTTACTAGTTTTCGCAACACGTGTTTGTATTTTTTTAGTCGTTCTTTTTGTGAATTTTTTAATTTTACGGTACCGTGTAACACGTTCAGGGCACATTCACATATACACTTGATTAAATTTTTATCAGACGTTCGAAGTAAGGCCACTCGTTGATGACTGTCAGAATGACAAAGTGCATTTAAAATTGCGATACACTTTTTACTGAAGTTTAGCGGTAAACAACTACATTGACCTCCGATCTGATTAACTTTCTTCTTTCCACGTTTCTTCGATGTTACCGCAGCCATAGCTATATCAGTACTGATGGTGATTCTTTCAGAGTTTCTTTTTTTATATTTTTTATATTCTTAGCGAAATTTCGAATGATACTTTGGTAAGTATGCGTATTGTGTTTTATCGTCCGGAAATATGCATGTGCGAAATCGGTATTCTTCCTTTGTACTCTGTTTCAAGTCCAAGAAAAGATACCCGTGTAGCACATGTGTGCTATCTAAATAGGCTTCTTGCAAAAATTTCGGATCCTCAGGGTAAACTTGTCGTGCAAGATATTGAATTTGAGCTCGATCTCGTGGATTTTTAAAAATAACGATATAATTAGCATTTAATGAAATATCTCTTTGACCAGTACCTTTGTGAAAAAGATTTTGAGTGATGAAAATAACGCTAATATTTTTATGATGACTACCTTTTGTAAACAAATCCAGAATAATATTGTTGGAAGATTCGCGCATCAAGTCATCTATTATTATTAATTTTTTCTTTTCATTGTCGTTAGAATAGTCCGAGGGTTGGGGTAATCCTTCGCGAAATTCTATAGGTTGGTGAGATGGTGTTTTTAATTCGTTTTGATATGTTTCTTGCCACTCTGCGTAATAAAATAAAATCCTATCAAATGCTACATCGCAAACATTAGATAGGTTCGCGAGAAATCGTTTAACGAATACTGTTTTACCACAACCCGTAGGTCCACTGACGATACATGTGAATGGATGTTTGAACCGTGTATCCATCTTGCAAGTTCCGTTAATACTGTCTGCTTCACACCTAAGGTTGATATATTTAACGCGGGCGGTCGGCGGCGGCGGCGGCGCGGCGCGGTCGAGACACGCGCGAATATTAGCTAATTTAGCGCGCGCGCGTCTCGTAATTAGCTTATTACGGCGGTCGAGACACGCGCGAATATTAGCTATTTTTTCGCACGTGTCTCGTAATTAGCTTATCAACATGTACCAATACAAGAGCTATATTATAAGTTAATTTCACGTACCAATCATAAATAAGACGTATTCGATCAATTTGTACTTTTATGTATAAGAGTTTAATGTTACGTTTTTAAGCAATAGCTGTAGGTCTAGGAATACGGGGATAAAATCAAGATAAAACCATTTTTCAATTTAATTTATTTTATTGAATTTTTTTATAACCAAAAGGTAACGAAAATTTTTCAGATATATAACGACGCTTTTTTAATACAACACAGCAAGTTTTTGTTTCTTTTTTTGTTACAACTTCATGCGTTTTAGTTCGCTTAATTGCGCTAAATCGAAGTTTAATTTTTTTACAAGGTTGATTCATACGAAAATACTCATCATCGTCACTCTCATCATCATCAACATCATCATTATTTAAGTTATCATTCAATTTAAACGCATCGTCAATTAAATTTTGTATACTTGTGAAATTAATTTTACGCCCGTTTGAGAAATTTAACGCGATTCCTTTGACTTTACAACATTCAACTCTTTCACCATTGGGTAAAATGACACGGTAAGCATAAAATTTCGGGCCTCCTGATATGAAACTTTCAATATAAGAGTTATCACCGTAACATCTAAGCTCATCCGTCATATCACCGAGTTTTGTACCTATAAATGGATTATATTCGTTTGTATCTGCTTCACGAGATGTAAATATACAAGAATCGGTATCGTAATAAAGTACTCGTGTACCTAATTTTTCTAAATGCTCATACAGCTTTAATCGAGCTTGAGCCGTTGTATAAGCAGCGATAACAACACTTGTATGACCTGTTGGTACTACAGCTTCTTCTATGTACTGCCAGTTAACGTATAAAATTTCATTATTTACGGGTAAAATCTCAAAGACCTCTTTTTCCGGACATGTTAATAGTTTTAAGAGCTCCTCGCGTGACTTTATGATCTCTGTTTGTTTCAAATTACTTCTTTGACCAAACTTACCCCAAAATGAATTCAAACATAATTTAGCTACTGCGCGTAGTCCAGCATTTTTTTCAATTTTCTCTTCATTTAGCCGTATACCCTCATCTATTTCATATTGATTTATATACGCATTTTTTGTCTCTACATCCTTACACCACCCTGGCCACCCACTCGCTTCTTGTTTGATTTTTAAAAATGTATTGACGTATTCTGCAAAAAGTCCTCCAGTACCCGAACTTTGATCGTAACGTGTCATTTTGTACTGCCAAATTGTAAAAATTTCCGTGATTTTGTACCCAAGTTGAACAGCTTTTCGTAATTCATCGACTACCCATGTTCCACTGAATTCTCTGTCTTTTATATTTTCGTGCTTGCAATCGTGTTGGCGTTTTTCTTCGCAACAAGAACGACAAAGTGCAAAAAGCAAACGACCATCCATTTTCACCGGTAATAAAGGTAAGTACAAATCTCGGGGAGGCAGAACCTTACATTTGACCAAACCTTCAACACCTAATAAATTATTATTATCACCATTTGTGAGTTCGTCGCATTCTCGACCAACCAAGATGCGAGGGTGGCCAATAGGAAATTGACCTCTCTTACAAACATAAGGATAAAGGGAACATATATGTAACTATATTTTCTGTCCTACCACCGAAAAAAGCATCACGAGGGCTTAAACTAATTTGATTAACTAATGGATGATTGGTTACATATTGCTTTATTTCAAAATTTTCAGCCTTGATTTTTTCGAAATCGCATTCCCACATTTCACGTACATCGTATCCGTGAGACTTCATTTTTTCAATTTTTTGACGGGTAGCATCGTAAACCTCGTTGAAAGATCGTCCATAAGCCATTAATTTGTCACGATTTTTAGTAAAGCATTTAGGGCAACCATGCGTATAACAACCTTGGAATTCAAATACAACACCTTTTGTTTCTGATGTTGAAGGCTCACATGGTGGTAAGAAACCATCTACGATGAATCTTTCAGGTAGCACAAATTCTCGGGCCCTTCCTGCATGAATGATGGATTTTCCAAGATCTCGTTCGCATTGAACCAACCATTGTAAGGCTTTTTGCGAATGTCTATCTGCCAAACGATATCCAGCTGTAGGAATTATACCTATTGTATTTTCACGTAAAAACTTTTTCCTAAAAACCACAGAACATGCTGAAGCTATAGTAGTGGCTTCTGTAAACGGGCACGTATCGCCACATTCGATAAATATTTTACGAAATGCTGTACAAGCGAGCCTTAAAATTTCAACATCCATTCTGCAATATTCTACTATTTCACGTTGAAAATCAAATTCATATGTATCTCGATTTTCGTTGTACCATTTAATAAAACTTTCTCGCTCGTTAGTTGACATGGAATCCGGTGAGTAATACCCTGCTTCCGGTAAGGGACCAATATAATTTTGATTGTCTAAAGTATTGAACAAGTGTGGAAAATAACCTTTTTTACTACAAGGTGGTAGTGCAAAAGTTTCTGGAAGAGCGCTTAATTTCATTTGGAAATAATTCAAGCTGTCAATAAATTTTGTACGTCCGCACTGTAACATTATGATATTTTGTCCGTTTAATATTATTGTAGGAATTTGTCTTGTTTTCTCCACAATTTCTTTGAGAATAAATTGACCATCAAACCCCTTTGAATTATGTGCTATACAAATGATTTGTTCAAATTGAGATTTTTCACGTATCGTCAAATCCAGTAAAGCTTTGACTGGATTATCACGGAATACGTATTCACGAATACCACATGTCGTACAAAGGTTATCGATACTCTGTAATACTATACAATCGTCGCAAGCTTGTTGTACGACACAGAGATTTGGTATGTGTACTTTAATAGTAGGATGATCGAGATACGGGGAATCTTGACGCGTTTCAAAGTCATAAAAAATGAATAAATTCTTTTTTTTTACTGTTGCACTGGCATTAGATGAAGAGCTTCGCTTCGGTCGTATAGGTTGAATGTAGCATAATTCGTTAATATTATGATTTTTATGACATGCATTGCACCAATTTGTTCCACATTTGTGCTTAGGTCCATATACATTATAACGTTTCTTACACTTATTACAAATTTTCAAAACCTCACAAATATTTTTGTTATTTTTCTTGTATGTGCCATTCTTTTTATGATTATCATAGCAATTTTGACCATAAAATTTTCGATTGCATTGATTACATAATATCACATTTACATTCTCAGACACGCATGGTGGTTTTACAAAACACGCTGAACAACGCGCAGAACAATTATGCTCGTTGATATATCGATAAGATTTATTACAATTGTCGCAAAAAAATCTATTACGCGAAGCACCTATCAAATTTAAAATAGTATTATAATGACATGTTACATTATCATATAAAAGATTTATTACACCCGATAACTGCGTATCTAGCTGTCTACGACCGTTAAAAAACGTAGGATCTCCATTTCCAAAAGACGAAGTATCGTATACTACAATTGCTATACCGCGTTCCGCATAATAATTTTGAAATATTTGAATTTCCGGTACCCCGCATCCTGTAGCTGGAATTATTATATTAGTTTTATTTATAAGATCACGCGCGCGGTCTCGCTGTAAAGCCCGTCTATGATCGCGAATATGATTCCAAATTTCACGTGTTTCGCCGCTTACAGATTTTTTTAATTCAATAAAAGCCTCACCAACAACTAAAGCTCTTGGAAGACACATATTATCGTCGTTTTGAATTGAAACAATAGATTTTTGATTTAATATATTAACAGTCATCTTTTGTCTTCCACGATAACCTTCACCAGCTGGTACATTTACAAACAAGATAGATACAATAAAACTTTCATCTATATGAAAATCTTCGTTACTTTGGGTCAACCCGCTAATTAATCCCCATAAATCATTATAGTTGAAGTTATTAAGGGGCCGAAATGATAGACCACCAGGCCCATGTGCGAAATTTGTACTTCGTATACTTACTCCTATCCTATCGTTTACGCGTGCTAATGAAATAATATATTCATAAATATCACGGATCGCCATTTCTAACCAAACGATAGGATTTATGTTTTCTGGGGGTGCATTTATTTTTAAGTTTAATTGCCTACCATTTATTTGATATCTAACAACGTGGCGTTCAAAATCTTCAAATATAGTGAATCTTTCTCCAGGGGGTCTTATAGTATAAATATCATCATCATTTGCTTCTTCAACTTCTCGTTCCGCTTCTTCTTCTTCGTCTTCTTCTTCTACATTCATGGCTGGCAGAATTTCTCCATTATTTTCGTTACCCTCATTTTCATTACCTCTATCACCATCGCCCCCACCACCTACTTGTATAGGTTGAGATTCTTGTAAATATGATGATAAATCAGCATCATAGTCCATGCTTTCAGGATCATTCGATTCCCCATTGTTTTCAGCATCGTTGATGCTAGACCCATCATCTACTGGTACCATTTGAGACTCTTGTGATGATAAATCACCATCATATCCTAAGGTTTCAGCATCGCTTGTATACATGGACGATGATGATGAGGAATCAGGATATACAGAGGTTGAAGAATCATAAGAATACTCATTAGCTGTAAAAGATTTCAAAAATTTTTATTTTTATTTAATATATACAAAAATATAATATTTACAAAATTTATAATATTTATTCTTCCGGATGACCAGAAAAGCTTTCTGATATTCGTGTTAGTAAGTCACACAAATCATTTTCTGTATAAAGCACAGAATTAGGATCTAAAGCTAAATCATATAGCCATCTTAATTCTTGAGCTCGTTTAACGTACATGATTCGCTGTACTTCTACGTTTAAGAAACTCGGAAGCCTATCAAAGAGTTCGCTGCTCCTCCGGATAACTTTTGAAATAATAAATATATAAATTTTTAAACTATTTTATTATATATAATTATAAAAAAAATATGATATACTTACGCTCATTAATTTGTTGATCCCGGTGATCATTTTGATTGAACTGATGCCACGTCATTCGTGTACGATCTACTTGGTGGTAAAACTGCTCATTACGTGGTTGTCCTCTCCAAAATGCATCGTACAATATATCTCTTCTTATTTGCCAGTATTCAATGTCATTAGGATTCTCACTATTTCGAGCATGAGTGGAAATTGTATCTTCGATACGCCACCACATAGAATTTCTAGTTATAACGAAATTTCGCAAATATTCATCGTATTCACGCTCTCTTCTACGATGGGCATCTTGTTCTTCTCTGACTACTTCTTCAATATCATCATTTTCTTCTTCTTCTTCTTCTTCTTCTTGTGCCTCAACATTTCTAGCGTTGATAGCATCGCGCAACTGATTATCAGCTGATGCTACTTCGTTAATAGCATCAGCGCCTTCTTCTCTTATGGCATCAAGAATTTCTTGTGGGATATCATTTGAATCCTCATCATTATTTTCTTGAACGAATTGTTCCTCGTTTTCTTGAGGTGCAATATTTCCACCATCATTTGCTTCATTATTTTGGATTGTATCGGTTTGATCATCCTCATCGTCAGATATATCCGACACATAGGGTGATGTTACGTTTGATGGTGTAACATAATACGCTCCAGAAGAAGAGCTCCCAGCCTCTGAAAGATCTGGCGATGTTCGTACTGGTGAAACATCCGATTCGCTGTCCGTATCGCGTAAAAGAAGCGCCAAAGCTATATAAAATCATAATTAAATTAGTACAAAATTTCGACTATCATATTCAAAAAATTCTTATTGAAGTAGATAGCGAATATTAACAAATATAATATGTACTAATATTTATTAATATATTAATAATTCAAAATGTGTTATATTTTTTGATTATGTATTATCATCCATTTAAATATCATTCTGTATTACCCTATTCAGAAAAAATAAAATTTATTCTTGTACAAATTTGTTATAAAAAATAATTTTTAATATATTACAGAAATCATTTATTGCAAGTCTTATTCAATATTCATATCGAATACTATATTATTAGCAATATCGACTAAAAACAAAAATTATAATTAAAATACTCGTCATATAATCATGTTTATCTTATGAGACATACATAAACTACAATTTTTAAAAATCATGAATTTAGTAAAAACAATAAATTTTACATTGATATTCGTTTCACTGGTACTCAAATAATATATGTACAAAAATTCACTATGATGTCTTTATTATTATATTAGATATTCGTTTATGCATTGATTTATCGTTCCACTAATCCTACCGATGTGATTTTTGAAACATATATTCAATGCATCATTAAAAATCCGATAGTATTATAAAAATTAATTTATATTGATAATTGATAGATTTTAAAAAATGTAATTTTGAGATTAGTCATCATACACAACACATAGTACAGACAACTGTGTTTATTTTTTAATGAGTCATACATAAATTACAGTTTTTAAAAATCGTCAATTTTGGAAAAACAAGAAATTTTACAATACCGTTCTAATCCTTGCTAACCAATTAATATATGTACCAAAATTATCCACAATATCTTTATTAGATCGATAGATAATCGATCATGTATCGATTTTAATCTATTGATCCTAGAGAGATGATTTTTTATACATATATTATTTTTTCAGCAGGGTATCGAATGGTGTTGTAAAATTTCTTGTTTTTCTAAAATTCACGATTTTTAAAATTTGTAATTTATGTATGACTCATTAGATAAAATAAGCAGAGATATATGCTCCATGTGTTGCGTACGATGACTCATTCCGAAATTACAATTTTTAAAATCTATCAATTATCAATAAAAATTAATTTTTATATTGCCATTCGGATTTTGATATTTCAATAAGTATATGTTCCAAAAATCACCTAACCACGATCAATATAACAAGAATCGATACATAATCGATTAACTATCGATCCAAGAATAATATCAGGGTGATTTTTGGTACCAATATTATTTGAATAGTAAGGATTCGAATGAAATCGTGAAATTTCATATTTTATCAAAATTTGCGATTTTTAAAAATTGTAATTTGTGTATGACTCATTAGATAAGATAAGTAACTCTGTATGCTCTATTCTCTTAATAATACCTACAGGCGTACAGTAACATTAAATTATTTTTATAAACCAATTTTATTATAAAATAAATTTTTACAAACTAAATGTATAAACTTCAATTTATTTATTTATTATAATAATAAATATTTGACATTTCGAAAAAAATTTTATTTGAAAATGTTTTAATTCTTAAATTTGGTCTATATCATGAAATAATAATAAGTGGTCAAAATCGTAAAGAAGCATTTTTAAATTTGGTCTATATCATGAAATAATAATAAGTGATCAAAATCGTAAAGAAGTTTTGGCGTTTACATAAGCAAAAAAACGTAAGAGTGTAAGAGAGTGGCTTTTTATCATACTGTATGGTTCTGAGAATCATATAGATTATTTTAATTCTGATTTCTGTTTTTATTCACTATTCGTAACAAAATGTTATGAGTATTGAATAAAAATTTGAAATAATTTTTAAATATATTAAAAGTTAATTTATAAAAATATGTACAGAAAGGAATTTAAAATAAACACCTTTTTTTTGTTTATTAAAATATCAAATATTAATAAATATTAATATATAAAAATGAATTTTTTTCAGAAAAATTATTTATTAAAATTAATTTTTAAAAAATTAGTTATTAGAAATTAATAATTAATAAAAATAAAGACTTACCTTGTCTTTCTTCGAAGGAAATTATAATTTCATATAATACAGGTAATTGCTCCCATCCTCGTCGTTTTATAAATTCAACAGCTGCTTGATGAGCTGCATAACAACTACGGAATAAACTCCGATATAATTTTGCTATTTTCCGCGGTCCATAAAAACTCAAAAGAAACCGTATTTCTCTTTTTAGTTCAAAGCACGATAATCTTTTAATGCGTTGTCACCAACGAAGATCACATCGCTTTGATATAGAATGATACCGGTATTTCAGTTGACGCGATAAGCGAAAAACTATATCACGTAAATCCTTCTCTTCTTGATTCAACATCATTATTCGCATGATGACGACTGATGATAAATTCGAGGGGCTATTCACTATAAGAAATAATTGACCACCTTCAGATGAAATCATTTGAAATCATTATTGAAATCATTGAAATCATTTTAAATCATTGAAATATTTTATTAAATTTTATGTGCACAATATGATTACCGAAATCAAAACTATTCAAATTGAAATTATTGAAATCATTTGAAATCATTGAAATCAATGAATATTTTTGTATTTAGTTTACAATTTAAAATATTACCAGAAATATAATACTAAATATTATTTAAATACCAGATTAATATGAGCTGCTCTGATAAATAAAATAATTTTTTATTTTTGGGGAATAGTATCGATATAAAATATATAAATATTTATAAAAATTTTTTTCTGGAATTGAAAAAAAATGAATGATTTTAATCATAAACAAAACGCATCGCACAAAAAATTTTTATGTAAAAGATAATTTATATCAAAACAAATAAAAAAAAATATATATGTGAAAAATAAAAAAAAGAAATACTAACAAAAAATTTAAATAAGATCTATAAATAAGTAAATAAGCATTATTTACTATTATATATTTATATGTTTGAATTTCTCTCTTTGTATCTGTCACACACGGCTGATAAGTTTTTCGATCATAGCTCTTATGGTGGTCAATTTTTTAAACTAACTTTGTGTTTAAGATTACAGAGAGACTCCGAGTTGCAGAAATATAAAAATATCAATAAACTAAATACTATAACGGAAATAGCTTATAACAAAAAATGCTCCGAAATTCACATTGGCGAATGGTGTCTCTTTAGAAGATTAAATAGAAAAAAATGCTATCTTGGACATGTACTTAATTTTGGATATTCAAAAGGGCCAACGAATAAAAGTTTGGAATACTCAGCTTCCTATGCATGTGTCAAAAATAACACTAAAGATATAGGAGTTTTATGTCATTGGTATGAACCAGACAATAAAACTAAAAACTTCTCGTTAGTACCCATGGAAAAGCATGGATACATAAATATTGAAAATTATGTATCGACTATATCAACATCTACAACAACTGAAAGTGGGATTGTAGTTAATGATGAGCTAAATAAAAAAATAAAGAATTTTTTTGAATAAATAAATGTAAAATTTAGTTATTCTTAATTGAATTTTTTAAAATATAGGTATTATTTTAATTTTTATATGATTCAATAATGACGATTTAGGGATTATAATTTAAAGTAAGCTTAACCTTCATAAATATTAATTTTAATTATCTTGGAATGATTTCGGAATTATTTGAAATCATAAAACATTTGCTTGAAATCATTTGACATCATAGAAAATTCGCTTGAAATCATTTGAAATCATTTGAAATCACTGCCTACCATAGGCTGTTTTGAAAATGTTAGAAATTACAAGTATAAAAATATATTTCTGAAATCATTTTGAAATCATTTGAAATCATATGAAATCTGTAATCATTTTAACACTTTTTTTTAAGTGGATAGCCCCTCGGATAAATTATTGAAGGGTTTCTGTTTTATACCCTCTTTTTTAAATGAATTGTGGTGGGGAATAAATTATTAATAATAAACTTTATAGTGATATTATTAATTTTAGTACTATCTAAAAATTTAAATTTTTTTCTAAGAAATATTAATAATTTTTAAGATATCTTTTTTATAAATATCCTGTCGGAGTTTGTATTGTGAATTTTACTCGTTGAAAAAATATCTTCTTTCATAGGATCAAAAATATCTTTATCAAAAAATAATATTGGAGGGTACATTAATTGTTATCAATCTTCTTCTTCGTTAAAATTTATATTTCTTCTAAGAAATCTAATTATTTTTGAAAAAATAATTTTTATCATATGAAGAATATTTTTATAAACAGCCTGTCGGTGTTTCAATTCAAAGTTTTGGTTGCCGGAAAGGATATCTTCTTTCTCGGGTTCAAGACATGAAAAAAAATATCTTTATTAAATAAAGAATATTTTTATTCACCACCTATATTAAACCATTAATTCTTAGAAGATGAAATTTCGTTGGAGAAATATAAGATATTTTTTAACTAATCTGTTGATGAAAAATATCTTTTCGCTCTCTCCAACGTATGTCACTCAAAGAAAAAAAGGGATCTACTTACAATAGATAAGAGTATTAAAACATGATGTTGAATTTATACCATCCTGTTTATAACAAAAAGATTTTTGAGAACAATCACCGATGCTCAATTTAGACAGTTGTTAGCCGGAGGGCCATCGAGTAAGATGGCTCTAAGACTAAAATACAAGGATCTGCTAATACGCGAGCAGGCTAACGCTGAGAAGTGTTTGAAACAAATAAATATTTTAAAAAAAGAAATAAAAAAGTATAAAAAGCTTGTAAAAAATCAACATAAACTAAAAAATAAAATAAATAAAATAGAAAACAGTATAATTGAAGGTAACAACTTAATCGCTGAAGATGTTTCACCTCTTTTACGTAGAGGTGAAGAGTGTGTCATCTGCAGCAATCAGTTTTTCGTGGCGACTAGACGCAATAAATGGCTAATGTGTGTACATTGTCAGAGATTCCGCTGCGTTGCATGCAGACATTCTTCATGTCCATGCATCGAGCGTATGGAATCTCCTGCCTCTCCACTCATAGACGTAGTGAACTAAAAAAGTGATAAAAATACTTTTAGTATAAAATAGTGTTAGTATAAAATAGTGTTAGTGTATAAGTGTATTTTTTTTTACTGTATTCAACGTATTTTAATAAGGAACATCGCCAGCTATTCAGCACAGGAAATAAAAAAGGTAAGTGACATTTTTTTTGTATTTTTCTAAACTCATATATATATATACATATATATCTAATATTAAGATACGAAAGTGACTTATAAACAATTTAGATACGAGACTTATTTATTTAAACAATTTAGATACGAGACTTATTTATTCAAACAAACAATTAAGATACGACAATGACTTATTTATTTAAACAAACATTTATTATTCACATAAATAAATAAACATTCAATTTATCGGATTGCTAATATAAACAAAGCAATATAATAATAATAATTGAGTGTATATATATACATATATGCTTTGTTTATATTATCAATCCGATAAATTGAATGTTTATTTATTTATGTGAATAATAATTGTTTGTTTAAATAAATAAGTCATTGTCGTATCTTAATTGTTTGTTTAAATAAATAAGTCATTATCGTATCTTAATTGATTGTTTAAATAAATAAGTCATTATCGTATCTTAATGGGTTATTTATGTAAACATCTTATGTAAACATAGACAGGTATAGCGGATGACGTCATTGTTTACGTCTCGCTATACCTGTCTATATACTACTCTTATGATAGCATCAACAAAGAAATCTCTTTCGTTTTCTTCAGGCAACAATTTAAATTTTGGCATGTTATTATAAATTCTTACTATTTCTTCAAATCTGTCTATAAACCTGCCTTTTCTTTCGCTGGATTATACTGTATGTTGTATTTTTTTTTTTTTCTTTATAGTAGGTGGAGTTAAATTCACCTCAATTTAATTTCTTTGAATTCTATTCAACAATTCAACTGGATCTTTAATTTCCATAAGTCTAACATGATAGTCTTTATCTATTCTATTTATTAAAATATCACGAACTTTCATTTGCTACAATAGTACTATCTACAACATACAATAAGTCCAGCGAACTCAATTCAGATAAAATAATCCAAAGTTCTCAAATTTAATTTGAGTCGTTAAAAATAAAATAAATATAATTATAAATATAATAGTGTTTTACTGATCCGTCTTTTCCAGTCAGTCAAGTTTTGATAATTTCTGTCAACTGTTTAAAAACGTCTAAAATACTGTCGTTTTCTTTATTAAGTCTTTTATTTATTTTTATTTGGATTAAACGCAATATTTTCAATTTATTTACCGGTCCTAAGTGTTCGTCCAAGTGTTCTGTCAAGTTCCCGAAACCTTTTGCATTAAGTGTATAATTTTCAAAATCATTGTTTACCTTATATGTCGTTTTGCTGTCTTTGGATTTATCTGTCCTTTCTGCCTCGTTACCTGTAGTGATCCTCCTGTCCCTGTTCAAAATCCTTCCTCATCGAATCCAAAGTCTGGCTGCCAAAGACCCGCGTGGCGCTTCCCTCCTTTATCATCAAAGTCATCAAAGCGTCATTTTTTTTTTTTTTTTTTTTTTTTTTTTTTTTTTTAACTTTTTATTTGACTTTACCTGCCAATTTTGATTTAATCATTTCATTCATTCTGTTTTCTGTCTCTATCTTTATTTCTGTCGTTTCAATCGTAATGTAATCCCATACGTTCTTCTCTGTCTTTAGTTCCGTCTTCGTTCTTATTTTCATCTGTATTTTCCATCGTATACATATTTTTCAAATACATCATTCAATTTTGCTGTCAAACCTTTGATTTGTTTTTGTCTTTCCTTATCTGTCACTATTTGACCTCCTGCAGTTAATTTGACTACAGTTTTCACAGAGCCGTCTTCAAAACCGTCACTTTATTCTACTTTCTGTTCTGTCTCGTTATATAGCCCCTCCGTCTTCTCAGTCTCATTGCTGTCGTTTATTCTGTCTTTTCTCTCTTTCTTATCAGTCATAGTGTGGCCACCTGTCGTACAATAGGGCATATATAATCTGTCTTCACTCTGTCTTCATCTCTGTGACTGTCCTTATCACCAGGTCAAATTCTTCACTCATAACGTACTTGTCAACTATATAGGAATAGTAAACCAATATAAATAAAATTCATGTAATTTTGCCAAACACAAGCAAAACTAGAAAGTTTACGTTAGAGTTAGTTATATATATATATATATGAGCTTAATAGACCGAACACAAGCCCTTCAAGCTCAATATAACTATAAAATAAAGTGAATCAACCTAATATGCCGAATACAAGCAATATTAGGTCATTCATATTTATGACAATTTAAGAGAATCAATCTAACATGCCGAACACAAGCATTGTTAAATCAATCAAATTTGCCAGTTATTTATGTATATTTTTATGTTTATAATAATACATATGTGCTATTATTTCCATACACAATATACTGAACACAAGTATTATTATGTATGTGAAAGCAGCAACTATGATCGATCAATATTATTTTTAAAACCATGGATATATTTATTAAAAAATATTTTAAATATATTTTTCTTAAAGTCGTTCTTTTCTGTCTTTTTCTTTTTTTTAATCGGTCTTTTGTATACATTTACATAAACTTTATTTTTGTCCGCTTTGAGATAGTTTGTTTCGCTTCACTAATTCTGTCTCTTTCTTAATCTGTCAATTTTATTGCAACGACGCGCACGCTTCTATACATTTACGATCACACTTATATACTGTCTCTTTTCATTATGCTATAACCATGTTATACGTACATATGTATACATATATACCTGCGAGTTTATTCTCGCCTTTTAGCAGTCACCGCCTTTCTGTCTTTTTCTAATTGCGCGCGCACGTCTTCACGGTCCTTTTATTGTACACGACGTCGATGTCTTTTCATCAACTCGACTTGGGCCTATGGCCGCCATGTGCATTATTATCTTTCAATTTTTAGAAGTCAGACCAATGCCTTTCTTCCTTCAGCAATCATACTTAGTATTTCAACATAAAAACGCGTCCGTTTTTACATTTATTTTTAATTATAGCGAAATTTAACCAAATCCGAGCGGCACTTTTTGCAAATATTAGTTTTTAACCGGTTCTTATTTATTTCTGTCTATACTGTCATAAATATATTCAGATCACTCGCGTGCATCCACTATACATACATATATATACACACATCTATATATATACACACACATATATATATATATATACACACATAATACGTTCATACGTAAAAAACCTTTTTCACTACGTGTTGTCGTTTATTTAGTTTATCAATTTTATTTTGTGCGTGCATGGTCTCCTCATTCTATATACATACACACACACACACATAAAGCATACAAAATTTTCTCACGCACGCATAAATCTGTCATACTGACAAACATTGTGTCATTTAACCCAACATGGCGACTCGTTTTATTTCTCTCTCACTCTCTCTCACTATAGACTAGCGCATGACGCTATCTATCTCTGTCTTTAACTTTCTTTTTCAAGCGCACATACGACGCCATTACTGCCGTATAGCATTGAGAGAGAATTAAAACAAAGTAAAACTCTTACCCGGAGTCAACTCCTTTCTTCCTCCCTGCTGTCCTTCATCCCGTCTTCCTGCTCCTCCACTCGCCATCTTCGACGCTTCCACCAGGAGACAAAAAAACAAAACCACCAAACAAACCGACGCACACACCAAACTATAAAAATCCCTTTTTCAATTTTATTTTACTATTCGCGCAGTTAGAAGCACTCTGGGCCCATAACCTGTTAAATAATTAATAAATGCAGAGCACAATTTATATTAAATAAAAAGTCTTTATTTAATCTATACAAAATAATTAAATTAAATGATCTCTTTTTAATAATGAAAAGCAACTTCTGGCTTTAACCAACGGACTTGAACTGAACTGAACGACGACGAGACGCAACTTGATTCTCTTCAACTGTCTATTAAAATATTCTCAATAGATGACGACACCTAGTATGAGTGTGTATATTTTCAACAATTATTTATAAGTTATCACTTAATAATACTTTTTTAAACTTTTTATTCATAGTTTAAGATAATATTGAATATACAATTATCATTTTAATAGTTTTTATAAATTATTATGTAAATTTTATAAGTATATATTATTTAAGGAGATGTAAAATGAACAGTACACTTGCGCCGATAAATATTGACTATATTTCCATTGTATTTCAAAATTTTGAATAAAGAGATGCATTAATATATAATATGTATTACGAAGATTATTCAGTTAAATATTTAAATAAATCTATTCAATAGTTATTGAGGAGTTTAGATTCCAATATTATTTACTAATATTTTTCTATTTGGAATTAGAAATCTAAATATCTTGAAAACTAATGATTAAAATAATTTGAAAATTTAAATAAATAATCATTATGGTACATAAGTTAATACATTCTTTTTATAGAAATTTAGCAATAGAATGGAAAGACAGTTTAATATGACAGTTAATTTTTATATCTTCTTATAGTAAAATATAATCAAACTTTGACAACAAATTCAACATAATAAGATAATTGTACTTTCAATGATCATATCTAAGAGCAGGCCGGATTCGCTGTCCTTGTCTAATTGGCATTTTTGTTATTTACTCAAGTATTAATCGGTGTATCTGCAAATTGAAGGTTAAGCGCAATAGATATTATTATTACAAATATTTATGCACAAGAAAAAAAAAATCTATCGCTTTGTTTTTGAGAAAAGTAAGGAACGCGGAAATATTATAAACATAATCTTTTACTTCGGCGTTCCTTACTTTTCTCAAAAACAAATCGGTAGACTTTTTTTTTCTTGTGCATAGATATTCATAATAATAATATCTATTGCGATCAACCTTTATTTTGAAGATACACCGATTAATACTTGAGTAAATAACAAACAACTCAATTGTTAGTCGGTCGGTATCAGGTTCTACTCCGGCCTGCCGTTAATACAAATTTTAGAGTGATATTACAGAATACTATTTTTTTCCACATTTATAATAAGTGTTTCGCAGATAATAAGTAAATTTTCTTTTGAAATGTTTACTTTCTTAGGGGAAATTTCACTTCTATCTAGACAGTTCATAAATATAAATTCATAATTATAGACATAATCAGAAAAATTTATTTATATTTCATATATTTTCATATCTTTATAATTGACTATTAAAAAAAATTTAATATCGAATAAATAATTTTTTAAAATTGTATTTCATAAAATTTATGTTTAAATGATATTAAAAAAAATATTTTTATATCATGTAATGATAATTTTTCAAATAAGGTAATTTGATGTATTTTAAAAATTAATATGTTTTTATTATTAAAAATATTATTGCTTTAATGATATGAATTTTAATATATTAATTGTTAACAACTTTTACATAAATGACAATTCATTTAAATACTAACACCTGTACAAATGGAAATGTAATTAAAGTTAAATGTATTTTATTTATAAAAAATTGTTAACAAGTAACTTTTTAAATAATATATTTTCATGTAAACTAATTTAAATAATTTATTCTCTGAATAATAACTGAATAAAATTTTAATTTAATAAATTTACTCATACAGTTATAAATATATAATATTTATATAACTGTTCATCGAATAGAATAATTATTTTTTAAATAAATATATTAAAAAAATAATTATTACAATAGATTGTAGTTAAATAAAAATGTTTATTTTAATAATTATAGCGTTGAAATTTATTTTGATGAAAATGTTATTTGATTGACATTTACAGTATTATTTTAACTATATTTAAAAGGTTACTTGTCATCAATGAAAAATATTTAATTTTTTAAATAATTAATCTATTAATATCAAGAATTCTAAAAATTATAATATTTATGATATGCAAACCTTACTTGTGATATATACACTTTGTAATATTTGTATCTCATTAAAATTTTAAATTAGATGCAAAAAGGATTGTTAAGTAATTGCAAATAGTTATTTTATTATTCTGAAATATTCAAATTTAAAATTAACCGAAAATGTGTATTTTTATCTTATGGTTTTTTTATTTAAATTTCCCTGGTAGAAAATAGACCATTCAAAAATGGCCATTAGTCATTTATTAATCATTTTTTTATGACTAATTTTTTAATCACAAAATGACCAAAATATGGCAAAATTGCTAATATATATAGATATATACTTTATGCAAATAAATTTATAGATATATTTCTTTTCTTCAACGAAGAGATTTTCTTTACAAAAATTAACTTGCTAATACGGTAAAGTTAAAACGGATCACAAAAAGCCTAAAAATTATGTTGCAGCATAATAAAAATGACAGAGACTTTAAATAAATATTTTAGAGATTTAAGGTTAGTCCTCAGGCTGCCATGACTCTGTTTTAACCTTACCTTGCAAGTACGCTAAAAGAGTGAGAGAGGAAGAGAAAACAAGGAAAAGAGAAAAAGCGTTAGAGTTTCCAAAACTTGAGAGAACTGCAAAACAGACACAAATTAATAAATGAGTTCATTTTTTGAAAAGTACGGAGTTTTCAAATAAGAAAAGAAAATTTAAAAAAAAGGAAGAAAATAGACTAATGTATCATCAAGTCCATAAGTTTAACAAGTCTATTGGAGAAAAGTAGGAAAGTGTAAAATTTGAGGTTATTAAAAACAGTGTAAACAATGGTTGCAGTGAGAATGAATTAACTGTTGAAGAAAGCTGTGATATAGTTCTCAAGACTGTGATTTAGAAAAAATTTGTCAACCACACTAACTGATGTAATATCGTGAATGGGATACATAAATTTAATTTTTTCATCAAACTCGTTTCTCATTAAAAATAATTGATAAAAGTTATATTGTGGTTCCAAATTTCATTTAATATTAATATTGTTTCATAGTTTAGTATAATATTTAATAATAAAAATAAATTAATGTATTATCTATTATAATAATATAATAAAATGATTGATCATATTTATAACAGTTTTTGACTATTAACCGTCGTCAATGAGCGGATAAATTGGTCATTTTCTGATTAATATTGGTCATTTCTTGGTCATTTTTTCTAAAACTGGTCAAAATATGACCAAATAATAGTGAAATTTTCTACCAGGGTTCGTATTTCATATATATAGAAATACATTTGTGAAGATATTTTTATTAGAAATAAACATAAAATTTTTTTTAAGCATGTTTTACGTAAAAATTAATTTCATAATTCAAATTCATGATCGTATATTAAGGTCTGGAAATTATAGTTGTTACTCAGTTCCCAGTTTATTTATATCAAAAATCGTACCAACTTAGATTTTCTTATGGAAGTAGAGTGAGGAATAGTCACTTGGTGGAATAAATTATACGCTTTTTTACCTTAAGCACATGTGTACATATAATTTTATAGTATGTTTCATCAAATTATTTTCAATTTTATTTAGTACTCAAAATTAACTTAGATTAATTAATTCTTATTCACTTGAAAATTAGTCATTGATACATAATAATATAATAAAAGAAAATTCAACCGAACGACGTTAGGAGCAAAAAACTTCAATATAATTAATACCTATTAACGTAAGACCCATTAAATTGTGTAACAATTGGCAACAGTTGATAAATATAATGTAAATCATATATCTCAAAAATAAAAAATATTTTGTCAAAAATTCAAACTAATTTAATACAATCAACTATAAAAAAATCTATTATTTCTCAAAAAAAAGTCTTTAACATTATAGATAATAAAAAAGTGGGAATTTAATTATAACAAAAATACACTTGAAAAAATACTGAAATCAATAATGTGTGGTCAAGTTTTAATATGATTTAAAATAATACAAACGATATTGTACCTATATTTTGATGATAATAATAAATCAATGAAAAATTCCTTTGTTAAAAATAAAGCGTAAAAAAAGCCATATAAAATGTTATTGAAAATATAAAACTATCTTCAACAAAATTTTAAAAAAATAATAAGTAATTAACATAAAAATAAGAATAAAAGTAATATTACAGCTATAAACTTGCCAGGCCCACTCTACAAAAGTTAAATATATCATTAATGTTATAAAATTAGATTATTTTTTCATTGAATACTAAATTGTCAAAATTAATATATATTTTGAATTTCCTTACGAGATTCTAAAAAGTCAATCCTAAAAAATGTTTTAAATGGATGTGTGTTCACCAATAAATAGAACTTTTGAAAGGTGGGCCTGGCAAGTTTATAGCTGTAATATTACTTTTATTCTTATTTTTATGTTAATTACTTATTATTTTTTTAAAATTTTGTTGAAGATAGTTTTATATTTTCAATAACATTTTATATGACTTTTTTTACGCTTTATTTTTAACAAAGGAATTTTTTATTGATTCATTATTATCATCAAAATATAGGTACAATATCGTTTGTATTATTTTGAATCATATTAAAACTTGACCACACATTATTTATTTCAGTATTTTTTCAAGTGTATTTTTGTTATAATTAAATTCCCACTTTTTTATTATCTATAACGTTAAAGACTTTTTTTTTGAGAAATAATAGATTTTTTTATAGTTGATTGTATTAAATTAGTTTGAATTTTTGACAAAATATTTTTTATTTTTGAGATAGTGAAAAAGATTTTTTTAAAAGCTAACTTGCCGTAATTTTACCTTTTTAAAGGTTTCTTGGGGAGATATCACAACTTTTTCAAAGTCGAAAATTCTTATCTCAATAAATTTATTAACTTTACCGATAATCTGATTCTTTAATATAATAACACTAATTTTATAGCTAATTGTATCAATCTAATTTTTATATATTTATTATTATTATGAAATATTTGTTTTAGAAAAAGTTTTAATCTTATTTTCTTCCACACTTTCAAATTAATCAACTATTATAAAACTTATTTTGTCTAAATATCGTATGAAAAACTAATTAATTAATTAAGAATGTTTTAAAATATGCAAATATTACTTTTTCATATGTTGCTGCTTTCATTTTTAAATACCAAATCGGTATTACCGACTTTTGAATTTCGCTGCTGTCAACTGTTGAATTTTATGTATGGGACGTTTTACTGCACACGCGCGAACTGATCACATGAACGCCCGTGATTTTGCGGCAGCTCGTCAGCTATATAGAACGAGACACTAAATTCTTATATTGCTTATGTACGCGATATCTTTATACATTTAGCATGTTCTGAAAGCATTTGCCTGAATACATGCGTTCATTATTAAAAGATATAACTCGTATCTTTTTCTCACTCTCCATACTCTCTTTCTCTCTCTCTCTCTCTCTCACTTATTAGCAATCGCACAACTCGTGTTCTGTCTCTTTCTCTCACATCAGACGAAAAACTCTCCGTCGTTCTCTAACATCCGCCGGAAATCTGAAACAACCCGATATAGAAAAGAAATCGACAGACTAACCTGTGATAATATAAAAAAATCATGAAAACTTGACTTTTGGCCATGTGTTTTTATTGTCAGATAAAACATTAGATCATTTTATGTATACTTGTAATCAAATAATATGTAAATATTTTTTTTTTTTTTTTTATTTAAAGCAATTTAATCTCTTTTGAAGAGATTATTTAGCTAATACATTGGTTGTGTACAGATGAATACAGTTATATTTACAGTAATTTATATACTCAGATTACAATCTTTTAGAAATGCGCTTATAGAGTTACATATTTTGTTTGTAGGTTCGGATAACAGCGAGTTACATGTGTTAGGAAGATATACTTTTAATTTGTGTAGATGTTTAACAAACCTTACTCTTTGTTTGTTGTAAAGTGGACATTGCCAAAATAAATGGTTCAAGTCTTGTAATTCATGGTCGCACTGACATTTTGGATTGTTTGCACAGCCTATCTTGTATAATGATGCAGCCAGATTGAAATGTCCTGATCTACAACGGTTTACGGTTGTAATAGTTCTTCTACTTAGATTTTTGTTATAGAACCAGGGCTTCTTTGTTTTTTTGTAAAAGTACTTAAAATATTGTGTGCCTTTTGATTCACTGTCTTTGATTATTTCTTCTATTGTTTTTTCGCGTGAGTTTGCTTTTAGGTATTGTTTTATATCCGTGTATGGAATTTTTAAGGTGCTTGAGACTGGTTGGTTAGCAGCAGATTTTGCTAGTTGGTCTGCTCGTTCGTTACCTGCAATACCTATATGCGAAGGCAACCAAAAAAATTTTATGGTGTTATTGTTAGGTTCTAAGGATGCTTGATGTAATTTTTTTTTTATTTCGCATATGAATGGATTGATTTCTATGTTGTTAATGTGTTTTTTTAGGCTGATTAACGCACTGAGTGAATCGCTAAATATAAGAACATTTTGATCTAGGTGAGTACATGCATAGTCAACTGCTTCATTTAGGGCTATACACTCAGCTGTGAAGATGGATGCTTTTTTATTTATACTTTTTATTGAACTATAATTTGTGTCTTGAACATAATAGGCACATCCCGTTGAAATTGAGTTTGTTGACTTGCTTCCATCTGTATAGATTGCGTAGCCCTTTTCGTTTTCAATTAATTTATTAATTGCTATATTGGGATCTTTACTTTTTTTAAGGAGTTGACCGAAATCTGTATTGACGTTTACCTCTGTAAGTAATGTACGATAGTCATATGCATAAATGTTGTAGTGATTTCTTGCGATAATTTCAGAAAACGAGACTTTTTTTAAACATTCAAATATTTTTCTCTTAGTGATAACGTCTTTAATTTGATTTTTTTCTATTTTTCCTTTGATTCTGTTTATTGTTTGATATACTAGAAGACTTTTGTTTGAGTAAATTTTATTTAGATAATTCTTACACAAGAATTCTGCACGATCCCTTATTGTTTCCAATTTCGATTCTCCTAGTAAGACGTTAATCGGAGTACTAATTCTATAGCCAAGGGCTAGTCTAATTGCTGTTTGTTGAATTTTTTCTAGTTTGAGTGTTACGGTTGATTGTGTTGGGTAATATATGAAAATTCCGTAATCAATAATGGATCGCACAAAACTCTTGTAGAAGATCATTAAGGTTTGAGGGTCGGATCCCCACCAAGTTCCTCGTAGGTATTTGATGATATTTAGTGCTTTTAATGTTTTGGCTTGAATTTTGTCTATGTGATTTTTGAAGGAGAGTTTATAATCAAATTCTATCCCCAGGAACCGTGCTTTTTCGCTTGATTGGACAGAAATCTCGTTTATTTTGATAGATGTATTGCCTGGTTTGATGTTTTTTTTATTGAAGTGTATAAATACTGTCTTTTGCGGTGAGAGATTCAAGCCGATGTTATTTAAGTTAGTTGATATTAGATTTATTGATTTTTCTAATAGTTTTTTATTTTTACTTGCTGAGAATTTTTGACAGAATAAGGCGATGTCATCCGCAAATTGCAGTATATTTACACTCTTCGGTAGATTTTTAATAATTTCGCTAACATATATATTGTACAAAATGGGACTTAGAACTCCTCCTTGGGGGACGCCTTTATGTACGAGTCTGAATTCGTTTTCATTGTTCTTTGTGTATATCTGTCTTTCGAATGTTAGGAATTTAACCAAATTAACGAGATTTCCAGGACAACCTAATTTTGCAAGTTTTTCTATTAATATATCTATTAGAACGTTATCAAAAGCGCTATTCACGTCAAGAAATACTGCTTAAACATCCTTATTGTTATTAAACGATTCCTCTATGTTGAGAGTAAGGTTTGTTAAGTTGTCAATAGTACATTGTCCTTTTCTAAATCCAGACTGGCTTTCAGGAAGAATACCGCGTTTTTCGATCCAGTATTGTAATTTGTTTTTAATCATTGTTTCCATTAATTTGCACACACAAGACGTTAGCGCGATTGGCCTTACGTTAATGCCATCTGATTTTTTAATAAAGTGCAAGTAAGACTTTTTCCAGTCTTGTGGATAGTCATTTGTTGTATACATTTCATTAAAAATGTCAAGAAGTATTAGTTTGAATTTAATTGGGAGCTGACTCAGACATTCGTAGTCTATGCCGTCGAGCCCTGGGGCTGATCGAAAATTTTTGTTTTCTAAGGCGAGATTAAATTCCGTAAAATCGAAGGTAGAGTTAAGAAAGTCGTTTTCTTCACATTTTGGAAAGCCGTCTGGATTTAGACTTACCCATGGAGGACTGATTTTATCGAGTGCTAAATCGATTTTGTTCTCTGCTTGGTGGTTTTCAGCGGAGTGAGAGGGTTTTGTATTGATCCATTTGCTTTTTAAAATTTTGCATGTGTTCCATACATATTTTGTGCCTGTTCTGAAATTGATGGTTTCAGCGAATTTTTTAAAGGATTCTTTTTTTTTGTTCTTAAATAAATTTTTTGCTTGAGTGGCTATTTTTTTGTAGTGGCAGTAGTCATTTATATTGAGTGAGAATTGATATTTTTTAAATGCGGCTTTTCTAAGTCTTTTTATCCTCTCACATTCTGAGTCCCACCATGCAGTTGGATTTCTGTGAATGTTATTGTTTACAATTCTTTTTTTTGGTGTGTTAGTAGAAATGGCGTAAGACAGAGTTTGTATAAAGTACGAATATTTCTCACTGGCACTTGATTCGTTATATTTAATGTCAAAGAAGTTGAGATAATTGTTTTCAAGTTTTTCTTTTACTTTTTCCCAATCAGTGCGCACCGACTTTATCTTAAAGCTTTTTTTTCGATATATGTGTTTTTCTATGTTTACGTTAATAAGAATCGGGAAGTGGTCTGAATAAAAGCAGTCATCATAAACCTTGATGTCAATTTCATCTGCTACTATAGGAGTTGTGAATATTAGGTCAATGTTGGATTTTATGTTTGTATATGGTTGAATGTGTGTGTGTGTGTTTGTGTTAAGAAGCATGATGTTGTGTTTGTTTAAGCTTTCCGATAATCTCTCTCCATTCACGGTATTTTTGCTACAATTCCATGATAAGTGGTGCGCATTAAAATCTCCCATTAAAATACCGGATTCAGTGCAGTTTATGTTACTGAATATCTCATCCCAAGTCAATTGCGAGTGAGCAATATTCGGAGGGTTATAACATACGTAAATGTTAAAAGGATTTTGTACGTTGGTTATTTTTATTCCTGTAAGTTCAATAGAGTCGGATGGACAGTTTAAATTTTTGAGTTCCGTATATGCTATGTCATTGCGCACTAAAACTAAAATACCACCGCCTCTGGAATGCTGACGATCCTTTCTGAATGTCTTGAAGCCGCTATAGGAGAAATAAGGTATCTTTTCTGAGAGCCATGATTCTACACAAACAAATATATCTATATCTTCAATCATCTTCTGTAATTCTTCCTTTTTGTTAAAAATGCTACGTGCGTTCCAAAATAGTATTTTAATATTCTTATCGTGCATATTTGCGTTGATATAATTTGTTTGATTTTATATTCCAGTAGTTTCGTCTTCATCATCACTTAAGCTTTGCTTATAGAGTTTGTTTTTGATTCTCGTAAGTCTTCCTTTGAACGACCTATTGTTTACATGTAAGTGGCAGTCTTCTATCATCGTTATTATACTTTGTGTATCATTTGAGAATTGTTGTGATAGTTTAAGTATGTTGCTACATCCGTGTGCCTGTTCTAAGAATTCTCTTAGTTGATTGAAATTTAAGACGTACGAATTGTTTTCGTTGTCCAGAGCGATTTTGGCTGGGAGTAATAATTCTTCGATGCTTACATTGGTTACTTGAGCGACGGGTTCTGACAAAATTTTTTCCTCTTCTACCTTCTGCTTTTTTGTTAGAGGCTTTTTAAATTCGGAGTTTTTATTACTGCCTTTGGTCTGTGGAGTTTTTTCTAGCGGGGATTTCTTGTTTTGTTGCTCGTTTATGCTTAATAGTGACGAAGTTTCAGAAGATGTTGAAGGTGGTTGGGGTCTCTTTAAATTTTTATTAGTATTGTTGGTGTTGTCTTCAGTTTCGATGTTCTCATTTACCTCCATAACTTTGTCTGCTTCTTTTTCGTTGGGTGTTTGCAAGGATGATTCAGTAGATTCTTCTATTTGACTATTTTCTATATTTTGTGTGATATCCATGGTGATGCTCTGGTCCACGTTACTTGTGCAGTTTTTTGCCAGATGGCCTTCAAGGTTACATGCAAAACATTTGATGGATTCCGTACTAGCATAAATATAGTAATATGTGTCGTCGTGTAGTATTTTGAAAGTTTCAGGTATTTTTTTGACGTCTTCAGGTTTAATAAATACTTGGCGTCGATGACTTGTGACATGGCCGTAGCCCTCTTGAGAAATAGCTGCTCTTAGAGTTGTGACTGGAGATCCCTTTCTTACGTTCAATTCTTCAAGTATATCGTCTATACAGTAGTTTGGAATATTTGTTGGGACATTTGAGAAGATGATACGTTTGAGTTTACTAACTAGCGGTCGTACGGTGACCTCAAAATCTTTAATGGTTACGCTTTGGTATTTTTCAGTTAGGTCGTTAACTAGTTCCTCACTTGTTAGAAAGATACAGATTCGATTGCTTGAAACTCTAGACGACGAAATTACATTTTTTGGTTGAACAATGTCTCCGATAGCACAGGTGTAGTCCGTCAAGGTTAATCCCTCAACGCAATCAAGTACTATTCCTTGGTTTCTTTTAGTTGTCTTCTGAGTGATGCCTGCATAGCTTAGGTTGGTTCTTGAGTGGAAAACTGGAATTGGTTTTTGAGACAATTGGCTTCCCCCTGTGGGAGCCATGATGTTGAAGGAAAACTCGTGAAGAATCAAAACTTGATCACTTTAGTCTGTTTTCACTTGAACACCGCTAACACACTATATAAACTCGAGGCTAAACGATTAGTCACGGAGCTCTCACAAACACGTCCGTTCACTGCGACGGTCCGAGCCCGAATCATATGTAAATATTGAAACATAATCATTTACTCAAAGTTTTAATCTTTGAACATCACAAATTCAAAGTAAATAGGGAAAGCCGTAGCGCTAACATGCCGTGAGGAGCGCTACCGCGCTCCCTGATAATATATATATATATATATATATATATATATATATATATATATATATATATATATATAATAATATATATATAAAATGTATATCAATTTTAAATTACTAATAATTAATCTAAAACTCAAAAGTAACTATTTTAAAACGGAATATGGAAGATAAACATGTATCGTTTTATTCCTTAAATACCACGAATTAAAATATTAATTATTAGTAATTTTAAAGTGTTATATATTATGTGACTAATTCTATATTTAATAATTTTTATTTTCAATAACAAGAAATGCCGCCAGAAAAGAGATTGATAATTACATTTTCTGCGAAATATTGCCCTTGAATCAAGTAGGTGAAATATCAGTCTTAGTACCAAAAAAAAGATACTAAGTATCGCAAATTTATGCTCTTACACTGAGAAAAAAATTTAGTTGAGTCGATGAAATAAATTAAGTTATTAAATATTTTGTTGATAAAAATTAATTTTGATTGAAGTAATATCCCACACAGCATGAAAGATATCATTGGAATATTCCGAAATATTCCAATAGAATATTTCATTGAAATATATATGGAAGCTTTATGGAAGAAAACAGAAATATTTCTGGAATATTGCAAAGGAAAATTTCTACGAGGAACCCCTAGAAGCCTCCGTAAACCTTCCGAGGAAGATTCCGTTGGAAGATTGATGAATCATTGCACCGAAAGATTTCATGGAAGCTTTATAGAAGACTCCGTTTTCCTTTCGAGAAAATGTTGTGAATTTTCACTGAAATATTCCGACTCAAGTCTGCTGGAAGATTCCGTAAACCTTTTAAGGAAGATTTCATTGGAAGATTGATGAATCATTGCACTGAAAGATTTCATGGAAACTTGAATAGAAGACTCCGTTTACTTTTCAGGGAAAGATCCAAGGAAGCTCTAAGGAAGACTGCATTTACCTTGCAGCTAAATATTGGAAATTTTCGACTGAAACATTCGGGCCGAAGGCTTCAAGAAGCTTTCGTAAACATTCCATGGAAGGTTCCATCAGCAGACTAATGAATCAGGAATTATTATTTTGAATGGATGTAAAACGGACACTACACTAGCACTCATAAATATGGCTTATCCTCGTTTGTAAGTTAATAAAAAACAATGTTAAGGCGACTACGGAAGTTCGGTTGGATTTTATTTTGTAGTTTACAAATTACTCTTTCAGTTTCTAAAATTTTTTGGATTTTTTAATTTTCCACCATTTATTATAATCCGTAGAATGGTGGAAAATTAAAAAATCTGAAAAATTTTACATATTGAAAGAGTAATTTGTAAACTCAAAAATAAAACCTAACCTAAAATCCGAAGTCGCCTTAATGACGCTATAGCTACACCAAAAAGACATTTTTGTAAAAATGCTATAATTGTTATAAAAATTAGGTAATTTTTTTAACGAAAATGACTTTATTGCAATAACAAAAAACAAGTCCTTTTCCATTCAAATTTTTTATTATATCTAATGACGATATTTTCCCAATACATTACTTGACACACCAAAAGGCGTTTTAAATAACGTCATTTGGTATGTTAGGGATTAGAACGAAAAATGACGTCGTTTAGTATGTTAAATGTTAACGAAAAATGACGTCATTTTTTAATAACAATGACGTCCTTTTTTATATAACTTCCCACATAGCATGAAATGTTTCTAAAATATTTCTGATATATTTCATTGAAAGATTCGGAATAAAACAGAAATATTGATATGAAATGTTTCTGAAATATTGATATGTCCGCCTAGAAGATTGATTTAAAATATTTCATGTAATGTTTCTGTAACATTCTTTCATGATTTTGTGAAATATTAATTTGTAATATTGTTGAAAGATTGCAGCAACATTTGATCGAAAGATTCATGGAAGATTATGAATGTTTCAAGAAATATTTTATTAAAGGATTCATAAAAGATTATGAATCTTTCAAGAAATGTTTCTGAAATATTTCTAAAATCTTTCATAAAATATTGATTTGTAATATTGGTGAAAGATTCTATCAGATATTATTTTTGATTTTTTAAGAGTTGCATCTCAAACCATATTAGATACCTATACATTTACTTGTTATTCAAAATTCAAGCGCTTATTTATTTGTATCAAGAATTCTCAGTCTTATATACTAAACAAGAGAACGTCCCACCACTTGCGAGAGTTTTTCAACCGCATTTACGATCACATGAAAATATAATCAAGTAGCCACCTGCTGGCAAGATGGAAGAATTGCTACGCACGCAAGATAACTACAAATATTTAGACAATATTTCTCCAATATTTCACTATTATATTCATAAAGGACCTCGCACAAAATACATTGAAAAAAGTATACGGTCGATTGAACTAAAACCAGGTGCAATGTATTTTTTGATGCATCCTGAACAAAAGTTTTTATATGCACTAGGCCCCGAAAGTGCATAGATTAAAAGTTATTAATCTTCATAGGGCAGAAAATGACATTTTTAAGGTGTGAGGATTTTTTAGTTTGCAGACGATACAGTACTATACTATTGGAACTTAGATAAATCAAATGGTTAAGGATATAAGTAGGTAACCTTCTAGTGACCTTCACTAATATTGCAAAGGTCATTTCAAGGTTTTCCTAATTCCGATTTCACCTTAATAGAGTAAAAAAATCATACAGTTGACTATAAAAAATATTTCGTACTAAAATAATAACTCATACTTAGCGTTACCCAGAATCAACGGCGTGGACGTGATGAGTGTTTGACTCCTTTTCTTCTTTGTTTTTTGTTTTTTTAATTCTTTTTTCTTTTTTTTTTCCTTTTCTTTTCTTTTCTTTGCCATATTCAATTATTATGATTTGTTTGATCATTAAAAAAAACTTTGATGCACTTTAGTTATTGTTTAAAGGATCTATTATTTCTATCCGATTAATATCTATAGCTACGCTTTGGACTGTCTGTAGAACCCGAAGCGATGGATGAAATAAATTCTCTTCATGTCGAGCGTATCCTAAATACCAAATAACAGCTGTTATATGTGCGCAAGTTCCAAGAGTTCTTGCCCCTTACCTACATGTGCAATAATAACCTAAAATAGGTTCATCTTCATCTTGATCTTGATTGTATTCTTCATTGAAGGCAATCCATACATTGTACTGAGTAACATTTCTGAATCGAGATGAAATCCTTAATCTTGTAAATCCTAGTTCATCAGTCCTTTCATCTATTTCGAAAAGTTGATCTGCTTCTTCGTTCTCATCTCCAATAGGGACTCGTAAGGTGCTATCTTGTATGTATGATGGTGAAAGATGAACTTGGTAAGTTTCTATAGTCAATTCATATAAATATTCTAAGGGTAATCTAGGAAACAGAGGTAAATGATTGGCAGCCAACCGAACCCATCACCCACGCCTTCGGGTGAGATTTTCAGCATCAACTCTAGCTTGAACCACATTTATGTCTTCATACCGATTTAACATTTCTTCAGCTAAGTGCTCATCTGCATCTGGCATTGTTATCTTATCAAAATATTTGTTGATAATAGCTCCTGCTATGCGTAGAAAATCATTCAAACTTGGAATGTGAGCAGTATTAATAATGTTAGTAAAGAATTTGAAAATGCTCTACAAATGACCATTTCGTGCTTCCACGATCCATCTTGTTTTAGTTACAATACGTGAATAATTAGCTTCTTGAGTTGACAACTGTCTTTCGTTTGGTCTTAAGAGAGATGGCATTTTTGTAATTACACTCATTCTTTTTAAGTTTGCAATAACTTCACGATAACCACAATCAAGAATAAAAATGTCACCATGTCTTAACCAATCTCGCATACCATTAACATCAAATTCAAACTGATTTAAGAGAATTCTACCATCGCTATTCATCGCATTTGAAAAATATGGTCTCTGAATGTCAAGAATATGACCATTTGGATCAACGAACATAGCTGGTTTCAGAGCATGTCGACCTTTATGAATACAAAATGATTGTCTTAATGCTTTAAAACATAAACTTTTCTCAATATACAGGTAACTACAGTCATTATAAATAATCGCTTTTGCTTCTTCTGGAGTTTCGTTGTACAAGCGATTTGAAAAGTCTGTCACATGGTCTCTTATGTATTCTTCTCTTGTTATAGATTGAAAACCTATGTTTCCAGGTACAAATCGTAACATTAATGATTGCCGCACTGTAGCTACTGTAAGACTTGTACTTTGTCTCAAAGAATACTGAAACATAACACATAAAAATTCATCTGATAAACCTTGTCTTAACTTGCACAAAAAACATAATAGATCTTTTTTACTTACGTAACGATGACCACCTGGAATTGCAACGGGATCACAGAATGTAAAGAGGTCATTAAAGTCAACTTTTGAAATGGGAGATAAGGCTCTAAATTCTTCATCCGACATACCATTTTCATCCTCATATCTACGTCTTGAACCAAGTCTTATTTCTTCTCTCATTGCTTGTAAAAATGTATGTAACTCAGGCCCTCTAATAACATAGGGTCTATTTATATACCTTAATTCTCCTATAAAATTTTTTTCTAATAATCCTCTTGTATTTAAATGGCCATTGCAACATATAAAGTAAGCAGGTACATAAATATTCCTTTTAACAAAAATAACAACTCTACTTTCTATATTTAATCGATGTACATCATTACGTCCTCGACATACAAAACACTGAGGATAGAGATATGGCGAGATGATATTGAGTCTTAAAGATTCTGGATTTTGTAGCAACATGTCTATTTCTCGACGTATACCAATATTACAAGTGGTACATGCTCGAGTTTCATTGATTATAGGAGCTTCAGGTAATCCAGCTTCATGACGTCGAACGAAAACTATTTCTAAAAAGTTTTCATCTTGAACATTCGCTAACCAAATCATTGCTCTACGTACAACAGCATTGCCACAAACGTAACAAAGAATTCGATTAGCCATTTTATAACAAATAAATCTTATCCCTTTTTATTACGAGTTTTATTATATTTTTAAGAAAATCAACTTATACAACTCTTCATACCTATGTGATCAATAATTATGAAATCGTGTGAATATTATTAATACCAGTTATTAAAAAACAGAAAATATTTAATGTAACAAGTATGGTTGATATGAGTAAAGAATATATAAATACGTTCTATGTGTATAATGACGTTCGCATGTTCATATTTTTCCGTGATATATAAATGTGAAACATGAAATGACAATTAACAGAATTTTTGATAAATAAAAAAGATTTTCCTTTGCCAACCATTAAGAGCAGGCCGGATTCGCTGTCCTTGTCTAATTGAGATTTTCGTTATTTACTCAAGTATTAATCGGTGTATCTGCAAATTGAAGGTTAAGCGCAATAGATATTATTATTACAAATATGTATGCACAAGAAAACAAAAATCTACCGATTTGTTTTTAAGAAAAGTAAGGAACGCGAAAATATTATAAACATAAACTTTCACCTCGGCGTTCCTTACTTTTCTCAAAAACAAAGCGGTAGAATTTTTTTTTTCTTGTGCATAAATGTTTATTATAATAATATCTATTGCGCTTAACCTTTAATTTGAAGATACACTGATTAATAGTTGAGTAAATAACAAAAAACTCAATTGCTACTCGGTCGGTATCAGGTTCTACTCCGGCCTGCTGTTAAGAGTATCTGAAGAATTGATTTACATCCCTTTACCTAATGGTGATCCTATGGTTTTTTACACTATTAAGGTGAAATCGGCATTAGAAAAACAAGTTAACCTTGAAATGACCTTTGCAATATGAGCCAAGGTCACACTAAAGGTCACTAGAAGGTCACCTACTTATATCCTTAACCATTTGATTTGTCTTAGTTTCTATAGTATGGTACTGTAGCGTTTACAAACTAAAAAATCGTCACATCTGAAAAATGTCATTTTCTGACCTTTGAAGGTTAATAACTTTTAATCTATGCACTTTCAGGACCTAGTGCACATGAAAACTTTTATTCAGGATGCATCAAAAAATACATTCCAACTGGTTTTAGTTAAATCGACAGTATACTTTTTTCAATGTATTTTGTGCGGGGTCCTTTTTTGGAATACTTCATGAAATATTTCTGGAATATTACAGAAATATTTCATAAAATATTTCTTAAAAAATTTGCGTATTATTGATTGAAAATATTTTAAGAAATGGTGTAGTAATATTTCTTCAATATTTCAGTGTTATGTTCAAACATTTTTCCAAATACTTCATGAAATATTTTTTAAATATAACAGGAATATTTCATGACATGTTTCTTGAAAGATATGAAAAATATTAATTTGAAATATTTCAAGAAATAATGTAACAACTTACTTGAATATTTCAGTGTCGCATTCAAAAATTTTTTTAAATAAAATATGAAATGTTCCAGCAATGTTACAGAAATATTTCAATGTATTATTTAATATTCATGAACAGAAATATTTCAAAGAAATATTAGTTCATCACTTATTAAATATTTCACTGAAATATTTTATGAATAATTTAAGGAAGCTTTCAGTAAGCTTCCAATGAAGTATTTTATGAAAAATTTACAGAAGCTTCCAGTACGCTTCCACTGAAATATTTCATGAATAATTTACGGAAGCTTCCAGTACGTTTCAACTGGAATATTTCATGAAAAATTTACGGAAGATTCCGGTAACTTTACAATGAAGTATTTCATGAAAAACTTACGGAGGCTTCCAGTAAGCTTCCACTGAAATATTTCATTAATAATTTACGGAGGCTTCCAGTAAGCTTCCACTGAAATATTTCATTAATAATTTACGGAGGCTTCCAGTAAGCTTTCACCGAAATATTCCATTAATAATTTACGGGGGCTTCCAGTAAGCTTCCACTGAAATATTCCATTAATAATTTACGGGGGCTTCCAGTAAGCTTCTACTGAAATATTCCATGAAAAGTTTACGGAAGCTTCCGGTAAACTTCCGCTGAAATATTTCATGAACGACTTGCGGAAGACTCCTGATCGAGGACATATCCATCTTCCGGGAACTTTTCATTGGAATCTTCCTGGAAGCTTCCAATGTTTTTTCTGCAGTGAATTAAATCTTCCACATTTTCTTCTAGGAAGCTTCCGGTAATATTCTACTGAAATATTCAACGAAAAACTCACCGAAGCTTCCTGGAAGCTTCCACTATAATATTTCAGAAATGATGTACGGAAGCTTCGAGTAAGCTTCCACTGAAATATTTCATGAAAGATTTACGTAGGCTTCCAGTAAGTTTTTACTGAAATGTTTCATGAATAATTTACGGAAGCTGTGGGTAAGCTTCCATTGAAATATTGCATGAATAATTTACGGAAGCTTCCAGTAAGCTTCCACTAAAATATTCCATGAAAGACTTACGGAAGACTCCTGATCGAGAACATATCCATCTTCCGGGGAGTTTCCACTGGAAACTTCCTGAAAGCTTCCAACCTTTCTTCCACATCTTCCGGGAAGCTTCCAGGAAACTTCCAGGAAGCTTACATGCTGTGTGGGATGCAAGGTTATTAAATCACTGTAATATTTAGTTGGGATAAAAAAAATTGATACCTAAGTTAAAAAAAATAAATATATTTTTGAAATAAAGAAAAATTTATTGTTTTGTTTGAATTATTTAATTGATTTAATCAAATCAATTTCATTAAGGCAGCTGATGAAATTTTATAAAATATTTATTTGTAACAATAGAATATGTTTGTAAATTACCTATATATTTTGTTAATTGAATATTTATTTTAGTAAATCGTTTGTTAAATTTACAAAATCTTCAATAACAATAAAAAAATATTGATCAATCATCAATATAATATTTGCTTGAATTAAAGGTCATCCGATCAAGTTAAAGAAGCTTATATTGTAAATAAATGCTTCACTAACTAGGAGAGTGTCACACCTCCGGATCACGGATTTTGCTCAAACTTTGGGATAAGTTTTCAGATGATAAAATATGGAAAAAGCTAAAGTTATAGTCATAAATACTCAATATTTCCCTAGTTAAAGGCAATTGAAGAAAATCACAAAAAAAGTTACTAGATTTTTAAACGCATATAGTTCTTTAGCGTCGATAGCTACAAGCTTGAAACTTTTTTTAAATTAAAGCTGAGCTGAAATCCTTTCAAATTAGTAGTTACAGCATGTAAAAATATTATTTTTTCCCAAAGTTAGAGCGTAATATGGATTGGACCTAATTTCAGCTTTTATTATTAATTAATGTTTTTAAAAGAAAAATCAGGTCCAATGTTTATCACGCTCTAACTTTGGGAAAAAATAATATTTTTACATGCTATAACTACTAATTCGAAAGGATTTGAGCTCAGCTTTAATTTAAAAAAAGTTTCAAGCTTGTAGCTATCGACGCTAAAGAACTATATGCGTTTAAAAATCTAGTAACTTTTTGTGATTTTCTTCAATTGCCTTTAACTAGGGAAATATTGAGTATTTATGACTATAACTTTAGCTTTTTCCATATTTTATCATCTGAAAACTTATCCCAAAGTTTGAGCAAAATCCGTGATCCGGAGGTGTGATACTCTCCTAGTAAGTTAATAACATTGTCATTTAATTAATAATATATGTGATTGTATAAAAAAAATATTTTGTTGTATATAACACATAAAATTTGATCAGAATTTCAATAAAAATTAAAATTTATAAAAAGAAATAGGTTCCTTAAAATCAACAAATCCGATTTCAATGAATTTACAAAAAGAAAACCAATAAATTATTTTTTTAAAGTCAAGAAAGGTGCAACGTAAAATCAGATGTTCAATTTTTTTTTAAGAAATATTTATTAAACCATATATATTTATTCTATTATTTCTATCAAGTTGTTATTGAAACAAGAATATATTTCACTGATCTAATAATATATTATATTAACACTTCCATTAAATTACTTTAATGTTTAATAATATATTTTATTATCTTAATGAAATATTTATTAAACGTAATATATTAATTTTATTATTTCTATCAAGTTGTTATTGAAACAAGAATATATTTCACTGATTTAATTTAATATTGTATTAACACTTCTATTAAATTACTTAAATGTTTAATAATATATTTGATTACCTTAATGACATATTTACTAAACCAAATATATTTATTCTATTATTTTTATCAAGTAGTTATTGAAACAAGAATAAATTTCCCTGATTTAATTAAATACTATATTAACACTTTCATTAAATTACTTTAATGTTCAATAATATATTTGATTATCTTGATGAAATATTTATTAAACCAAATATATTAATTTTATTATTCCTATCAAGTTGTTATTGAAACAAGAATATATTTTACTGATTTAATTGAATATTATATTAACACTTCCATTAAATTACTTTAATGTTTAATAATATATTTTATTATCTTAATGAAATATTTATTAAACGTAATATATTAATTTTATTATTTCTATCAAGTTGTTATTGAAACAAGAATATATTTCACTGATTTAATTTAATATTATACTAACACTTCAATAAAATTACTTTAATGTTCAATAATATATTTGATTATCTCAATGAAATAATTATTAAACCGAATATATTTATTTTATTATTTCCATCAAGTTGTTATTGAAACAAGAATATAATTCACTGATAATTAAATATTTTATTAACACTTCCATTAAATTACTTTAAGAGGAGGCCGAACTATCTGTCTCTGTCTAATAGTGTTTTTCATCTTTTATATGAACACCACCAGTTTTAATAAGAAAAAAATAGTAGCCCCCGCTAAATATTAATATAATAAGTAAATTTTATAATCATAACGAAATAATTTTATTGCGAAAGATGAAAAACACTATTAGACAAAGACAGAGAGTTCGGCCTGCCCTTAATGTTCAATAATGTATTAGATTATCTTAATGAAATATTCATTAAACCAAATATATTAATTTTATTATTTCTATCAAATTGTTATTGAAACAAGAATATATATCACTGATTTAATTAAATATTGTATTAACACTTCTATTAAATTACTTAAATGTTTAATAATATATTTGATTACCTTAATGACATATTTATTAAACCAAATATATTTATTCTTTTGTATAAGTTATCATCCTTTATACTCAAACAAACTCATGTTTTAAATACGTGTCTTGCTAAGTGAATAACTTAGCAAAATATGTACTAAATTTAATAAAAATTACAGAGAAATCTGATCAAATACTTGTTTAAATCAAGTAAATCCACTATTTGATTCAACTACATAATTTATTCCATTCAAATAAGACATATTTGAACTAAGAGAAACATTTATTTTTTTAACAAAATCATTTAGTTCGATGGTTTGATGATACTACCGCTTGGTGGCGTCGTTAATTTTCGATCTCGCAAGCGGTGAGAGGGCTTCTTAGTTGATATATAAGGAAGTTAAAAATCCAATATATATAATACGTAAATTGTAATGCGAGCGAAATTTATGTTAGATTTACTGCGTGTGCGATCACTGTATAAAGCATACTTATGTTAGTATGTTAATAATTGTTATTCTTTATCATATAAATAAATGGAATCATATTCACCTGTCCTTTAATGAGAGTCATCAATTCATTGATGTTAATAAATAAATATAAATCACTGAAAGCAAATACTGTTGATTGAAGACAGTATTTGTTCGATTAAAATATCTATAAATTGAATTAATTAAATATTCCTTTATTTTGAAGAAATATTTTATTTGTGAAACCGAATAATTTATCAATGGCGAGTAATATTTGTTTTGATTAACAAAACCTAATATTCAAATTAGAATTAATGTGATGAAATTATTAATTAGAAGACAAAATTTTGTTTGAATTATTTAAATATTGTATAAAAACAATGAATTAATTTTATTAAATCAATATTTACGATATTAAATGGATTTGATTTTAAGTGCGGAAAAGAAAATACATAATTAATTTAATTAAATATACTTTTGATGCGATGAATTTTTTTTTAAACAATCAATTAATTTTATTAAATTAATTTTTGCGTTGTTTGATGAGTTACATTTTTATTCAAGATTATAAAAGATTTAATTAATTCAATAAATTATATTATCATCGCAATAAAATAATTGATTAGAAAAACAAATGTGTCTTTATATTGATAAAATTTTTTATTAAGACAATGAATTAATTTTATTGAATCAATTTTAGCAATATTCAATAAATTAAACTTTTATTTAAAAATATAAAATATTGAACTAATTTAATTTCAATATAGCAATGATGAAATAATTAATTAGAAAAACAAATAGACATTTTAATTGAGATTTTTTTTGTTAAAACAATGAATTAATTTTATTGAATCAATCTTCGCGACATTTAATAAGTTAAATATTTAATTGAAAATACAAAATATTATTTGATTTAATTTCAATATGTATATTAATGTAATGAAATAATCAATTATAAAAACGAATGGGCATTTTCATTGATAAAATTTTTTATAAAAACAATAAATTAATTTTATTAAATCAATCTTTACGGCATTTAGTAAGTCAAATATTTATTTGAAAATACAAAATATTATTTGATTCAGTTACTATATGCATATTGATGTAATGAAATAAGCAATTAGAAAAACAAATATGCATTTGAATTAATAAAAAATTTTTTTAAAACAATAAATTAATTTTATTCAACCAATATTTGTGATGTTTAGTAGAATCAAATATTTATTTCAAAAAATGAAATATATATTTGACTCAATTAAAATATTTGTATTAATGTAACAAAATATTTTATGTGCCGCCCGCACCTAAGGGATTTCATTGATTCAATTAAGCCTTACTTAATCCAACTAAATTTTTTTCTCAGTACACTGAAAAAAATAGAATCTAGGAGTAGATAGATAGATAGATATTTTATTTATTTGTAATAGTTTACAAAAAGTGTGTAACAAAACAAAAATATAATATTTAATACATAATAAGATACAGAAATGAGATAATGTAATTATTGCACTTATGATATCACAGTCGATTTCCTAAAACTAATAATACTACAAAAGTAAGTCACTATTCAGAGTGATATCACAGATCATTACAATAATAAAATAACAATAAACAAATATGTCGAATTAATATCTATCAGTCAAACTAGTAAAAACAAAACCAAAAATAAAATATAATAAAATGAAACGAGTCAGATAGTCAAAGATAATAAAAAAATAATGCATTCACTCTCAACCATGCGCTCATCATCCATACTATAAATACAAGCACACCTTAAATCTATATACGGGACTACTCAGGAGTAAGAGGAAAAATCTATTTGATTTTTAGTTCTTGAATCAAATAGAAATCTAGTTGTACTTAATAGCTATAATCATCCTGCAAAATCGCAGTAATCTAGGTTCTAGCAGAAAATCCTCTATCTTCAAGAAGAATTCTATTATAATTTAGAGGATATATATTTATTAATAAAAACCACAAAGAAATTTTTTACATCAGAATATATTTACATCATTTAGAATTCGTTACATCAGAGTGTATTTTTAATATTTTAGATAATTATCATGTTACTGAGAATATGAGTGCAGATATTATGCATGACATTTTGAATGATGTTCTCGGATATGATATATCTTTATTATTTAAGAGGCGGTCGTAACCAAATCGGTGACTTAGTTCGGTGCTTGTAATAAATGCTTATAATAATTTATTCATTTATTAATATGGTAAAAATATAGTCATTTCCTCTAGTCATGTATATAAAGAATAATTTAAAATAGTTAAAGCCATAAAAATATACAAAATATTGTTATAAAACGAAAAATGCCACCTAACAATCGACACGACAGTTTTTTGCATGCGGTATATGTCAAGTCAGTTTGATATTTGTAATAAATGCTTATGATAATTAATTTACTTATTCATATGGTAAAAATATAGTCATTTCCTCTAGTCATGTATATAAAGAATAATTTGAAATAGTTTAAGCCATAAAAATATACAAAATATTATCGTAAAGCGAAAAATGCTGACTTGATATATACCGCAAGTCACCGATTTGGTTCCGACCGCCTCTTAAAAATATAATAGAAGTAACAGGTATTACATTAGAAACGATTAATTCTAGAATTAACAATTTTAATTACGGTACGCACGAAAATGACAGACCTCGTCCAATAATAGAGGCTCATTTAATTAACAATAGTGTAAATATGTACGCTTCGAAAATGCTTACTTTAATTTTGTATTTACCGTTGTTAATAGGTGATCTTATACCAGAAGATACAGAAAGCTGGAAATGGTTTTTAATAATGAAAGAAATTATTGATATAATTTTCTCGAAACAAATTCAAATTGAGCTGCTACCGTATTTAAAATCATTGATAAAAGAATATTTAGATTTAAGATTAGAATTATTTCCAAACGATCCTTTGAAACCGATACAGCATTATTTATTACAGTACGTAGATTTATTTATAAGGATAGGATCAATAATTAACACTTGGTGCATACGCTTCGAAACAAAACATAGAGTTTTTATTTCTTACGGTAGATTCTCAAAGAATAAAGTTAATTTACCTCTATCTTTATGTAAAAAAATCAATTATCTCTTGCTTATACTTTTTTTTTGTTAAGAATTCAATAAAAAAAAACATTGTTTATGAACCTTTAAAGACGCAATCTTTGAGTTCTTTACCTGAATTTCAAAAATTCAAATCAACTTTTAATTCTCGAGATAATTATCGTGCATCGACATTTATATTAAAATGGTTTAAGGAAAACGGAATCGTATTTAAACCAGGTATCTTTTTATGTTAGGAAAATATTGATATTCTACCTGTTTTTGTTGAAATAATTTATATATTTAAATATGATGAAAATGAAAATATTTATTTAATATGTAAAAAATGGCATTTTTTAGGTTTCAATGAGCGTGTTCATGCGCATTGAGTAGAAACGGAAAATGAATATGTTACATACTGCTTTAAAGAATTATACAGCGAGAAAATGCATAAGATTCAATTTGTCGATGGAAAAAATTATATTATGTTTTGTATGTAAATATATATTATTAATTATTGTAATAATAAATTTCTTAAAAATGATTATTTTTTTTACTTGAATCATATGAATAGGAACATGTAAGCTAATGCTTACGTAGTTAGAGAAATATATATTCAATAATTTTAAATAAAAATTAAATTAAAAAATTTCAAATGGAATTTTTAGATTATTATTTATATAAAATATACTATTTTTCCTCTTGGTGGATGCAGATTTAATTTTTTTTAAAGTTTAGTTGCTTCAAAAATATTTCTGCTGGGTGGTAGCAGAATATCTATTAGAAGGAAGTCGATATCATTGAAGCAGATTTTCCTCTTGAGTCAAGCGGAATTCTACTATGGCTTAAAACAAAACGAAAATTTTCTACCACCAAGCGGATTCTCATTGGTTCTAGATTCTATTTTTTTCAGTGTATACTTCATAATATAATAGTACCAACATTGGTCCCTAAAATTCAAGCTATATTACTAATTGAAATTATATTACCACTCTTTTTTTAAGTACCTTAGTACATAAATTAGATATACTAGATTTGGAACCTATTTTAATAATACTTTCCTTTCTCCGCGCAGTTGTTAGTTCTAGTAAACGTCAAATACTGTTTTCGATTATTTCATGGTTCGTGATTGAAACACATGATTGAAAAGAATGAATTCCTATTACATTTTTCATTGATTCTAATGCAATTTAGTAGAACAAATTCTTAATACATCATGATATAATTTGTATTTAAACAATTTTTATGCACATTGTAACTTTAATTAATCTTTTTTTTAAAAATATAAAAATTTAATTCAGTAAAAACTACAATATCAAAATTAATAAGTTGTGGCAATTCTTTTTTATTTTAGAATTGGCTAATTTATACATAATAATATAATATATGAAAATTCAATCGAGCGATGTTAGGAGCGCGGTATATTTTGCTAGTATTTCATTAACGGCAGGCCGGAGTAGAACCGGATACCGACCGAGTAACAATTGAGTTGTTTGTTATTTACTCAAGTATTAATCGGTGTATCTTCAAAATAAAGGTTGATCGCAATAGATATTATTATTATGAATATCTATGCACAAGAAAAAAAAAATCTACCGATTTGTTTTTGAGAAAAGTAAGGAACGCCGAAGTAAAAGATTATGTTTATAATATTTTCGCGTTCCTTACTTTTCTCAAAAACAAAGCGATAGATTTTTTTTTTCTTGTGCATAAATATTTGTAATAATAATATCTATTGCGCTTAACCTTCAATTTGCAGATACACCGATTAATACTTGAGTAAATAACAAAAATGCCAATTAGACAAGGACAGCGAATCCGGCCTGCTCTTAAGGGGATGTAAAACGGACACTACACCTGTACTCATAAATTTGGCCTATCTTTTCATTTCATTGCAAAACTTGAGGAAAAGAAATGCTTTAGCTTGTAGTATGTACCACGAAGATTATTCAGTTGAATTTTCGAATAAATTTATTCATTAGTTTTTCCAAATTTTGGGTTTCAATATTATACATCAAGATTTTTAGATTTTGTACAATAAATCTAAAATTCTGAAAAACTAATGGTTAAATTTATTTTAAAATTTAACTGAATAATCTTCGTGGTAAATACTACAAGCTAAAGCATTTCATTTCCTCAAGTTTTGCAATAAAATGAAAAGATAGGCCAAATTCATGATTACAGGTGTAGTGTCCGTTTTACATCCCCTTAAGATAATCATATATATTATTAAACATTAAAGTAATTTAATAGAAGTGTTAAGAAGGGGCCGAACTATCTGTCTCTGTCTAATAGCGTTTTTCATTATTTATTTAAACACTATCCTTTATAACAAGAAAAAAATAGCAGCCCCCGCTAGATATTAGTATAATTAATAAATTTTGTAATAACAATCAAATTTTTTACCGCATAGTTTTTGACTAATTAGAGACCTACTATCAATTAAAATATAACCTATCTTTCTTTTGGTAGGTCTCTAATTATTCAAAAACTACGCAGTAAAAAAATTTGGTTGTTTTTACAAAATTTACTTATTATATTAATATCTAGCGGGGGCTGCTATTTTTTTCTTGTTATACCGGATAGTGTTTACATAAATGATGAAAAACGCTATTAGACAAAGACAGATAGTTCGGCCCCTTCTTAATACAATATTTAATTTAATCAGTGAAATATATTCTTGTTTCAATAACAACTTGATAGAAATAATAGAATAAATATATTCGGTTTAATAAATATTTCTTTAAAAAAAATTTAAGATCTGATTTTACGTTGCAGTGATTTAATTTAACAAATATGATATTTTCTTGATTCAATGAAACGCTTTTTAATATCCCTCAAAAAACAATTGGAATAATAAAATTTGGAATCAGATCTTTAAAATATTCAGAATTTTCGCGCCATCTAATTTATATTTTATTCAAGAGGTGGCTACTACCTCAGTTGCGTTATCCGCAAGTGCAGAGACTTTAAATCATTTTGTATATAAGGCCGATGAAAAGATTACTTATTAATTGTAATTTATGCGAGCGAGTAGGGAAGCGGATACATGCGTATCATGTAGCGATGTTGGAAATAGGAAAATTAGTTGTGTATCAAAATATCTTTCACTATAATCATATCGTAGGAACAAAAATTGTTGTATAAGTGCCAAAAAATGTCTATAAGAATAAAAAAACGTAAATGGTAAGTAAGAGTATCAGTAATATTAAAATGAATCGATTAATAAAATATAAAAATAAACTTTTATTTTTGAATTATTATTAACTAAATATTCCATTGAGATAATTTAATATTTCATTACCATAAAAAATTATTATATTAATATAATGAAATGTTTAATAAAAAAATCTAATGAAGAACTTACAATAAATATAATTTTGTTTATCTAATTAAATATTTAATTGAGCTAATTAAATATTTAATTAAGCTAATTAAATATTCAATTGAGCTAATTAAATATTTAATTGATCTAATTAAATATTCAATTGATATAATTAAATAAAAATTATAATCTGAACATTTGATAAAATATTTAATTAAAATTAATAAATCTTCAATCAAGTCAGCTGCTTATTTCATTAATAACATTTTGTTCAGCTAACGAAATATTTTATTGATTCGATTGATTATTTTATTTATACCATTAATCCCTTCAATAATGAATGAAACATTTCATTGAAATAATCTAATATTTAATTATGGTCATAAAATATATAATTAAATTAATTACTTATTTTATTAATTCTATCTAATTATTTTGATGTTCAATGAAATGTTTTATTAAATTAATCAAATTTTCAATAATAACAATGAAATATTTCATTACTATGAATGAAAATGTAATTGAATGAAAAAATTATCGCATTGATTCAATGAAAAATTCTTTTGATCCAATATTTTGATTTCAGATTTCAATTGAATATTTAATTAATTCAATAATATTTTTGATTACATCAATACAAAGCTCTAACTTAATTCACTCGAATATTGCATAAAGTCAGTTACATTTTTAATTAATATTCATAAAATATTTAATTGCGATATTATGATTAAATTATTTAATTATTTTAATTAAATTTTCATTGATTCAATAAAATATTTTTCTCAGTGTAGATGATTCTGTCTTCTTCTGAATCTTATTATTTGTTTACATTTAAATCTACGTGCGAGTTTACAGGTTACCTCGCAATTCATCACTTGTTTTGATCTAGTTATTTCAAATTTAAAAATTGCGCTATTCGAACTTAGCTATATCACCAACTTCTCGATCTGGTACATTCTGAGCATAGCATAGTGGTACAAAAAAATAATCGAACCCCAACGCTGAATTATAGCGTTGAAATTAATTTTTATGAAAATGTTATTCGATTGACTTTTACAGTATTATTTTAACTAATTTAAAAAGTTACTTGTCGTTAATGAAAAAATATTAAAATTTTTCAATTAATAATTTATTAATATCAAGAATTTTCTAAAAATTATATTTATGATATGCAAACCTTACTTGTGATACATACACTTTGTAATATTTGTATCTCATTAAAATTTTATATTAGATGCAAAAAAGATTGTTAAGTAATTGCAAGTAGTTATATCATTATTCTGAAATATTCGAATTTAAAATTAACCAAAAATATTGTATTTTAATCTTATGGTTTTTTCTATTTAAATTTTGTATTTTATATATTTATAAACCAACACCAACACTAACACTGATATGCCTGTAAATTCAAATATAACACAATCATTTAAACGTACAGATAGTTGCTCTCATAACACATACACTGAAGCCCCTGTTGATTCGAACGATGTACAAATATTAAAAACACATACAGATAGTAGCAGGGAGGCATCCTGTCATGTGTGAAGAGGTGTGGTTCTGGGAATAGTGTCTCGGTGATGTCCAGCGGACTGGACTGCTCTGCGGCTAATGTCGGGCTGGGAGATTATGCTTGCGCTGTTCTGGGAACCATACTTCCGACTTTTGAACGTTCAAATATTGTATCTGTTACTGAAATCTCTGATTCTCAAAATAAAAATAAGGATAGTCAATGAGATCGTTGGCGGTCCAAGTATTGCGTTCTCATCGTTGGATAGACTTTCTGGAGATGACTTGGCGCAGAAGTTATTTATGGCTAGACGTAGATTAACGGGTTTCTTGACAACAGATCTGGATCTCTTCCTCCTCGGCATTTTTTCTACCACCAAGCACCATTCTCAAATATATATAAATGAGTATCTTGGAAAAGATAAATATATTAAATTTAAAAATCTTAAAAAGTATGCTAAAGGAAAAGGTTGCAAGTTTGTTTGGCATAAAGGTGGTAAATTTATGGTGAAGAGGAAGAGAGGGGAGAGAGTGCACAGATTTGAAAGTGAACATGATTTGAATGAAATATTAGATAAATCTAAATGTATTGTACAGAAAAATGTTAACATAACTGATATTGGAAAACACGATAAAGTTCTAACAAATAATGGATCTACTGATAATGATAAATTCAAACCTCATAATAGTGGGATGAGCTCGAATCAGGAATTAATTAGAAATCATGCAATATCCTTAGATAGAGCCTCTCTCCAATGACTGCGCTGGTTCTCTTCGGAGAGTCGAATAGGTAGGAGGGGTGAATTGCGCGCGTGCTTTCAAATGTGACCTCTTTGAGAGCTTATATTGGGCAAGTGCGTGAACTTTTAAGTGGTTATCATTCTCACAACATATTTGGAGTTGCTGAGACCTGGCTGGGTCCGTCTGTATCGGATGACGTCATTCGAGTCTGGGGGTACAAAGTGTTTAGACAGGACAGAAACTTGCGTGGTGGAGGAGTTGCCTTGTGCATGAAGGATAATCTAAAATGCACTATTTTGGCCACTTTGGAGACGCAAACTAGTAATAGTTGCGGTAAGCCGGAGGTGCCTGAATATATTTTCTGTTCTGTGCAAGTTGGTGGCTCCGAGCCCGTATTAGTTTCTGTCATTTATCGTCCTTCTGCTGTTTCGTTTATTAGAAACTCTAACTTGTTGTATAACTTAGGAAATTTTTGTTCGGACTATTCTCATAAAATTAGAATGGGGGACTTGAATGCCGATCTTCTTAAAGAGAGCAGTAATGCCAAGTTTCTTAGTAAACTGTCGGCTGAGCTTTCGTTACAGTTGGTCCAGCACGGTGCTTCGCATCAAACTCCAACGTCTCACACGTGGATTGACCTGATCTTTGTCGATGACAACGACGTGGTGCTTGATGCACGGAACCTACCGGCGAGCTTTGACAGTCGGCATAATTTGATTGACGCCTGTTTGCCTTGCTACACTATAACTTTAAATTAAAAACCTATCACGTATAGAAACTGTGAAAATGTTTGTCCAACTGCATTGGGAGAGAGACTTGCCGGCTGTGATTGGTCGCCGCTTATGACTGACACAGTTGACCATAAATCTGCACTTGGTTGCCTCTGTGACAATCTCACTGCTGCAATCGAGAATTTGGCGCCGTTGAAAGCGCTCAAGCCTAATAAGAATAAGTTTCCATGGATAGATGAAGAATTGTCACAGATGCGGCGTAAGAGAGATGCTACATATCGTAGATACAAACGGACACATGACAAGCAGTATCTCCTTGAATTTCTGCGGTTGCGTAAGGTGGTAGACGAACGCACGGACCATGCTAAAACTGCTTATATTCACAATAGACTGTTTGATCCTCTTGAGGGTGGTAATGTCTGGAAGGAGTTAAAAGACCTGGGACTGCTATCCGGACCTCAAGGGGATTTGAATGTATTCACTCCGGATGAGCTTAATGCATACTTTGCTGGAATGTCAGTCTCACCGCAGGAGGATAGTGAAGAGCGATTGAGAATTCTTTCTCAATGCAATGAAAGTGGGTTTCCCTTTAAACCAATTAGTTTTAATGATGTTGTTCTTGCAATTTCACATTTTTTCTCACAGGCTTGTGGTGAGGATGGCATTCTGCAAAGCGTGATAGTTAAAGCAACGAAGATAGACGCTTATAGAAGCGTACTTCTGGGTTAACTTTGGGGGCCCAGCTTTTGGAGGACATTTAACATTACGTGTATATCTATATATATGAAAACATCGGTATATATAGATATAGAAATACATGGGATTTTAGTAGCGCCACCATGCGGCTGGAGGACATAAGCTTAGATTTTGAGCCCCTGTCCGCCCATTTAAAGTACGCTTCTATAAGCGTCTATCTTCGTTGGTTAAAGCTTCACTATTTATTAGTAAACATCTTGTGACTCTGTTCAACTCCTCTTTTGCACGGAGAGTTTTCCTTGCCGTTGGAAGTAAGCACGTATATACCATTGAAAAAGTGTGCTGCACCTAAGCAGCCAAAAGATTTTAGGCCTATAGCCAACTTATGTTTTCTTTCAAAGGTTCTTGAGAAGATTCCCCATGATCAACTGCAGGAGTACATTACATCCAAAAAATTGCTCGATCCTATGCAGACGGGCTTCAGGAAAAACCATTCTACGCAGACTGCTGTACTTAAGCTTACATACGATATAAGGTCAGGTCTAGACAGGAAACTGGCCACGTTACTGCTACTTTTTGACTTTAGTAAGGTATTCGACACGATCTCTCCCTCCAAACTTCTTGCGGGGCTTAGATCGATGGGGTTCTCCAGGGCCGCACTCGGATGGATTAACTCATATTTATCAGAAAGGAAACAAATGGTTTCTACACATTTAAAGGAGGAATTGAATTGGCTAACAACCAATCTAGGAGTACCTCAGGGTTCGGTGCTGGGGCCTCTGTTGTTTTACCTTTACGTAAATGACGCACGTAACGCACTGGACTCTGGTCGCGTCGGGCATCTGCTGTATGCGGATGATCTTCAAATTCATACACAGGTCCCTTATGATGATGTGGACGAGTGGATTCGTATTTTACAGAGGGCGGCCAGGGCGGTGTCGAGGTGGGCTGCTGGTGCTTCTCTCACTTTGAATGCTAGTAAAACAAAGGCGATCGTCTTTGGAAGTAATCTTTTTATTAATAATTTTTATTTGGGTGAGCCAAGGACGATGGACCTGGGGAGCGGTATCGATATTTCTTTCTCTGATACCGTTACGAGCCTTGGCGTTGTACTCGACTCTAAACTGTCGTGGGAACCGCATATTAATTTGTTGACTAAAAAATTTAATAGAGTGATTCGTAGCCTTCGGTTTTTCCGTCTGTACACCACTGAGGCTCTGCGTAAGCAGCTCGCGACCGCCCTGCTGTTCCCACATCTTGGTTACTGTTCAGTGGTTTTGCTCGATGCTTTGCAGGAGTTACGAAAACGGCTACAAACAATGCAAAATTCATGTGTGAGATATGTATTAGGTGTGAGGATGGGTGATCACATCTCTCCCCATAGACATGCTTTGGGTTGGCTACGTACTGATTTGAGGAGACAGTATTTTATGGCTGTACTTGCGTACAAAATCGTACGTATGAATACTCCTGAATATCTTGTGGGTCTCTTCACTAGATATATACCCAGAGCGAACACTAGGGGTGAGATTAAAGATCTTGCGGTGCCCTTCATGCGCACTGAGACTGGAAGAAATTCCTTTCAAGTTCAAGGTGCGCACTTTTGGAACTCCCTACCTGCTGATTTTAAAAATCTTCTATCAATCAGCAGGTTTAAAGCCGATCTGAGGAGGTATTTACTTGACCTCGATTACACAGTACTATTTTCGGACTATATCATATGTGTTAATTTATTACGTGATGTACGTTTTATAGATTTAAGGCATGATTGTAGTCATCGGCGTGAATGTAGGATGTGTGTGGATAGAGTGAATGATTATATTTTTATCAGATTGACTTGTATCTTACTGTACATTCAACTTTACTGTGATTTTAACTTACTGTATACTGCTGATATTTCGACTGCGCTCTTTACACGCTTGATTTTATGTAATTCTTTTGACTGATAGATATTTAAGACTGAATTTTAAATATATTATTTATACTCTTTGCCTGTATTTATTCGTGTTATCTGTGATATCACTTTTATTTAATTTATTGACTTACAATTACAGTATTACTATCTCTATTATGTTTTATGACTGTGATATCATACTGTACTATTTTAATTTTATATATGCAAGGCTATTTCAAGTATTTTATGTATTTTTAACTTTATTTGTAATTTTACATGCTCTTTTTGTAATTATAATACAAAATAAAACAATATCTAATATCTAATATCTAACATTTGTGAAGATATTTTTATTAGAAATGAACACGAAATTTTTTTTTAAACATGTTTCACATAAAAATTAATTTCGTAATTTAAATTTATGATCATATGTTAAGGTCTGAAAATTCTAGTTGCTACTCAGTTCCTAGTTTTCAGTTTATTTATATCAAATATCGTACTATTTTTGTTTTTCTTATGGAAGTAGAGTAAGAAATAGTCACTTGATGGAATAACTTATACGCTTTTTTACTTTAAGCACATGTTTACATATATTTTTACGTTATGCCCTGTTAAAAATATATACGTATCTCAGATACGTAACAAAATTACGTGATCCATATGTAACAAAGCGTTCGAATTTGTTACATATGAAATACGTATTTGATATTGATAATACGTAGTTTCAATACGTATTCCAAGGGAGTGAGAAATTACGTATTTCATACCAGAAATACGTAATTATTCGCACAATATACGTAACAAAGATACGTATTTATGATAAATATGTGTTCATATTTTTCAAAGATATGAGCACATCCTCTTATTGGAATACGTAATTTTTATAAACACTTATGCCAGATATACGTATTTTCGATTTGAATTTCGGGTTTGAATATGTATCGCATATAAAATACGCAATTCCGAGCACGAGATACGTATTTCTGAGGCAGGATTCGTATTCAGAATACATAATTTTACCACAAATTAAATGCGTATTTTGTGGTAAAATACGTACCACGAATCCTGCCTCTCAGATACGTATGTTGTACTGAAAATTACGTAATTGTACCAGCAATACGTATCCAAGCACTAAACTGTGATTAAAATTACGTAATTTTCGCATGAACTTCGTATCAAAAAAGCATATATATGGCACATATTTAATTGAAAATTACGTATTTTAATTACAAGATGTTTTCAAATACGTATTTCGTTGCAAAATTACGTATTCTGACTAGAAAACCTGCCTCATAGATACGTATCTTTGACTCTCAATTACGTAATTGTCCTGGCAATACGTAATGAAGCCAAAAACTGCGATTCAAAATTACGTAATCTTCGCATGAAATACGTATCGAAGATACATAGATTAGGCACATATAAAATAAAAATTCCGTATTTTCAATCACAAAATGTTTACAAATACGTATTTTGTGCTAAAATTACGTATTCTGGATACAAATCCTGCCTCAGAGATAAGTATCTCGTGCTCGAAATCAAGTATTCTAAAGGCAATATGTATTCAAGCCCGAAATTCAAATCGAAAATTACATATGATGCGCATGAGATATGTATGAAAAATACGTATATCTGGCATAAGTGTTTACAAAAATTACGTATTCTAAAGGCAATACGTATTCAAGCCCGAAATTCAAATTAGAAATTACGTATGATACGCGAAAGATATGTATAAAAAATACGTAGATCTGGCATAAATGTTTACAAAAATTACGTATTCCAATGAAAGGATGTGTTCAGGATACGTACCATGTAAAAAAATACGTATTTTTGTTACGTGTATTGTGCGAATAATTACATATTTCTGGTATGAAATACGTAATTTCTCACTCCCTTGGAATACGTATTGAAACTACGTATCATCAATATCAAATACGTATTCCGTAATACGTAACAAATTCGAACGCTTCGTTACGTATGGATTACGTAATTTTGTTACGTATCTCAGATACGTATATATTTTCAACAGGGTGTTTCATTGAATTATTTTTAATTTTATTCAGTACTCAAAATTAACTTAAATTAATTAATTCTTATATACTTAAAATTAGTCATTTATACATAACAATATAATTAAAAAAAATTCAATCGAGCGACGTTCGGAGCGAGAAACTTCAATATAGTTAATACCTATTAACGTAAAACCCAATTCTATAACAATTTTTAACAGTTGATAAATATAATGTAAATCATATGATATATACATCAATTTTGAAACAGAATATGGAAGATAAGTATGTATCGTTTTATTCCTTAAATATCACGAATTGGAATATTAATTATTAGTAATTTAGAAGTGTTATATATTGAATGAATAATTCTATATTTAATAATTTTTAATTTTAGTAATGGAAAAGCCGCACGAAAAAAGATTAACAATCACATTTTCTGCGAAATATTGCCTTCGAATTGAGTAGGTAAAATGTCAGTCTTAGTAACAAAGAAAGATACTAAGCATCGAAATTTTATGCTCTTAGTTTATATTATAATAGTACCAATATTAGTCCCTAAAATTCAAGCTATAGTACTAATTCAAATTATATCGTCACTTTTTTATTAAATACCTTAGTACATAAATTAGATATACTTTATTTAGAACCTATTTCAACAATACTTTCCTTTCTCTGTGCAGTTGTTATTTCTAGTGAACGTCAAATACTGTTTTCGATTATTTCATGGTTCGTGATTGAAACATGTGATTAAAAAGAATGAATTCCTATCATATTTTTTCATTGATTCAAATGCAATTTAGTAGAACAAATTCTTAATTCATCATGATATAATTTGTATTTAAACAATTCTTATGCATATTGTAAATTTAAAATAATACATGTTTTTGATTGACAATGATTGATTATTTTATTACTCACTAATGTCAAATTATTTTTTTCTTTTATGCTATGATATTGAAAAAATCAATAATTCATAAAAAAATTATATCTTTTTATTACTGTTTAGTTTTTGAATAACACTAATTTAAAAATTCGTTTCATGACACAATATATAATAGAGTTGAGATTTAGATTAGAAAAGGATAAAAATAAATGATCTATTATAAAACAAAATTTTTAAGGGTTTGCTTTATCGATCAAATATAGTTTAAAAATAAATTTCGTTTTTTTTATATGAATGAATATCAGAATTGTTTGTGATCCCAAGCGGAAATATAAAATGTTTAAAAATGTTTAAAACTGTTCAAAACTGTTTCACCCGGTCGAAAAAGGTTAGCTGTAAAATATAGCTAAAAAAATAGTCAAATATATAGCTATATCGAGCTGTTTTTACAGCTATATCGATGTGTTTTTTTAGCTCTTTTTTATAGTTAAAAATGTACTTAATTTTATAGTTAATAATTTCGTTATCTACCGAAAATATTATTAGTTACCTTTTCAACTATATTTTATAGCTATTATTATAGTTTAAAAAAAACATTTAAATTTTCAGTGTATTTATTACAATATATTAATAGTTAGATATTTAACTATACTTTATAGCTAAAAATAAATGGTTTTTTAGATATTCTTCATAGTTGAAAATATACCTAAATTTATAGTTGATAATTTGGTTATTACTCCTATATATTTAGCTGAAAAAACATGAATATTGCTATAATATAAATGAATATAGCTGTACTTTACTTATATTTTTAGCTGTTTTTATAGATGTTTTTTTTTACCGAGAACAGCTGAAAATATAACTGTAATTTCAGCTGTATTTTTAGCTGTTTTTTAGCTATATTTTTAACAATTTTTTTTTGCTAAACATTATTAGAGTAGCTTTCAGATATACTCGAGTTTATTTATATTGTCCTTCCCTACCTTGGCTGTAAATTGATTAACCTATACATACACTAAATCTAAGTAATCATGTCCCTGAGGTCGCTAGAAATCACGCACGCATTTTTTAGTAACGGTAAGATGGATCGGTCTTATATACAAAGTGTACTTAACTCTCACCACTTGCGGGAGTTGGACACAAATTTCAACGAGTCAAACCCTTCCTATTTTCACGGTAAATGCGGTACAGGGCCAATTCTTGCAAAAAAACTTGTATTTTGTTTAAAATTACTTGCCTGAATTTTTCCAGATATTTCCTGTTGGTGCGCCATAGTTAAAAATGCAAAAAAACTCATTTTTTCGACGTTTTTGAGAAAGAAATGATTTTTTTACAAAAACTAATAACTTTATCAAAAAATGAAGAGAAAGCCGCATCTTGTATCAAAAAAAGCAATATTTCCTTTGATAAGAAAAAATTAATTTTATTGCTTTGTTTTCAAGAATACCTTGAAAAACCAAATTGTCCATCCTAACCTCTATGATTTAAGTTTTTCAAGGTTTTCTAGAAAACGAAGCAATTAAATTAATTCTTTCTTATCAAAGAAAATATTGCTTTTTTTGATACAAGATGCGGCTTTTTCTTCATTTTTTGATGAAGTTATTAGTTCTTGAAAAAAAATCATTTCTTTGATTAGAAAAGGACAGAGATACGTGACCTCCTCTTAAAATCTTTAATGCAATTTTTATCAACATTGCGCAAAATTAATACAATGAAAATGCTTTACCCTTCGTGAATGAAAATGAGGATTCAAAAACTGAATTTTTTGTTATATTTTGTATTATGTAAGTAAATGTATTTTAAATAAACAAATGATTTTCTTATGATTTATTCATCACAAAGCCTTAATTATTCATACAAAATTGGCCAGAAGGGCTTAACTCGAATTTTTGAATCTTCAAAATTTTTTTATTAACAATATTTAACTCGAAAATACCACTTGGACCTTTTGTATTGAAGTATTTACTATAACATTGTAAAATATCACAATATTTTATAAAGCTAATATCAAGTTGAATAATTTTTTTTTAATTACTAAAACCTATACTTTTAGAGTTAGGCCTTTCTTCCACGCGATCCCTCATTTACAGGTGAACGAGAGCAAAGTAACAGACCCAATGAAAAAGAAGCACGAAGTATATAAATCAGTATAAATCAGCAAGCGTGGTTAAGAAACATCTTTATGCCACCGAACCAAAAAGCGCCCATATATTTGCAACCGGTGATAGTAAGTGCTGGGAGCCCAAGAATTCAATGCGTGGTAAATAATATGAATGATGAAATCAACATGAGAAGAGAAATATTAATAAAAAGACAAGTTAATATTAGTAGTTCAGAACCCTATAATTAGTATAAAATAGTAAATTGTTTTTAATAAATAAAATACGGAATTTTAATAAATGTATACACTTACCAGCAAATATATATATATATAATTATATCAAAGTGCAACTTGACGCACATTTCAAAAATAAACATTATAGTTAATAATTAACATCATTAGTGGATTAAGTTAGATTTTTTTTATAAAAAAAAAAATTTGTAAGTAAAATGTTACATTATTTTCATAATTTTTGTAATAAAAAAAAAAAAATTCAGTCGAATTGAGAACCTCCTCCTTTTTGAAGTCGGTTAAAAAAGAGATAGAGAGAAACATAAAGCTTTAATCCAGAAAGAAAAATAAAATATTTTATTCAAAGTACGCAAACAATAATCATAACAACACACAAGCATGAGAGAAAGAAAAAGCTAGAAAATTGTAATCCAATATAGACATCGGTCTGTATAGGTACACAAAATTTTCTTTTACTAATTACATATTAAAGAATCAGTAATAAATTTTTTTGTATTCATATGTACATTCTTGGCTTCGTAGGCCGAAGCCTCGCGGCCTCGGACATGCAACGTACACTTAGCGGAAAGGATATTTTTCCGAATGTGTACCTCAAATGGCAGCGCTGCATATTTTACCACAGACATAAGAAAACTTCGAATTATGCATTGAGTTCTGCATCACGATTATTTTGTTTTTTTTATAGGTTATTCGTGCAAAATTCAAATGATAACAACTTAAATTTTATTGCTTATATAATTTAAATTCACAATATTAGATTCTATATGATTATTGAAGAAAGAAATAAAAATTTTATTTAATAAAATTATAATTCGGATTATGAAAAAAGAAAGTAATATTGTTTGTTTACTAAAATTATGTCATTAAGTAATAAGTAACGATGATGCGAAATTTGCTCTATAATTTGAAATTGTCTTATGCCTGTGGTAAAATATGCGATGTTGCCATTTGAGGTACACATTCGGAAAAATATCCTTTCCGCCAAGTGTACATTACGTAGTACGTTATTGTAGTCTCATATATATGATAAAAGAGTAGCAAAAAGCTGGAAGTCCGGAGAATTGCGACTCCGAGCTTCCAAGCTAATAAGAGTCGCACGATGCACGAAGGGCTAAATCGGCACTTCGTTACGGGCGACTTGCATCGTTGTTTTAGACGAGCGTCAGACCATCACCAGACGCGCAAGCAGTAAGTCATACTTAGTCTCTTTCTCTCGAATTGTATATTTTCTATTAAGAGCAGGCCGGATTCGCTGTCCTTGTCTAATTAAGATTTTTGTTATTTACTCAAGTATTAATCGGTGTATCTGCAAATTGAAGGTTAAGCGCAATATATATTATTATTACAAATATTTACGCACAAGAAAAAAAAATCTACCGCTTTGTTTTTGAGATAAGTAAGGAACGTGAAAATATTATAAACATAAACTTTTACTTCGGCGATCCTTACTTTTCTCAAAAACAAAGCGATAAAATTTTTTTTTTCTTGTGCACAGATGTTCATAATAATAATATCTATGTCGCTCAACCTTTAATTTGAAGATACGCCGATTAATACTTGAGTAAATAACAAAAAACTCAATTTTTACTCGGTCGGTATCAGATTCTACTCCGGCCTGCTCTCAAATAAATAGTAAGTCGAATTTAGATTATTTTCTCTTTACTTATTTTTTGCACCCTCACACTCCTGTGCGTATCAATTAAATCCCACGTAACAATATAAATACATTATAATATTAACTCTACCTAAATTAAAAAAAAAAATTAATTAGATATACTGCAATTGTATTGTAAACATTTTTTTAATTGATTTCCATTAAAAAATTTTATTTTTCCCAAAGCATTTACTATTATCTTTGTGATTTTTATCAAATGATTCAAATAATACATATTTGAAATCATAGTTTTACGATTTTTTATATTTATTGCAAACGTTATTTCAATTATTAGAAAAAATTGCAACTTAGCAAAATAATTATTTTAGGTTAAGTTTACAATATAATGTATTTGCATATAAAAATAATTTCTTAGTTTAAATTAACATTATAATTATAATATGTAAGTTATTTACAAAATGATTTTCATTTCGAACATTTTCAATACAATAAATTGCTAAATTATTTAATAAATATTAATATGCTGACTAAGAAGCTTAATAGAACTATGTATGGCTTATGGTTTTTTCGTCAGTATACCACTGAGGCTCTGCGCAAACAACTCGCAACTGCCCTGCTATTTCCACATCTCGATTACTGCTCAGTAGTTCTGCTCGATGCCTCACAGGAGTTGAAAAGACGATTACAAAGACTATAAAATTCATGTGTGAGATATGTATTAGGCGTGAGAATGGGCGATCATATCTCTCCTCATAGAGCTGCGCTGGGTTGGCTGCATACTGATGCGAGGAGACAGTATTTTATGGCTGTACTTATGTACGAAATCGTGCGCATGAATACTCCCGAGTATCTCCCTATTGAAAATAATGACGTCTTTGGACGTGTCTGGATTTGGAACAAAAAAAGACGTCTTTAAGAGACGTCTTTTGAAGACGTCTTTTTTATCAAAATTTTTAAAAAGGTACTTACTAAAATGTTCCAAAAAAGTATTATTTTATTAGGTTATTATTTTTAATAGGGTATCTTTCTTTAAGAATATAGAAACAAAATAAGTATCAGCTCTCTGCAGACCGAAAAGCTTGAGCGAACAAACTGGAAATGTTATAACCTTATATACCCGAGTTACGAAAATTTTCGTAGAAGTTCGCGTATTAAGAAAAACGCCACCTAACATTTAAAGACAGAATTAATAGTCGATTCGAATAATTTTTTCAGTAGTTACATTTTTAACTGTGAGGTGCCGTTTTTCTTAACTTTGCAATCCCTTGTCCAAATTTCAGAGATGCAGGTATATGAGGTTATAATTTTGCGTGTTTATTCACAGTTGAAAATTAGTATACATACTTCAATTACGTACTTCAAGTATATACACTTTAGCTTAAGTACGTTCTTTTGCTTTCTCATAGAGAAAGCATTGTATCGGTAAAAAAATTTTTTTTCTATTTTTTCATTAATTTGTACATATTTGAACTCAGTGAGTCGAAAAAAGTGGTTTCCAGAAAATGTCTGTATGTATGTGTGTGTGTGTGTGTGTGTGTGTGTGTATGTATGAATTCAGTTAGTAAGCTGTATCTCGAGAACTACTCGATGGATTTGCTTCTAATTTTGCATGGAATTTAGTTTTGTGATTAACTTGCTGGGAAGCTATTGATAATTTGGTTCTTCCACCGTAGTTTTCATTTTAAAGTTTTTTTAAAAAATAAAAAAAAAATTCGATTTTTCGTTTTTTGGTTTTTTTTTGTTTACTACTCGATGAATTTGCTTCAAAATTTGCATGGAATTTATTTCTGATTGCCCGGATAAAATAAATTTTTAAAAACTGATTTTCTTAGCTCAGTTTTAATTTTAGAGCATTTTGAAATTTTTGAAAAAATGTTTCTATTTATTAAGCCAATAAAATCTTAAAAACTACTCGATGGATTTACTTCAAATTTTCCATACAATTCAATTTTTTGATGAACTGGTGCGGAAGCTATTGGGAATTGGTTTTCTTAGCGCAGTTTTTTTTTTAGAATCATTTTAAGAATTTTTAAAAAATTTCGATTTTTCATTTTTTTTGTATTTTACGTAAACTACTCGAAGAATTTGTTCGAAAATTTGTATGGAACTTTATTTCGACTGCCAAAATTATTAAAAATTTTGTAAACTAATTTTCTTAGCGCACTTTTAATTTTAGAGCATTTTTAAAATTTTTAAAAAATTTTTATTTTTAATTTTTTTTTATTTTACGAAAACCATTTGATTGATTTGCTCCAAAATTTGTATGCAATTAATTCGCTACTATCTGAAGAAAACAAGCTTTGGAATACTAATTTTCTCAGCGCAGTTTTAATTTTAGAACACTTTGAAAATTTTCAAAAAAATTTTTATTTTTCATTTATTTTCTTTTTTGCGTTAACCATACTATAAATTTTCTCCAAAATTTTCATACAATTAATTCGCTATTGTCTGAAAAAAATTAGCTTTTGGAAACTAATTTTCTTAGAGTGGTTACAATTTTAGAGAATTTTAAAGATTTAAAAAAAAATTTTGATTCTTCTTTTCTTATTTTTTTTATTCTTCGTAAAGTACTCGATAGATTTGTTCTAAAAATTACAGGGAAATTATTTGCGACTGCCAAAAGAAGGGAAATTTTCAAAAATTGATTTTCATAGCGTAGTTTTAATTTTAGAGCATTTTTAAAATTTTTAAAAAGAAATTTTGAAAAGAAAATGTTATTTATTTAACCAGTTAGATCTCGAAAATTACTCTATGGATTTGCTTCAAATTTTGTATACCATCTATGTTTTTGTATAACTAGGCGGGAAGCTATAGAAAATTTGTATTCATAGTGTATTTTTTTTATTATAGAGCCATTTTAAGAATTTGAAAAAATTTTCGATTTTTAATTTTTTTTTTTGTATTTTACGTAAGTTAATTGATGAGTTTGCTTTGAGATTTCCATGGGAATAATTTGCATCTGCCAAAAGAAGGATAACTTTTATAAACCGATCTTTTTAGCGTAGTTTTCTTTTTAGAAAATTTTAAAAATTTTCTTAAAAAATTTTCATATTTCAGTATTTTTCCATTTTACGTAAAGTACTTGATAGAATTACTCTAAAATTTGTATACAAGTTATTTGCTACTGTCTTTATAAACCAAGTTTTAAATAAATAATTTTATTAGCGTAGCTTTTTGATCACTTCTTTTGTTTTCTGAGTTACTCTTGAAAATTTATAATAGTACTACTGAATTTAATTACCGTTACTAAAATTGACTACTTGGATTTACCAAGCTTAGTCGTGATAAAAAGATATCCACAAGATAACAAAAATAATAAATTCGAACCTATGTATAAGGCTAGCTAAAGTCAACAAAATTAAACACTTTAAAAGCTAACATTTAACCCAAACAAAATGTTGAAAAGGCAATCAACTAGCATATATATTCAAAATTTATAAAGTACAAAATGAATAAATATTAATGATGGACAATTTTTTTATATTAAAATCACATTTAAATAAATATAAAAAAATAATGAAACTCAAAGAGCTCTATGAGAAAGCATTCCGCCAAAGCACTTGGCAGCGTTTTTTGAAACATTTTAGTAGGTATTATTTTTTAAATATTGATAAAAAAGACGTCTTCAAAAGACGTCTTTTAAAGACGTCTTTTTTTGTTCCAAATCCAGACACGTCCAAAGACGTCTTTTAAAGACGTCTTCTAAAGACGTTTTTAAAAGACGTCATCATTTTTAATAGGGATAGTGGGTTTCTTCACTAGATATGTACCTAGGGTAGCCACTACAGGAGAGATTAAGGATTTCGCGGTGCCCTTCATGCGTACAGAGACTGGAAGGAATTCCTTTCAAGTTCAGGGGGCGTATTTTTGGAACTCCCTGCCTGCTGATATAAAGAATCTTCCATCGCTCAGCAGGTTTAAGTCGGCTCTGAGGGGGTACTTGCTCGACCTCCGATAAACTAAATTTTATTTTTTATTTATATGTTAATTTATGATAATGTGACGTCCCGTATATATACTCTTTTGCTTAAGAGCATGACGAAGCTGTCCGCCTTCTAATAATGTTTCCGATCCTAACTTATGAATAAACGATGCGTTTAATCGAGCTTTTTACTACAAAGAAAAAATTTGTAAGATTAAACTCTAGTGCGGACAACCCAAGAAATCCACCAAAATATTATACATACAAAGTTATAATAAAAACTTTCAATGTATCGTATTTTAAGGTAAGGTTTGTCGAGTTTAATATCTAATTTCCAATCAAAGCTCATAAAAAAATAACAAGTCCGAATGATTTTTTATTTTAACAAAAATTATTGTACTAATATAGCTTTAGTGCGGACAAGTCATTATATTTGTTTAATTTATGAATTTAAAAAGATATTGATAAAATAAAAAAAGCAAAACTCAATTGCTGCAGCTCCGACATGCCGTTGAGGTTTGATTGTATTTATTGGCTGAATAGTTAGTGAGTGAAAGCTTTACTTGTTTTTATTATTTTGACTGCGTTTTTGTGCTACTGCATACGCTTTATTATTTTATTGCATTATTTATCATTTTTCATTTTGTATTTTAAATAAAAATTTTTATATAGTATGACCCACATAGCATGAAATATTTATGAAAGCTTTCAGAAATATTTGCAAGGAAAGAATGAAAGATTTCAAACATCTTTCGATGAAAGATTGTTGAAAGCCCGCTATGTCCGCCTGAGGGACTGCAAATAAATATTTCAATGAAAGTTTTTTGAAAGATTTCAACAAGATTTTCTAAAATATTTCAAATAAATATTTAAGAAATATTTATGCAATATTTCGAAGCAATATTTAAACAATCAAATAAATCTTTCATGAAAGATTTATGAAAGATTTCAGCAATATTTACGGCAACATTTCAAGAAAATATTTATGAAAGATTTCTACAATCTTTCATTGCAAAATTATTACAATTTTAAAAATCTCTCATGAAAGATGTATGAAATATTTCAACAATATTTACGAAAATATTTCAAGGAAATCTTTCTGAAAAATTGATGCCATATTTCGTTGCAAGATTATCACCAGTATAGAAATCTTTCATGAAAGATTTATGAAATATTTCTCCTTTCTTTCAGAAATATATTTACTGTACATATCGATGAAATCTTTCATTAGTCTTTTGTGAAAAGTTTTAAACGGAAATGTTGTTGAAAGCCCGCTATGTCCACCTGAGAGACTGCAAACAAATATTTCAATGAAAGTTTTCTGAAAGATTTTAACAAGATTTTCTAAAATATTTTAAATAAATATTTAGGAAACATTTATACAATATTTCGAAGTAATATTTAAACAATCAGATAAATCTTTCATGAAAGATTTATGGAAGATTTCAGCAATATTTAAAGTAATATTTCAAGGGAATCTTTTTGAAAGATTTCTAAAATCTTTCAAAACACACACCCATATATTCACTTATAGTTTTTATTTACATGATACTATATTATATTTTGATACATTATACTTCTACATGAAATACATATCCGCATACATAATTTTACATTCACTTATAAAGTCGCATTTGTATTGGATAAGATAAGCGCTGAGCACGTATGCACTAATCAGAGCTTTTGCCTTATATAGTAAGTCAGCTATCCTCTTACCACTTCGGGACAAAACGCACTTTAAACGCGCGTCCTCCTATCAGCATGATTAGGAAACTCAATCGTTGCAGAAAAATAACTCTTAAAAATATTTCATTGAAAGATTTCTGAAATATTTTAACAATATTTCTAAATCATTTCGAATAAATATTTACACAATATATCATGGCCAGATTTAAGCAATCAAATAAATCTTTCATTGCAATATTGTAACTATCATGAAAATCTTTCATGAAAGATTTATGAAAGATTTCAGCAATATCAACAGTAATATTTCGGGAAAATATTTCTAAAATATTTCTACAATCTTTCATTGCAAGATTATCAGAGTTACAAAAATCTTTCATGAAAGATTTATGTTGAAAATATTTGAATTTACATTTTCGTATTTACCGCGTATCGGTAATAACCTACCTTATCGATCGTACACGATTTTCTCTATACTTATGTAATCAAAATTATATAACATTGTAAAAAGACCAAGAATAAATACGTTGTCTGTAAAAGTCACATCTGGTTTTATCCTTTATTTGTTTGCCCATCTTCCACTTAAAACAAAAAATCACAACAGGTTATGGGCCCAGGAATATGAATAAAGGAGTATTTTTTAAATAAACAAAAAATATAAGTTAATATTTTTTTGAAGAAAAAAAAACTGTGTTTTTGAAAGTTAACCTCAAAATAGTGTGCAACACGTGCTCGTGCATAGAGTTAAGTTTTTTTTTACCATTAAGATGTCGACTGGAAATAATTTAACCATAGAAAAACTATCAAAAGACAACTATGCAATCTGGAAAATCCAGATGGAAGCGGTTTTGACAAAACACGACCTTTGGGATTATGTAAATGGAACCACAGAAAGGCCTACTAGTAATGATGTAGCCTGGCTAAACAAAGACAGAAAAGCACGTGCAGACATTATACTGTGTATAAACAGTAGTGAAATAGGCTATATAAAAAAGTGTGAAACGTCGAAGCAAGTGTGGGATAAGTTAAAAGATGTGTATGAGTCCAAAGGTCCCGCTAGAAAAGCCACACTGTTAAAACAATTGTTGTTTACAAAAATGGCTGAGAACGATGATATGACAGCGCACCTTAATAATTTTTCAGAAATCGTTGATAAAATTAAGGAAATGGAAGTGAACATTGACGATGATATACTTAGCATTATAATGCTTTACAGCATTCCAAATTCGTATGAAAACTTCAGAATAGCAATCGAAACGCGCGACACGGTGCTCGCACCAGATGCTTTAAAAATTAAAATATTGGATGAGGCAAAAGCAAGAAAAGAAAATAATAAGTCTACAGAACATGACCAAGCACTTTACTCAAAACATAGTTACAAATTAAAAAGTCAAAAAACACACACAAATGATCAAGAACAACAAAATACGAATAACTATAAGAAAAATGTAAATAATAATTTCAAGCATAAAGGTATAATAAAGTGTAATTATTGTAAGCGCCCTGGTCATAAAGCAGCTTACTGCTGGAAAAAGACTGCAGCTCAAGAATCCAAAGAATCAGGAATGAAAACGGAAGAAGCACTCATGGCAAGAGTTGATTATGTTGAAAAAACTGAAACTACGTTACATGAGGAAAAGACGTCAATCGCAGTTGCTCTCTCGTCCAATGAAACATGCAGCAATAAGTGGTGCGTGGACAGCGGAGCTACGTCGCACATGTGCAACGACAAGGCACAATTTGAAACGTTAAGTCCAGTTACTAATCAACAGGTAAAGTTAGCAAATGATGAATTCACCGTAATCAAAGGTAAAGGAACTATAAAATTATATGCAAATAATAAAAGTAATGATAACCAAAAAACTTTAAGGTTAGAAAATTCTTTATACGTTCCAAAATTAAAGTCAAACCTTTTATCTGTTTCAAAGACTACAAAAAATGGACGTTCTGTTTTATTTAAAGAAAACGAGGCGATAATTTATGGAAAAAACCAACGCATAATAGCGCAAGCAGAACGAGAAGGGGACTTGTACTTCTTAAATGCAACAACTACAGAATTCGCAGCTACATCAAAAGTAGTCAAAAATTCAATTTTAGATTGGCATTATCGTTACGGACACTTAAATGAAGGAGATCTGCACAAACTGTCGTCAAACCAATTAGTAAAGGGAGTGCCTCAAATGAGCAAAGAAAAAATGCCGCAATGTGAAATATGTATTGCTGGAAAACAAACAGCTACACCAGTACCAAAATTTTCGACTTCACAAGCGAAAAATCTGCTGGATATTATTCACTCCGATGTTTGTGGTCCTTTACAACCTACATCAATTGGTGGCTCTAGGTATTTTACTACATTTATTGACGATAAGTCAAGGTATGTTCATATATACTTTTTAAAGCATAAATCCGAAGTAAAGTCTGCTTTTATAAAATTTAAAAATCTAGTAGAAAACCAAAAGGAAAGAAAGATTAAAATATTGAGGACTGATAATGGTCTTGAATATTGTGGTTCAAATTTTTTACAGTTTATAGAAGATGAAGGAATAAAAAGGGAGCGTACAACAGCATACACGCCTCAACAAAACGGGATCGCAGAGCGAATGAATCGCACGCTTATGGAAATGGCTAGATGCATGCTGCTCCAATCTGACTTACCAAAAAGTTTTTGGGCAGAAGCTGTACAAACAGCTGTGTATATTAGGAACAGATGTCCCACAAGAAGTATAAGTGCTGACACAACTCCATACGAAGTGTGGTTTAATAGGAAACCCATAGTAACTCATCTTCGTCCCTTTGGAAATAAAGCTTATGCTTTAAACAAAATTCCAGGTAAAGGAAAACTTGAACCAAGATCTACAGAATGTACTCTTGTTGGTTATTCTGAAGAGTCCAAGGCATATAGACTCTGGGATAAAAAGTCAAAAAGAATTATCAAAAGTCGTGACGTTAGTTTCTTAGACAACTTCAACTGCTTAAATGAAGAACAAAAAACGACTCAAGTAAGTTTAAATGAAATGAGTTCAAGTGATGAGCATGAGGATAATTCAGAGGCTGAAAGCTCCTTGTCAGATGAAGAAACAAAGAATCAAGAGCAGGTCAACAAGGAGAGTGATAGTAATGAAAAATCTTCCGATTCAAAGGAACATACGCCTTCAACATCTACAAAAATTGGTCCTGGAGGGCCTTCTACTTTAAAGACAGGAAAGAGGGGCCGACCGAAGAAAGTATATAATCTAGTGCAAAATAAACTGGATTATGCTAACTTTATAGTAGAAAATGCAGAAGAATCAGTAGATGATGCCCTATCTGGGGATCACGCTGAAGAGTGGCAAAAAGCCATGGAAAATGAATTTAATTCATTAAAAAAAAATAAAGTTTGGACATTAGTAGAACGACCGCAAAATTGCACGCCGATCGGTTGTCGCTGGGTGTTCAAAACGAAGTACAAAGCTGACGGAACTGTAGAACGGCGAAAAGCCAGACTTGTAGCAAAAGGCTACGCACAACGACCAGACGTGGATTTCAAAGAGACATTTGCTCCTGTAGCTAAGTTTTCATCAATAAAGTTAGTAATATCACTGTCAGCAGAATTAAAATTAGATTTGTATCAATTAGACATAACTATGGCTTACACATATGGTTACCTGAATGAAGACCTATATATGGAACAAGCAGATTATTTTGTAGAAGCAAAAAAGGAAGATCATGTGTATCATTTGAAAAGGGCTCTTTACGGCTTGAAGCAGGCCGGGAGGCAATGGTATGAACGTTTAGATGACTTATTTACTGCAATAGGATTGGAACATATTGATTCAGACCCTTGTCTATACATTTTAAAAGGTGATAATAAAATTTTAATATTGACGTCTTATGTTGATGATTTGATAATTGCCACAAATGACTATAACTTATTCGCAAAAGTGAAGAATAATTTAGAAGAAAAATTCGAGGTGAAAAATCTTGGACGGTTAAGATTCTGTCTTGGGATGGAGTTCATTCAAGATGAAATCACAAAGAGCGTATATATTACTCAAAGAAAATATATACAAGACTTGATCAAAAAATTCCAACTAAATGAAGCTCATGTGGCATCTACTCCACTGGAACCAAAAATAAAATTATTAAAAAAAGATGATTCAAAACTAGTCGATCAAAAATACTACCAGTCAATTATTGGCTCGTTAATGTACGCAGCAATAAATACAAGACCAGACATCATGTACTCGGTCAGTATGTTAAGCACCTTTAATACGTGTCCTAGGAAAGCACATCTAGAATGTGCGAAAAGAGTTTTAAAATACCTTAAAGGTACTCTATCATACAGTTTATTCTTTTATAATACAGGTAAGCCTCTTGAAGGATATGTGGACGCTGATTGGGGAAGCGATGTAAATGATAGATCATCACGCAGTGGATATTTTTTCGTGCTTGGAGGAGCAGCTATCACATGGCAGTCAAAAAAGCAAAGGTGTGTGGCGCTGTCAAGCACAGAAGCCGAATACATAGCTTTAGCCGAAGCAGGGAAAGAAGTTATGTATTTAAGGTCAATTTTAGATAAGATAAACAAAGAGTTGAATAGCAAAACTGAAACTGTCGTCCACTGTGACAATCAAGGCGCTGCCAAGCTCATGAAAAATCCTGTAAATCATGACAGATCGAAACACATAGATATCAAGTACCATTTTATCCGAAACATGTATCAAGAAAAAAGGCTAGATGTACTGTATCTTCACACTAGTGAAATGCCAGCTGATGTGCTCACGAAGAGTTTAAATAAACCTCAACATTATAAACATATCAAGAAAATGGGATTGATTGAACTTTAACCTTTTTTATATGTACGCGGTAAAGGGGGCGTGTTGAAAATATTTGAATTTACATTTTCGTATTTACCGCGTATCGGTAATAACCTACCTTATCGATCGTACACGATTTTCTCTATACTTACGTAATCAAAATTATATAACATTGTAAAAAGACCAAGAATAAATACGTTGTCTGTAAAAGTCACATCTGGTTTTATCCTTTATTTGTTTGCCCATCTTCCACTTAAAACAAAAAATCACAACAATTTATGAAAGATTTCAGAAATATTTACGGTAATATTTCAAGAAAATATTTATTAAAGATTTTCACAATCTTTCATTGCAAGATTATCACTGTTTTAAAAATCTTTTATGAAAGATTTATGAAAGATTTCAGCATTATTTACGGTAATATTTCAAGAAAATATTCATTAAAGGTTTTCACAATCTTTCATTGTAAGATTATCACAGTTTTAAAAATCTTTCATGAAACATTTATGATAGATTTCAGCAATATTCACAGTAATATTTCAAGAAAATATTTATTAAATATCCCTACAATCTTTCATTGTAAGATTATCACAGTTTTAAAAATCTTTCATGAAAGATTTATGAAAGATTTCAGCAACATTTACAGTAATATTTCAAGAAAATATTTATTAAATATCCCTACAATCTTTCATTGTAAGATTATCACAGTTTTAAAAATCTTTCATGAAAGATTTATGAAATATTTCAGCAACATTTACAGTAATATTTCAAGAAAATATTTATGAAATATTTTTGCAATCTTTCATTGCAAGATTATCAGAGTTACAAAAATCTTTCATGAAAGATTTATGAAAGATTTCAGAAATATTTACGGTAATATTTCAAGAAAATATTTATTAAAGATTTTCACAATCTTTCATTGCAAGATTATCACTGTTTTAAAAATCTTTTATGAAAGATTTATGAAAGATTTTAGCAACATTAACGGTAATATTTCAAGAAAATATTTATAAAAGATTTCTACAATTTTGTATTGCAAAATTACCACAGTTTTAAAAATCTTTCATGTAAGATTTATGAAAGATAGTGTGAAGGTTTTTGGCTGAAGCATGGAGAACACTGGAGAGAAATCTTTTATAAATCTTTCAAACAGGTTTCCTTAAAAATTTCTATGAAAGCTTCCAACAATCTTTCGTTGTAGTCTAAGTAAACAAAAAATCTCGCAGAGAAATATTGTTGAAAGATTTTGTAAAATATTCCATGAAGCTTTCTTTGAGAGATTACTACTATATTTCCTTGCAATATTACATGAAATATTTATGAAATTTTGCGTCAAGACTTTTGGAAACAGCATGGAGAACGCTCAGGAGCAATCTTTCATAAATCTTTCAATTATGTTTCCTGAAAAATTTCGATGAAAGCTTCCAACAATCTTTCATCGCAGTCTAAGTAAACCATAAATTTTGCAGAGAAATATTGTTGAAAGATTTCATGAAATATTCCGTCAAACCTTCTTTTAAGATTGTTACTACGTTTCGTTGCCATATTATATCAAAGATTTGTAAAAGATTGCGTGAAGGTTCCGAGGTACAGTAAGGGAAACGTATGGGAGAAATCTTGCATAAATCTTTCAAACATGTTTCCTGAAAGATTTCAATGAAAGCTTCCAACAATCTTTCATCGGAGTCTAAGTAAACCAAAAATCTTGCAGTGAAATATTGTTGAAAGATTTATGAAATATTCCGTGAAGCCTTCTCTGTAAGATCGCTAATATATTTCCTTGCAATGTTGCATAAAAGATTTATGAAAGATTGCGTAAAGTTTTCGAGGTACAGCTAGGAGAGCGCCTGTGAAAAATCTTTCATAAATCTTTCAATCATTTTTCGTGGAAACTTTCTTTGAAAGCTTTCAGCAATCTTTCATTGTAATATAAGTTAACCAATAATCTTGCAGAGACATATTGTTGAAAGATTTATGAAATATTGTTTGTAATATTTCATCGAGATTTCATGAAATATTTCAATATAATATTACTGTAATATTGCTGAAAGATTTCATTGAAAGATTTTTTATTCGTTCCTTATATCTTGCTACGAAATATTTCAACAACATTTATAAAATATTTCTAAGAAATCTTTCACTGAAAGATTTTGAAATGTTTCACTGTTTTATTTCATGCTATGTGGGGACTGATAGATATTGTATGACTGACTTTTAATTTATAGGATTGTTGCGTGTATTTTACTATTTTTTTGTATCTGTGATATCACTTCTTTTGTTGTGACTTACTTATTCAGTATTATTAGGTTTAGTAACTGACTGTGATATCTATTGCAATATTTTGTATTTATACATTGTTTTATGTGTAATATTTTATATTTATACATTGTTTTATGTGCTGACTTTTAATTTATAGGATTGTTGCGTGTATTTTACTATTTTTTTGTATCTGTGATATCACTTCTTTTGTTGTGACTTACTTATTCAGTATTATTAGGTTTAGTAACTGACTGTGATATCTATTGCAATATTTTGTATTTATACATTGTTTTATGTGTAATATTTTATATTTATACATTGTTTTATGTGCAATAATTTTATATTTATACATTGCTTATGTGCAATATTTATTATTATATTTATGAATTGTATTACACGCCCTTTGTATAATGATATGATATACAATAAATAGTATCTATCTAACTATCTAAATTATTTCACTAACAGTCATGCTTGCATCGCGGTTGACACATATTGTAGATACTGCTCGTCTCACTTGTAACATACTGTATACATGTTGCCAAAGTAACAGCTGAAAAGCCAAGAGAATAAGACTGTTTTTTTTTAATATAGATAGTCCTGATGGATGTGATAAAAGTAATTTACTAAATGTAATAATTTCTGATATAGCTATGTAAAGTTTTATCAGTAGCTTGGATACGAATTGCTATAATTATATTGATAGATAAAGCTGCAGATACAGCTTTAAAATTACCTTTTGATATAACGGATGAAACGACTTCTGAAATAGGATTAAATTCAATAGACGGTGTTTATTTCAGAATAAGAACACACATAGAGGCGAAACTATAATAATACCAAGCGATTTCTGACAAATTTTATTTATTGTCAAAATGACAACAGCGCTCTGATTATAAAAAACTACATTAAAAACATAATTCCACATACGATTATATAAAAACAATCATTACGCATAATCGCTTATACACAATTTTTAGGCACAATTACATGCACACAATCACACATACGTAATTATATCCATAAATTTACAAACACACAAAAACATATCTGTAATCATATACACACAATTGTATACAAATAATTGCATACATAATTATATATACGCAATCAGATACGCACGAAAACATGCCTATAATTACATACAAATAATAATATGCACATAATTACATACTTCAAATTGCATACACACAATCACATATACACTGAAAAAAAAATCAGCCTTCATTACTAGGCCTCTGGCAGTCACTACCGGAGTCGCTCTGGCAACGAGTATACAGCCTATATTACTGGTGAGACTAGCAGTGTTTACCATGTAACATAGAGAAACTATCAACGACGATGTAGGCGTAACTGTTAGTGAAATTATTTAACAATTGAATATATTTATAATGTTCTAAATAAAAATCATTTATGCAAATAATTTATATGTGACAATATTAATATTTATTTAACCTAAAAAACTCTTTAAATAAAAAGATAGACAAGCTATATAAACATATAAGATACTCGTTAGTAGTAATTAAAAATCAAACGTATATAGAAGATGTCCTTTGATTTATTTTCAAAGAAATTTTCATATATCTAAAGAAAATGAAGACAAATTAATAAACTGGAGTTTCGGAATATCAGCAATGCTTAACAATTACCAAGACGACTAAATTGTATTACTTCCAAGGGAACACTCAAATCTCCGGGTGATGGATTTTGATGAAACTTGGTGAGTAACTTTCTTTTATATAGAAATGAAAGTTCTTTGAAGTATTGATTTTATTGGGCTCTCTAAACACAGTAATCGATAAGTTAATTTTTCAAAAAAGGCTATATTTTTGCAATATTGCTTCGTACTCAACACTGTTCACTGACTATCCTTTGCAAAAGGTTTTATTAATTAATCAATGATAATCTAAACAGTTTCCCTCATTTAAAGAGTTATATTTTGTAGAAATAGAACATATTAGAAAAAGAAATATTAATTAAAAAATTAAAAATTGATCTATTTTAGTTTTAATCAAGAAATATCTAGTTTTCCAATTTCAATTAGTATCGTTCAGCTTTCTCAGCTTATAATAAATTCTTTCGCTCTTTTAATTTCATTCATATAGTGATCTATATACTTAAAAAGAGAATAACACCAATAAAATTATTATCGATTCTAATTTTTTGCAAATGAGAAAATTTTAAGCTTTATAGAGAGAAAATCATTAAGAAACCTTCAAATAATAGTTCTCCGTAGTCAATACTACTGTCGACAAGTTTCCATTTATTGAAAAAAAAAAAAAAAAAAATTATTTCGATCTTAACAGTAATGGCCACCTTGTCAACTCGAAAAGCGGGCCGAAAGATAGATATTTCTAACTTCTAAAATTTTGCGGGAGAAATAATTTTTGTCGCTAATTTTAAAAACTATAAAATTTAATGGACTAAAAATTTCTTATTGAATATTAGACCATTATTGCGATAGGAAAAAGGCATAATATGCAACTTGTGAGTAAAGTCTAATTTCTCCCTCGGGAACTTGCTCTCCTCGCTTTGCTTTGCTTGCTCGGGTAGCAAACTTCCTCTCAGAAATATGGGAAGTTTGCTACCCATGAAATATAAAAAATTCTTTATTCCTTGATTGCATAATGAACTATTTCTGATTTCAAATAGTATCACTTATTTTAAGGGTCATATTTAACAATAATAAAGTATTTTAAATAGATAAATATCCAGTGAAACGCCTAAAATTGATCTGCTTTTGCTTATATAAGAAAATAATTTTTTAAGTTTTGATGAATACAGTTAAGCATCCTCAATTAATAATAAATTCTTGTGCATTTTTTTCTTTTATTTTGATGATGTCGTACGTACTTCAAAAGAGAATAACATCTGCAAAGTGATTATAAATTATAGAAGGACCCCACACAAAATACACTGGAAAAAGTATGCGATCGATTGAACTAAAACCAGTTGAAATGTATTCTTTGAGTTCTGAACATAAGTTTTTATATGCACTAGGCCCCAAAAGTACATCAATTAAAGTTAGTGACTTTCAAAGGTCAGAAAATGACATTTTTCAGATGTGACGATTTTTTAGTTTGCGAACGCTACAGTACTGTACTATTGTAGCTTAGGCAAATCAAATGGTTAAGGATGTAAGTAGGTGACTTTCTAGTGACCTTCACTGTGACTTTGACTCATATTCCAAAGGTCATTTCAAGGTTAACTTGTTTTTCTAATGCCGATTTTATCTTAATAGTGTAAAAAACCATAGGATCACATACCATAGGATAACATCATGAAGCTGGATTGCCTGAAGCTCCAATTTACAATTAAACTTGAGCATGAATTACAAGTTTTGCAGTAGCTATAGTACAACAATCATTTATGTTACGATTTGTACCTGAAAACATTGGTTTTCAGTCTATAACAAGAGAAGAATACATAAGAGAACACGTGATAGACTTTTCAAATAGCTTGTAAGAATTAAAAGCGATTATTTACAATGACTGTAATTACCTGTACATTGAGAAAAGTTTATATTTTAAAGCATTAAGACAATCAATTTATGTTCATCAAGGTCGACATGCGCTGAAACCAGCTATGTTCGTTGCTCCAAATGATCATATTATTGACATTCAGGGACCATATTTTTAAAATGCGGAGAATAGCGATGGTAGAATTCTCTTAAGTCAGTTCGAATCAGATGTTATTAGTATGCGAGAGTGGTCAATCATGGTGACATTTTTGTTCTTGATCGTGGTTATCGTGAAGTTAATGCAATCTTAGAAAGAATGGGTGAAATTACAAAAATGCCATCTCTCATAAGACCAAACGAAAGTCAGCTGTCAACTCAAGAAGCTAATCATTTACGTATTGTAACTAAAACAAGATGAATCGTCGAAGCACGAAATGATCATTTGAAGAGCATCTTCAAATTCTTTACTAATATTATTAATACTGCTCACATTAAAAGTTTGAATGATTTTCTACGCATAGCAGGAGCCATTATTAACAAATATTTTGATAAGATAAAAATACCAGATGCAGATGAGCACTTAACTGAAGAGATGTTAAATCGGTATGAAGACATAAATGTGGTTCAAGCTATAGTTGATGCTGAAAATCTCACCCAAAGCCGTGGACGATGGGTTCAGTTAGCTGCCATTCATTCACCTCTGTTTCCTAGATTACCCTTAGAATATTCATATGAATTGAGTATAGGAACTTACCAAGTTCATCTTTCTCCATCATACATACAAGATAGCACCTTACGAGTCCCTATTGCAAATGAGGACGATAAAGCAGATCAACTTTTTGAAATAGAAGAAAGGATTCATAAACCAGGATTTACAAGATTAAGGATTCCATCTCGATTTAGAAATGCTACTCACAAAGAGAGTATCTGACCTCCGGGAAACGGATTTGGCTGAAACTGCAGGACATGATTTTTCGATGAAAAAAAATTAGCCTGTGTTTTTTTTTGTGCTAATAGGCCCTATAGACGAAGATATAGACATTTTCTCAAAAATATGTTGGATAAGAGCCTTTATAATAGCTTGAATAACCAAAGAACTAAGTCTCTTACGAAAAAAATGCATAAAAAATAAAATAAAGTATGAATAAAAAGATTAAAAGTATTTATGAAAAACTGAGAAAGCTGAACCGTACTAATTAAAATTTTAAAAAAATTGACATTTCTTGATGAAAACTAAAATAGATCAATTTTAAGCTTTTCAATCATCATTTCTTTATTTAAGTGACCAGACCTGAGTTTAGGCCTGAATAAAATCAATTTTAAATGTAATCATAATTTTTTTACTCTATTAATATTAATTAATAAAATTTGTTTTCACCTTAATTAAATGTTAAATACAAGACTTAGACCCAAAAATAATTGAAAAAAACCTCATCCAATGCTTAAAATTCTTTGGATTAGTCAAAGAATAGATTTTTAAAATTTTGGCACTTGCCAAAATTGCTTCTTAGCCAATTTTCAATTAATCGACTTCAAAATTTCCCAAAATCGTTAGTTTATATATCTTCAAAAAATAACAGTTTTAATTAAAAAAAAAAAAGAATTTCAAAGTTTAGTTCAGGAAAAGTTGATAAAAATACATATTTTTGTGAATTTCATGTATATAATTCAATTTAACGTTTACTTAAACTTATCTTATCAAAATTTCAGAACTGTTCATAAAAAATTAGTTGAGAAAGTCTACGGCAAGTGCCAAAAATTAAAAAATCTATTCTTCGACGAATCCAAAGAATTTTAAGCATCAGATGAGGTTTTCTAAAATTATTCTTGGGTCGGAGTCTTATATTTATTATATATTCAAGATAAAAAAAAGTTTTATTAATTGATGTCATTTAGAAAAATTATGACTAAATTCGCTGTCCTTGTCTAATTATAATTTTGGTTATTTACTCAAGTATTAATCAACGTATCTCAAAATTGGAGGTTGAGTGCAATATATGTAATTCTTATAAATATTCATGTTCAAGAATAAAAAATTATACCGTATTAATTTTGAGAAAAGTAAGGAACGCTGAAATAAAAGGTTATATTTATAATATTTTTGCGTTCCTAACTTTTCTCAAAAACAATCCGTTAAAATTATTTATTCATTGCATGAATATTTATAATAATAATATCTGTTGCGCCAAACCTTCAATTTGCCGATACATTGATTCACACCTAAGTGAATAAAATAAAACTCACAAGGGAAGCGAATCCGGCCTACTCTTGATAAAACTTTTCGCAGAAGACAATGTTGAGTACGAAGGAATATTGCAGAAATATAGCCCATTTCAGAAAATTGACGTATTATCTATTCAGAGAGCCCAATTGAATTAATTTTTCAAAGGGCTTTCTATATAAAAGTAAGTCGACTATCAAGTTTTATAAAAATCTATTAAATGAAGGGTTGATTGTCTCCTTGTAAGTGATACGATTTGGTCGCCTTATAACTGTAAGCATTAGAACATTAATAGCTGTGAGCATATTCTAAGATATACACACAAACGCGTGCATCTACGTACTGATGCAAATGCACACACATACATACACATACGTGCATACAAATACACGCATGAACATATACATATATACATACAAATACACATATACATGCACATATACACATACACACAAATACATACACATGCACACATACATACACATATGCACACATACACATACACACATGCACATACATACACATACACACATATATAAACACGTACGCACATACACACATACACATATACATACACATACACACATATACACCTACACATACACCCTTACACATACACATATACATACACACATACTCATACACATATACACATACACACATACACATACACACATACATATACATACATACACATACCCACATACACATACCCACATACACATACCCATATACACATACCCACATACACATACCCACATACTTAATAAGCACACATCTGGAAAAAAGAATTCTTTAAGAATTCACGAATGTCCGCTCTGAAGTTAATATAAAATATATTAATAAAGTATTCATAAAATATTCACAAAGTATTCTTCCACAAATTTTAAATAAAAATGAACTCTTCAACTCATCTTTATAAATATTTTAAAAAGATTAAGAAAGTATTCGTAAAGAATTCTTTTTTGAAACAGCAATCATAATCCAAAGTATTCATAAAGTAGTCAAAAAGTATACTTTTGAAACACTGATTTTCTAGTAACTTAGTCACTTTCAAAAATCGAAAGATGTAATGGATATTTTATTGCTTTTCAGATTATTTTAAAATCATTTTTAATTTTGATTTTCATGAAATTCAAAATTGAAAACTTGAAATTTCTGATAATTTTATAAATTGTAAAAATTCAATTTAATTAATCATTTAATAATATAAATAATTTTTATCTATCTTAAACGAAAAAATTGTTAACATTTTATAAATTAAAATATAAAAATATTTTAAGTGTGTTTAAAATAAATTCTCATTTTGAGAATTTAAACAAATATGTAAACATTCTTCAATTTAAATTGAATTAACCATGACTTCACAAAAAATTTCTTTTATTAAATTAAGGTATCTCTTGAATATTTAATAAATTTTTACTTAAATTATTCAAATAAAAATGTAGTTTGGCTAATATTATTAACCATGAATAATTAACTAACAAATTTACTAACATTTCTTATGCTTATACCAATGAACATGTACAACTTTTGAGAATTTATTAACAGATGATTTGGTAGCTTAGTAGACTAACCAGGAGAGGCTATGAGCTTTGGGTCACAGATCTTGATGAAACTTTAGAATATGTTTTTAGGTACCAAAATATAAGTAAAGCTAGAGCGGTACGGTCTAACGCTTCGAAAAACTGAAGTTATAGACATTTCCGTACCGTACCGCTCTGGCTTTACTCATATTTTAGTACCTAAAAATATATCCCAAAGTTTCGTCAAGATCTGTGACCCGAAGCTCATAGCCTCTCCTGGTAAGTCATGGGCAACACTTTTTTTTTATTTTGTTTGATATCTTCAAAAACCGTAGTTTGAATCTTGAACAAATAATTTTTTTTTTTTTTTTCAATTTAATAGCTTATTTTTAATCAATTATAACATTTTTTATTTTTCATAATCATGTAAAATAGAAGGATTATTTATAATTTTATGATGAAAAAAAGTATTTTGCGAATTTAATTCAATCAAAAGAATTGTTTGTGAATACTTTAAAAACTAAAGTGGTCGGACATTCGTGAATAAACAAAGCAGTCATTAAGAACTCTTTATTGATACTTTCGTTCACGAAAGTATACATAAAGAATTCTTTTTTAATTCTCTCTTTGACACCGTTTGCTTGTTGGGTACTTATACGCACATACACACACGCACATACACATATGCATATACACACACGCACATACACACATACCCACATACACATGCACACATAAACATACACACATACACATTCTCACATGCTTATACACCTGCATCTGCTGGTCTATCATAAGTAACCTAGTAATGTTTTTAGTTGCTACATATTTGTTGATGGAGATCAGAATAAATGACAATGGGTTGGTGTTGTCCTTACTATCTATTTCGAAAATGTTTTGTTCTTTTCCTTTTCAAGGTAGAAAGATATTATTGAACCATGAATATTAAAATTAAATAATACTGATCATATTTTCTAAGGTTGTACTTTGAAAAGAGAACATTTGTCTTCATTTACATTTAAATTACATCCAAATTTATTTTTTATATCAATTTATGTATATTTATCTAAAGTATCATATGAATTTTACTTTTTATCATAAGTAATTCATTGATTTTAACAGAAATATTAAACTATATAGATTTAAACAAAATGAAATTATATAAACAAATTAAAATATATTAGATAATACATTAAACTTAAAAATTTTTTCTTATTTTATTTTTTGGTTATTTTGCCTATAAAATATAATATAAATAATATTACATTCCAAGACCGTTTCAATGGAATCTAAATATGGTATAGAACTATAAATTATTTTTATAACTTTTTCAGAATGAAAGTACAATAAGACTCGCCTTTGACACACCAGGTTCGCAAATGCAAAGAGAAATAAGTGCCGCTGTTTCCTTTGACGCACTTAATAAAAATGTTACTTTACTTTTAAAATCTAAGGGTAATTCATTAATAGCTCTAGGTAAAAAATTGTAATATATTTTATGAATTCACTCTATGAATTGCTAATCATGTCTTATTCATGATTTATTTTAGGCACATATATAAGGACAGATGATAGAACTTGTATTGACATTGGCTTGGATAGTAATGAAACAAAATATTTAGATGTCCATATAGGTTATTCTAGAAAGAAAGCAAAACATATTCATATTTACTCTCCCGAATTATTTATTGCAATAAATAATGAAATAATTGTGAATCTATCAGGTGAATAATGTATAAAAATACATTATAATAATATTTCATTTAAATCGTAAAATCATTAATAGTTTTTATTTGATTTCAGGAATAATCAGAAGCCAAGATAAAAACAATACTTCTCAATATGATATTGATTTACGATTAGGGATAAAAAATCTAGTTTGTCATTTATTTGGCTATATGCTCAGAACTAATATTAGCATTTCAGGTAACATAAAAACTGAATATAAATTTCAAGAAAAATACAAGAATGAAATTTTACAAACCGAATTCTCTTTGATAAATCGATCTACGAAGACTCTAACTTATAAAGCAGTCGATATAAAATTACATTCAACGGCTTATTCACAATTAAATATTGTAGCAGGTGTGAGATATCAACATGCGTTGGGTCACGTTGAGTTACATATTGAAGTTAATACAAGCCCTCATCTTCATAATACTGAAAAGCACAAACTCACCGCTCAGTTTGTTGCAACTTATTCCAAACCCTACTTCCAAACAGATGGTATGTATTTTTTCAGTAATGTCAATAATTATATACAAGAGTATCTTGAGATAGGTTTGGGTATTTTTGGATATCCCCAAGAAATTGATTTCAGCTACGTGAGCACAGATTGATATTAGCTCAAATTATCATCAAATATACGTAAAACATTCGTTTCTGATAGTTATGAGAACATGTTTGCACCAAATGTGAACCTAACAGATATTATTTTTTATCATAATTTTAATCATTCTTATATTTAACTTCTTAGTTCAAAATTAACGAATAGAACTATATGTGAAACAAAGTATTGGTGACCAATTATACAGCGTCAAAAAAGTAGTACATTACGTAGCTAGTGTGGAAAGTAAGTGATTTTCGCTTAAGCGAAGCGACAATGACAACGTCCTTGCGAGATCACCTACTTCCCACACGTATTACGTATATTATTTTTTCATACAAGGTGTTGGAAATTTAACTGATCTCCCACATCAAACATAATTGGGCTTTGCAAATCAATTACAAAAAAAGAGTTGTTAAACTACTTTAAATGGAAATTTATATCACAAAAAAAATAGAATATTAAACAAAGAATAGAGGACGTCATGGTAAAAATAAGTATAACATTTAAAATTTTCATTTATTTGAGTAAATACGTTAAACAAAAGTATATTATTTGTTCCAAAAATAAAATGCAGTTATTTACATGAATATTTTGAATAGTTCGAAAAAGTTCAAATTTAAATGAAAACTTCATTTGAATTAGATAATCATTTAAACTATAGGTCTTACATTTCGGTCTTACGCTTCTCATATTTCCCACACCTTTTATTTTTTCTCTCTTTATTTGCTCTTTTTACATTTATTACTCGCTTAAAATGATACATGTATAAATCAATTTAAAAATCAAATAAATATATTATTTCAAATTAAAATTCACATCATAACAAATCAACACATAATATACAATAATTAAATAGAAGTGAATAATTAACAACGTTGATTCATAAATAATACAGAAGTTAAATTGGTACTTTCTCAATAAGAAAATTCAAAATGACCAGGGTGGCCTTTGATTCAAAACCGACAACATGTGATACATACACGTGTTTTATATATATGAAAGGTATACCTCTCGATCGTTTGTATACTTTTTCACAGCGTTTTTTCGCACGTTGAAGAGTTGTACATTACTTATTTTTAACTCGCGTAAATCATTTTTCCACATAACACACAGTGTGAAAAATAGATTTTTTTATGTCAAAATATAATATCTGACAAAGAAAAACCGCGGAATTTGACCTTCGAAAATTGAATTTTTAAATTCTAATTATTTTTATAAGTAAACAATATACAATAAGCTTCTTAACGGTAGGCCGGAGTAGAACCTGATACCGACCGAGTAAGAATTGAGTTGTTTGTTATTTACTCAAGTTTTAATCGGTGTATCTTCAAATTAAAGGTCGAGCGCAATAGATATTATTATTATGAACATCTATGCATAAGAAAAAAAATATCTACCGGTTTGTTTTTGAGAAAAGTAAGTAACGCGAAAATATTATAAACATAAACTTTTACTTTGGCGTTACTTACTTTTAACCAGTAGATATTTTTTTCTTGTGCATAGATGTTCATAATAATAATATCTATTGCGCTCGACCTTTAATTTGAAGATACACCGATTAAAACTTGAGTAAATAACAAAAATGCCAATTAGACAAGGACAGCGAATCCGGCCTGCTCTTAAAGAGTTTGGAACATAAATTTATGTTATTTTTACTGTGAGAAATCCATTTCCATACTTAAAAATTTGCTGCCACTGTACAGTTGATCAGATAATCCAGTTCTTATATATACTCTGTATATATATCAAAGATATTAATAAAAATCTTTAAAATAAACCGTTTGATAAAATCTTTGGATCAATTTGAACCAAAGATAAAAAGATTTTTTATACTTTGAATACAAAGGTCTGTAAAAATTATGCTAACTCTTCATCTTATTTACAACAAAAAGCATTCTTATGAATTTCTCTCTAAAACATCAGGATTTTCAGAAATAAATGATAAAATTGAGACTTTCCAAAAAAATTTTGAAAAATGTTTATATTTTAAAGATTTATAGCTCTTGATCCTTCGAATCTATATCCTTGAAGATTCTTTCACATATTTTGGGTAATAAAAAGAATATATTCTCAGAGTTTCAGCGATTTTAATTTTTTTGGTTTTCCAGTTGGTGTGAAAAGTCCCATATGTATATATACACGGTGATCCATTTCAATCTACTCGGGGGAAAATCTCCTAAACCACCCCACCTTAAAAAAATGATTAGATAGAAGTTGCAGAGGTCAGAGGGGGTCAAATAATAGTCTAAACAGATTTGACCTTAAACTTCATTTTTTAAGGTCACCTAAAGGTCAGAGTTTTTTTTTTAAATAGCAATCCTCATTTTGGACACCGGATTCGGAAAAAACGAGAAATTTCACGTCTAAAATAATATTTAAATTTTTTTTCATGACCTTGAGAAGGTCAGATGCTTAAAAAAACTACCTAAGAGCATTTTTTTTTAACATATAAGATATCGAAAAATGATTTATATAAAAGTTTTTAAGAACAGAGAAGACCACCCAATGGGCCGTCCGAAAATGGGGATAGTTTACAATTACTTTTGAAAATGCCCAACAATTAGCGTCAAATTTATTACAAATTTAGCATCAAATTTATTACACTTATGTAATACGATGAAAGTAAGTTTTTTATCAACGACTCTGAATACTCCTGAATTCAATGTATCTTTGAAGGTATGAGAATTATTCTGTACGCTTTCGTTCAATTATTTTAAGTTAATAATAATAGTATTTAAATCTGCTTAAAATTTTAAAAAACTTTCAAATATATTGTTTTATTCAAAGAAAGTCTTCCATCATCATGGAAGATTATTGTCAAAGTGAAATTGTCGATATGATATTAATTTTAGGGAAATCCCGAAACAACTACTGTGCTGCGTCAAGGCTTTATGCTGAACGCTATTCAGATAAAAGACACTCTGCTCATCATACGATTCAAACCGTAGTACAAAGAGCTCGTGATGGATATCTTGTTTGCCAGGGTCGACGGGTCAAATTCAAATTTTGAAATGATAGAAAATAAAGGTGTTAATTTTAAAAATTTTACTCAGGTTTTTTTATGGTTATATCTAATAGAACAATATCTCAAAGTAGCCAAGCTGTCCATAGGTTATTCCCAGAAAAACTGATAGATAAAAAATATGCTAATACAGAGGAATTACTTTTATTCCAGGAGAATTACTTTTTTATTACCATCACTTGATATACTATTTTCTAATAATATTTATGTCGAACAAAGATTCTAAACTATCTGAAATACTTTAGGACTAGCTATTACCATACATGGATGAATTTTTAAAAATAAAAAACGACGAGTTACAGCAAAAATATGTATTTTTAAACATTATTATTAGAAAGTTAAAGAACAAATATATCCATACTTGAGAAAGTTTGCTTTTTTAAAATATATAATATTATTTTTGTGTTTGGGAGTGGAGTTAAGTGTACTTGATGATAAAGGATTAGTAGGAAGTTCGCCACGTCCACGTGTAGAAACCATTTTATTACCAATACAATCTAAAATAATATATTATCAATTTATAGATTTTCCAATTCAGATTTTTCAAAGACTTTCATTTAAATTCAAATAATTATATACTTACTTTGATATCAACGAAAAAACCCTTCATCAAGGCTAATGACAAACTGATGTTTTTATTTTCTAATTTGAGAATGTGCTTACTCGGAAATTCTCCACAAATATATATATATATTCGATTTTGAATATATAAAAATTATAAGCAGTATAATTTTAATTATATAATAAATAATAATTTAATTATATTATAATAATAAATAAGCAGACTACTATTTAATTAGAATTTTGTGAGTACATCTCAAAAAAGGCAGGGGAATTATATGCCAGGGGAGATTACTTGATAATTTGAATAAAATTTTTACCGAGTAAACGGTCTCCAACATTCACTGCTATACAAACTTTTTTAGTTGTACATTACTACTTTCTTAAACGTCTATTACGTATTTGAATATGCGCTTATATCATCTGTGACAGTTAAATGTTTAGAGCCAGGGGAATTATCGTAGAAAAGATAACTTAGCTTTCATAAGTGAAATAATGTTTGCACGTAAACAAAAATGTATTCTATGATCAACAAACCAATTTTTTAGCAAAATAAACATATAATAACAATATTTCCATGTGATAGGAATAGCTTGTATTTTCATAAGATTTAAATATAACATTTTTTATTATTATTGTTTTTTACCTATGAAAAAATATACATTTTTTTTATAATAACAGAGGGTCAAAGAAAATATTTTTTTTCAACCATTCTGCCGAAATGTATGTACGGGTGGAAAAAAATATTTTTTGATCTTTCAGAAGTATTAATTCATCTATCCTGTATCTCTACAACGTTACAAAAAAATTTTATATATGATTACAGACAGGGGAGATTACTTTTTATACTTTCTAAGGGTCCCTACAAAAGCTACATTGAAATTAGCGATTAAAAAGTCAACAGATCATAAAGTTACAAGCTGAAAGTATATGAAAAATTTGTGGTTAATAATATTTGAACCTTGTATTGATAGTTTATTGAACGATTACATGTGATTACCCGTTAGAATAGAATCACCCAGATACGTACTTTTCTCTGACGAGGCAAAATTTTACAGTGATGGGCAACTTAATCGGCACAACTGTGATTACTATTCAGATGTCAATCCATATTGGCATTGAGATCTAGATCATCAAAATCGTTGAAGCCTCATGGTTTGGTGTAGGATTGTCAATGGTTATTTAATTGGACCTTATTTTTTTTAAGGAGACGTTAATCAACATAGCTACTTAGAATTATTAAGAGATTTCCTCCTGATTTCTTTTTGTGGGGATATTTGAAAAATATTGCTTTTGCCGAACAACCAACAACAAGGAAGAACATGATGGATCGAGTACGCCAGACGTGTACGGCTATACCAAGAGCGATGCTGTTAAGAACTGTTGATAGTTTTAAAAGACGCGTTAGTAAGAACAAAAGTAAATTATCTCATTTAATGAAACTGCTTTTAAATGACTCCCATATTTGACGTTAAGGTCAAAATAGTCAGTCATTGTCCCCTAATCTTATTCAAGGGGAATCCTCATACCGACATAGAGTTCTACTTTATCTACATTTAAATTATGAATTGTAATAAAAATTTAACTATTCATGACTGAAATTCGTAGGAGAGGTACATTCTTAACATGCCAAAGAATTTATTGCAAAAGACAATATAAGGGTAAAAATAAAGGCGAAAACTGCTTAATACGATTAACTTTCCAATGTAGTTATAAATAATCGTATTATGCAGTTTTTGTCTTCATTTTCACTTTTATTCTGTCTTTTAACGTTGCAATGAATTCTTTAGAATGTTAAGAATGTGTCTCTCCTATGAATTTTAGTCAAAAATAGTAAAATTTTTATTAAAATGCATAATTCAAATGTAGATAAGGTAAATCTCTGTGCCAGTATGAGGACACCCCTTAACAATAAAATATTCGAAAAAAAAACAGATAGTGAACGAATTTCCAAGATAATTTATTTAAAATTGACCTTGAATTGACCGTGTAAGGAACGCTACCGCCAACTTTTAATATCATATTAGACGTAATTTTTTTAAAAATGCACTGTGACCTCCAAATGTTCTAGAAAACTGACTTTTCAAGTCAAACTTAGGTGACCGCATTTATCATGAGTAATGTTCAACATTGAAATTGAGTGATGTTTGAAATTGAAAAAAAACATGTTTTGAATAAATTTCCAAAATTAGACCTTAATCTAACTTTCTCAAGGTCACGAAAAAAATTTTTAAATGTGATTTCAAACGTGAAATTTCCCGTTCTTTCAAAATCTGGTATCAGAAATAGGGATTTCCTTTTAATAAAATACTTTGACTTCAAAATAACCTTCAAATTCAAGTTTAAGGTCAAAGTTGTTGGTAGCATTGAGTGGTCCTCTCTGTTCTTAACAACTTTTATATAGGTAATTTTTCGATATCTTAAAAATTAAAATAAATGTTTTTAGGCTGTTTTTTAAGCATCTGACGAATTGACCTTCTCAAGGTCATGAAAAAAAATTTTAAATATTATTTTGGATGTAAAATTTCTCGCTTTTTCCGAATCTGGAGTTCAAAATAGGGGTCGCAGTTAAAAAAAAAATACTCTGACCCTTAAGTGATCTTGAAAATAAAGTTCAAAGTCAAATCTCTTTAGACTACTAGTTGATCCCCTCTGACCTCTACAACTTTTATCTAATCATTTGTTTTAAAGGTGGGGTGGCTAAGGAGATTTTTCCCTGAGTAGATTAAAATGGGACACCGTGTATATATATATGGGACTTTTCACACCAGCTGAAAGAGCAAAAAAATTAAAATCGCTTGAACTCTGAGAATATATTATTTTATTACCCAAAATATGTGAAAGAATCTTCAAGGATATAGATTCGAAGGATCAAGAGCTATAAATCTTTAAAATATATCATCCTTTATTTCTGAAAATCCTGATGTTTTAGAGAGAAATTCATAAGAATTCTTTTTGTTGTAAATAAGATGAAGAGTAAGCATAATTTTTTACAGACCTTTGTATTTAAAATATAAAAATTCTTTTTAACTTCAGTTCTAATTGGTCCAAAGATTTTATCAAACACTTTATTTTGAAGATTTTTGTTAATATCTTTGATATATTAGTAAATAAAAGCATGAACGAATTATAAGAAGTCGCGACATTTAGAAAAGTAGCACGATTCATCACGACATTGATGCTTAAAACTCACTAATACAATAAAAATCGTCTAAAAATCTGTTTAAAAAGTAAGGCGAAATCGCATATTCTCACCTATTCTAAAAATTGGTGGTATTTTTTATGTATTAAAACATTAAAATTGCAAAAAAATATAATTTTTGAGAAAATTGCGTTTGAAAAAAATCGTCAAATAACCCAGTGGGATCAGCTGATATCACGAAAATGAGGAATGATTACATTTCGCTAATTTTTTTCAAAAAGTTTAAAAAATGACAGAGTTGCAACAATTTGTAATTGAAATTGAGTAGGCTGCAACGAAACCGGTATTTTGGTTCAGTGGTGCTGTGGTCAGGTGAGAGAAATGCGAATAATAATCTTTGAAATGCTTGTAATCATTTATTTACTTATTAAAACGGTGAAAATATAGTCATTAACCTTAACCATATTCACAAAGAAGAATTTAAAATAGTTCAAGCAACGCAAATATACTCCTTAGCAAAGTTAGCGCAATACTTAATTATGACGAACAATGGCTCATTTTCGAAGGCCGATATCTCAGGAAAAAAAGTCGTAGGTAGGTAAATTTTTTTTAAATAAGAGTTTTCTGATACAACGTAGTCCCAATTTATGTGACCTTCAAATTCAAGGTCATTATTCAAAGGTCAAAATTTTTAAACTTTGCAATGCACCTGCGCGTGAGTGATTTTTTCTTAATGATTCTGATTATCGCGCCTTAACAGCAGGCCGGAGTAGAACCTGATACCGACCGAGTAACAATTGAGTTGTTTGTTATTTACTCAAGTATTAATCGGTGTATCTTCAAAATAAAGGTTGATCGCAATAGATATTATTATTATTATGAATATCTATGCACAAGAAAAAAAAATCTACCGATTTGTTTTTGAGAAAAGTAAGGAACGCCGAAGTAAAAGATTATGTTTATAATATTTTCGCGTTCCTTACTTTTCTCAAAAACAAAGCGATGGATTTTTTTTTTCTTGTGCATAAATATTTGTAATAATAATATCTATTGTGCTTAACCTTTAATTTGCAGATACACCGATTGATACTTGAGTAAATAACAAAAATGCCAATTAGACAAGGACAGCGAATCCGGCCTGCTCTTAAAGTACATTTCTTATTCTTTAATTTGAAAAAAAATTAGACCTCATACTATTTTTTTTTGACGATTTGGAAGCGTTTTGGAAATTATATTTAAAAAACATTTTTTTTGGAGAGTAAAGAATCCGTACCCAGCTGAACGATTATTACCTTCGACTTTCGTGTTGCCCACACCGAAAGAAATTTTCGCTTTGGAGACTACAATTAAATTTGAATAAAAAAACTTCTATGGATTTGATGAAATAGACTCCAGCTTTGAATAACTAGACATGAAAACTTGAGATACTTCAATTCAAAAACTATTGAAATGACAGAACTTAAAAGTTCACTAAATATAATCATAAAATATTATTTTGAATTCTTCAACTTTGAAAAATATTTGAATTGGCTGCATTCGATACTGGACACCAACAGACTTTGCGTTGGGCTTGCCAGACTCCCAAATTCGAATTGCCATTCTTCAAATTTAATTAACTTAATTTAATTTTAAATCCCGCTTTCCGTATTTCTAGGTTTGTATTCAATAAGATTAGAATAATAATAATCTGTATAATAATTCTTATAAATTTTATTCTTTAAATAAATGTATGAAAATATTAACTAATGTATTTACATTGAGCGGGAGTAAAGAACTTTTCTCCCTTAAATTTCATTATTGATAAAATTAAGCGGGCGTAAAGTACTTTTTCACATCAAATTTATTTCTTCAGAAAATTAAGCGGGCGTAAAGTACTTTTCTCCCTCAAATTTCATTCCTTAGAAAATTAGCGGGTGTAAAGTTCCTTTCTCTCTCAAATTGGATGCTTGATAAGATTGAGCGGGCGTAAAGTACTTGTCTCCCTCAAATTTAATGCTTGAAAAAATTGACCGGGCATAAAGTACTTTTCTCCCGCAAATTTAATTCCCTAGAAAATTCAGCGGGAGTAATGTACTTTTCTCCCACAAATATAATTTTTTGAAAATTGAGAGGTCGTAAAGTACTTTTTTTCTGCTAATTTTATTCTTTAGAAAATTGAGCGGGAGTAAAGTACTTTTTTCCCTTAAGAGCAGGCCGGATTCGCTGTCCTTGTCTAATTGAGATTTTTGTTATTTACTCAAGTATTAAGAGAAGGTCGAGTACATCTGTCCTTTTCTAATCAAAGAATTGATTTTATTACGAAAACTAATAATTTTAGCAAGAAATAAAGAGGAAGCCCCATTTTGTATCATAAAAAGCAATATTTCCTTTGATGAGGAAATAGTGTATTATGAGTCAAGGCCGCAAATTGTATCATTCTTGGCGAGTGCATGCTGAGGGGCCGAGTGTAGCGAGGCCACTCCAGCTATACGAGCAACAATGATACGTTTGTGGCCGTGACTGCATATACTATTTTTTTGCCCGAAGGCCATTAAGCGGAAGCTGGGGCGGAGCCCCCCCCTCCCCCGCCTATTAAAAAAAATCAATAATTCTTAAAATATAAAAGAATTTAATAAAAAAATTCAATTATAAACAATAAATAACTAATAATTCTTAAAATACAATAAAAAAATACAATTAAAAAAATTCGATTATAAAAGCCACCAATAATTGTTAAGAACATGACGAAACTGCCCGCTTTCTAATAATATTTCCAATCCTAACTTATGAATAAACAATGCGTTTAATCGAGTTTTTTTGCAATAAAGAAAAAATTTGTAAGATCAAACTAGTGTGAAGAACTCAAGAAATTCACCAAAATATTATACATACAAAGTTATAACAAGGACTACCGTATTTTAAGGTTAGGTTTGTCGAGTTTGATATCTAATTTCCAATCCAAGCTCATAAAAAAATAACAAGTCCAAATGATTTTTTACTTTAAGAGGCGGCCATATAGTTCTGTCCTTGTCTAATCTAAATTTTCTTTACTATTAATAAATTAAATATTTTCATAGAAAAGTAAGACAACCGCCCAATAGTGCGAAAGACAAGCAAACGATTCTTTTTTATGAAAAAATATGAAATTTTGATTATTTTTCGAGTGAAATCTGAAACGGAAAAACAGTTGAATCAACTCAATCAAGTTCGATTGTTTTTCCGTTTCAGACTTCACTCGAAAAATAATCAAAATTTCATATTTTTCCATAAAAAAGAATCGTTTGCTTGTCTTTTGCTCTATTGGGTGGTTGTCTTACTTTTCTATGAAAATATTTAATTTATTAATAATAAAGAAAATTTAGATTAGACAAGGACAGAATGATACGGCCTCCTCTTAACAAAATTTAATGTAGTAAGGGGATGTAAAACGGACACTACACCTGTACTCGTGAATTTGGCCTATCTTTTAATTTTACTGCAAAACTTGGGGAAAAGAAATGCTTTAGCTTGTAGCATTTATCATAAAGATTATTCAGTTAAATTTTCAAATAAATTCATTCAGAATTTAAAAAGATATTGATAAAATAAAAAAAGCAAAACTCGATTGCTACAGCTCCGACATCCCGTTAAAATACAGCATTAAAAATAAACAAAAATATAAAAAAATATAAAATAAAGCTAAACTATAAAAATTATAATTAAAAAATATTATTTAAAAAAAGAAAAAAAGTTTTAAAAAAAATGGAATAAGAAAAATTCGATTATAAAAACTACTAATAATTGTTAAAATATAACATTAAAATTAAACAAAAATACAACAAAATATAAAACAAAGCTAAACTATAAAAATTATAACTAAAAAATATTATTCAAAAAAGAAAAAAAAAGTTTTAACACGCGAAACTTGTAACTATGTCTTTCTCTATCTCTCTCCTTTTTTCATAATATACATATATTGAGTCTACGTTATTCGTTAACGCATAGTCAGTATAGTATATGTAAGAAAAGGATAGCGATATTAAGAGGCGGCCGTATAGCTCTGTCCTTGTCTCATCGAAATTTTCGTTATTATTAATAAATTAAATATTGTTATACAAAAGTAAGGGTATAGCCCAATAGATTTCAAGACGAGCAAACGATCCTATTCTATGGAAAAATATAAAATTTTCATTAGTTTTCGAGTGAGGTCTGAAACGGAATAACAGTTATCAAATTCCATTGCTTTTCCGTTTCAGACCTCACTTGAAAACTAATGAAAATTTTATATTTTTTCATAGAATAGGATCGTTTGCTCGTCTTGAAATCTATTGGGCTATACCCTTACTTTTGTATAACAATATTTAATTTATTAATAATAATGAAAATTTAGATTAGACAAGGACAGAGCTATACGGCCTCCTCTTAAGGAAAGCGAGCAGTTCATTCAGTTCAATTCCAAGAATCAGTGACGTCGAGAACGTTTTCCTACAAACTTTTATTAAAATAATACATTGAATATACACATTTTTATTTTGCGGCCTAGGACAAGAATACACAATTTTGTGCTCCGCGTATACAGGACACAAAATAGTGTATTCTTGTCCTAGGCCGCAAAAGAAAAATGTGTTTATCCAATATATTATTTTAATAAAAGTTTACAGAAAAACCTTCTCGAAATCGCTGATTCTTGGAATTAAACTTAATGAACTGCTCGCTTTCCTTAATATCGCTATCCTTTTCTCACATATACTATACTGGGTATGCGTTAACGAATAACGCAGACTCAATATAAGTGTGAAAGAAAAGGAAAGAGCAAGAGAAAGACATAGTAACAAGTTTTGTGTGTTAAAACTTTAATTTTCTTTTTTAAATAATATTTTTTAATTATAATTTTTATAGTTTAGCTTTGTTTTATCTTTTGTTGTATTTTTGTTTAATTTTAATGTTGTATTTTAACAGTTATTAGTTGTTTTTATAATCGAACATTTTTTATTTTATTTTTCTAAAACTTTTTCTTTCTTTTTTTAAATGATATTTTTTAATTATAATTTTTATAGTTTAGCTTTTTTTTTATAATTTATTGTATTTTTGTATAATTTTAATTTTATATTTCAACAATTATTAGTGGTTTTTATAATCGAATTTTTTTATTGTATTTTGAGAATTATTAGTTATTTATTATTTATAATTGATTTTTTTAATAAAATTCTTTTATATTTTAAGAATTATCAATTATTTTTTTGTAGGCGGGGGGGGCTAAGACCCAGCTTTCGCTTAGCGGCCTTCGGCCAAAAAAAAGTATATGCAGTCACGGCCACAAACGTATCATTGTTGCTCGTATAGCTGGAGTGGCCTCGCTACACTCGGCCCCTCAGCATGCACTCGCCAAGAATGATACGTTTTGCGGCCTTGACGCATAATATACTATTTATCGATTAGTTTTGAAGAAAACCTTGAAAAACTTAAAAAATAGAGGTTAGGATGGACAATTAAGTTTTTCAAAGTTTTCTTAAAAACCAAGCGATAAAAATAATTTTTGCTCATAAAAGAAAATATTGGTTTTTTTAATACGAGATGGGGCTTTCTTCTTATTTTTTGCTACAATTATTAGGTTTTGCAGAAAAATGAATTTTTTGGTTACAAAAGAATAGAGATATACGACCTAATCTTAATCGGTGTATCTGCTAATTGAAGGTTAAGCGCGATAGATATTATTATTACAAATATGTATGCACAAAAAAAATCTACTGTTTTGTTTTTCAGAAAAGTAAGGAACGTGAAAATATTATAAACAAACTTTTACTTCGGCGTCTTTACTTTTTCCAAAAAGAAAGGGGTAGAATTTTTCTTTCTTGTGCATAGATGTTCATAATAATAATATCTATTGCACTTAACCTTTAATTTGAAGATACACCGCTTGAGAAGATGTAAAACGAATACTACACCTGTACTCATAAATATTGACTATCTTTTTATTTTATTGCAAAATTTTAAGAAAAGAAATGCATTAGCTTGTAATATGGACCATGAAGATTATTCAGTTAAATTTTCAAATAAATTCATTCATTATTTTTTCAGAATTTTAGATTTCTTGTACAAAATCTAAAAATGTTAATATATAATTTTGGAACCCAAAATTCTGAAAAACTAACGAATGAATTTATTTAAAAATTCAACTAAATTATTATCAGGGTAAATACTACAAGCTAAAGCATTTCTTTTCCTCAAGCTTTGCAATAAAATAAAAAGATAGGCCAAATTCACAAGTACAGGTGTACACGGAAAAAGGAAAATACCTGAAAAGAATGTACTAATTTGAGTCAGTACTAGAAAGAATATTACTAGTCGTTTTTTAATTGATACTCAGTATATATTTTAAAACGACCTATATAAGTACATTTTTTAACGCGACTCGTCCCAAGAATTGTGTGGTATAGTACCGAATTTTTCCGTACTACGGGACTACATTATCTTTTACTAACATAGTACCTATACAATATTTACTGCGGCGCTGTCGAATATGAAACTTCAATACAGCTAATTTATCATAATGTAAAAACCATTAAATTGTATATAAATTTTTAGCAATCAATAAATATAATATCGATCATATAATATGTAAAAATTTCAAACTACTAATTATTAATTTTAAACTTGAGTTGATTATTATAAACGGGAAAAAGCAGATGAATTTTTTTGCTACAATAAAGAAATTTGTAAGATTAAGCTTGAGTGCGGACAACTCATGAAATCCACCGAGATGCTATACATAAAAAGTTATATACAAACTTACGATGTATAGTATTTCGAGGTTAGGTTTGTCAAGCTTGATCTAACTTTTAATCTAAGTTTATAAAAGAAATAAATTCAAATGACTTTTTATTTTAACAAAAATGATTGTACTAACATAGCTATAGTGCGGATAAGTTAGAATATTTGTTTGATTAATGAATTTAAAAAGATGTCAACAAAATAAAAAAAGCAAAAATCGATTCTAACAGCTCTGACATCCTGTTAAGTTGAAAATTAATTATTAGTAATTTAAAAGGGTTGTATATTATAAAAATGATTTTAGAATCATCAATTTTTAATTCTAGTATGGGAAAATCAGTTCTATATAATGGAAATTCATGCACTCAGTTCGTAATATAGTTATGCCAGCATTAGTAGTTAAAATTTGAAGTATAGTATTGATTAAAATTATACTATTACATTTTTTTTCAATACTTTATCACAGAAATAATACATACTACGTGTAGTATTGATTTTAATGGTATTTACCTTTTTCCGTGTAGTGTCTATTTTACATCCCCTTAATACTTGAGTAAATAACAAAAAACTCAATTTTTACTCGGTCAGTATCAAATTCTACTCCGGCCTGCTCTTAAATGATGGATTTCATAAAATTGAGCGGACGTAAAGTACTTTTCTCCTGCAAATTTAATTCTTTAGATACTAAGCGGGCGTAAAGTACTTTTTTTTCCCAAATTTCATACTTTAGAAAATTAAGCGGAGGTAAAGTACTTTTCTCCTACAAATTTGATTTTTGAGAAGATTGAGCGGGAGTTAAGTACTTTTCTCCCTCTAATTTGATGCTTGAAGAGATTGAGCGGGCCTAAAGTACTTTCCTCCCGAAAATTTCATTTTTCAGATATTAAGAAGGGGCCGAACTATCTGTCTTTGTCTAATAGCGTTTTTCATCATTTATGTAAACACTATCCGGTATAACAAGAAAAAAATAGCAGCCCCCGCTAGACATTAGTATAATTAGTAAATTTTGTAATAACAACCAAATTTTTTAGCGCATAGTTTTTGACTAATTAGAGACCTACTAGAAATCTAGAATATAACCTATCTTTTTTTGGTAGGTCTCTAATTATTCAAAAACTACGCAGTGAAAAAATTTGGTTGTTATTACAAAATTTACTAATTATTCTAATATCTAGCGGGGGCTGCTATTTTTTTCTTGTTTTACCGGATAGTGTTTACATAAATGATGAAAAACGCTATTAGACAAAGACAGATAGTTCGGCCTCTTCTTAAGCGGGCGTAAAGTACTTTTCTCAAGCAAATTTTATTCTTTAGAAAATTAAGCGGGTGTAAAGTACTTTTCTCCCTCAAATTTTATTCTTTAGAAAATTATGCCGGTGTAAAGTACTTTTCTCCCAAAAATTTGATTCCTTAGAAAATTAAGCGGGAAAAAAGTACTTTAGATCTGTTTAATTTAAATAAAGAATGATTATCAAAGGAGAAAAGTAGTTTAAGCCCACTCAATTTTCTCAAGCATAAAATTTAAGGGAGAAAAGTACTTAACTTCCGCTCAATCATCTAAGGAATCAAATTCGCGGGAGAAAAGTACTTCATGCCCGCTTAGTATTTTAAAGAATGAATTTTGTGGGTGGAAAGTACTTTACGCCCGCTCAATTTTCTCAAACATCAAATTAAAAGTACTTTATTTCCGTTTAATTTTCTAAGGAAGAAATTTGCGGAAGAAAAGTATTTTACACCCTCTCAGCTTTAAAAAAAATTAAATTTGAAGGAGAAAAGTACTTTTCGCTCGCTCAATTTTCTCAAACATCAAATTTAAGGGAGAAAAGTACTTTACTCTTTCTTAATTTTCTAAGGAATAAAATTTGCGGGAGAAGAGTACTTTACTCCCGCTAATTGGAGGGATGAAAATAATGCATTTTTGCTGAAATTCGGAAGAGTAAATTTTGCGGGAGACAAGTTCTTTACACTTGCTTAATTTTCTAAAGGATTACATTGAAGTGAAAAAAGTACTAACTAAATAAATATTTAATTGTTCACCAAGATTCAACCAGTTCAGAACAGGCCGAACTATCTGTCCTTATCTAATAGTGTTTTTTTATAATTAATATAAACACCATTGGTTGTAACACTAAAAAAATGGCAGCCCGCGCTAGATACTAGTATAATAAATAAATTTTATAATAAGAATAAAATAATTTTATCACGTGGTTTTTGAATAATATGAGACCTACTGAAAATTTAAAATATAACCTTTCTTTTTGGGTAGGTCTCATATTATTCACAAACTACATGATTAAATTATTTTGTTCTTATTATAAAATTAAACCAATAGACTAGTATTAAGCAGGGGCTGCCATTTTTTTTCGGGTTACAGCCAATGATGTTTACATAAATGATGAAAAACACTATTAGACAAAGACAGATAGTTCGGCCTCTTCTTAATAAAGATAAACCGCTGTCTGTCAGCGTATAAAATGGCCATTTACGGTTTAAAAAATCTTAAATTTATGGTCAATTTTAAAAAAACTCACCATTAATTGACGATTCTAAAATGAAAATTTCTACCAGGGTAATGCACTATTAAAAAAATAATAGGTATAAAGTTGAAAATTGTTCAGATCTTTATAAGATCTTTTTGAAATTTTTATTTTACACGTTTTTAAATCTTTTAGTGAGATTTTTGAAAGTGAAAACGATTTGTTGCTTTTGAGATCTTAAAAAAATCTTTCAAATCTTAAAAAGATCTTTGCAACTATTCAAAATGGAAATATTTTAAGACAAATGTACGATCACTAAGAGATTTTTTTTGTGCGTTATTTTGTAAATAATTTAATTATTATATTCAAAGTTAAATTTTTAAGCATTTAGAAATTTTTTTTTGGTTAAAGAAATAATTAAATACTAAAAATAAAATGATACATAAATTTTATTAATTCAACCTTTGTAACATTAAAAACTATAGAAATAAAAGGACATTCGATTAATTTTTATACGTTTATACATTGAGAAAAAATTCATGCTAATAGAGCATGCGAACTGCCATCTACGCGAGCATATAAAATATTGATACAAATATGACAGGCGTGAGAAGCTCTATCAGTATTGGATTACCTTATACTTAAAAAGATGGTATGGAGAGTAACTAAAGCATGAACGGCATTCACTGATGACTCGCGTGGTATACTTCGATGACTTCCCACTCTCATAATCGTCAGGTGGGAGGAAGAAGGTTACGATTCGAAATTGGCCACAAAAAAGTAACGATTCGGATAAAGCCACAAAAGGTTCAGATTCGAAATTGGCCACAAAAAAGTTACGATTCGGATAAAGCCACAAAAAGGTTCAGATTCGGGTTTAGCCACAAAAAGGTTACGATTCGGCTGCTTATTTTTTCCTTCGATATTTTGGATGAGAACCGCTGTTGAAAACATAAGAGTTTGTCTCCTATATCTTAAGTACTCATAAATATTATAATTATGTTTTCATTTTTTTCATGAAGAGGCAATTTTATAAACCTATAGTTTTCAATTTAGTGAGTATAAATCAGATATTGAAATATATTATTACTTTTTATAATCTTATTAAATAAAAATTAATTGATTTATTTCATAAATTGAAAATCTTTTTACTTTAACGTTATCAATGTAAGAATAAAAAATTCACAAATTTTATAATTTAATAAAAATTCGCAAACATTAGTTAAATTGACGTGAAACTGTTTATATATATATATGTGTGTATTGGAAGGCTTTATGTAGTGAAAATATTCATCAACAAATACAATTTAAATTATGAGTCTCTAAGTAAAAAATCAATCATTAAATTTGACAATAAAAACATATTAACTAGATGTTACGATTGATTATTAGCTATCGATGCTGATAAAGCGAAAGATTCACGTATCCTCATGGAAAAAGATTTAATTCCTGCCAAATACCATAAATTCTATAAAAATTTATTACGTTGAAATATATATATAATTATTAATTTAATAAATATATTTATATTTATATAAAAAATACTGTTAAGAATCGTTCATTTTGTTGGCATTGCCTCAGTGTCAATCAATTTTAAATTAATTTTTAATAATTTTATGTCACTTTTTAATAAGTATGTTTAAATCATTTTTATAATATTTTCATGAAATATTTTAAAAGTAATTTTTGTTTTCTTTAACAATTATTTTTAAATTAATTCAGTAAATAATTTAAAACAATTATTACAGTATTCTTTTAAATTCATCAAAAAAGCGAAGATAACATTATTATAGAAGGAATTTTACAATTGATTGCTTTTTTATGGAAAATATGAAAAAATAATTCTAATATTTATGAGTGCTTAGATATCGGAGATAAATTCTTATGTTTTCAACAGCGGTTCTCATCCAAAACATCGGAGGAAAAAATAAGCAGCCGAATCGTAACCTTTTTGTGGCTAAACCCGAATCTGAACCTTTTTGTTGGCTTTATCCGAATCGTAACTTTTTGTGGCCAATTTCGAATCTGAACCTTTCTGTGGCTTTATCCGAATCGTTACTTTTTTGTGGCCAATTTCGAATCGTAACCTTCTTCCTCCCACCTGATATCCTTTGTTTGCTTGAGTCGCCTCTTTTTTTAGGTGGCAACGCGAGCAAACACGGCTGGTCTATATCCAAAATCATGTCGCAAATTTCGTTAACGTATTTTCGTTGCGTGAATTTTTTTTTTCTTTTCTTTTCTTTTTTTATGAGGGAAGAGACATTATAAATATAATCTGTTCAACTTTGTAACTATCAATAATTAATTTTTAACTTAAAATTTAATTATTTTAAGCAGCTGGGGGGCAGATTAGTATGTACGATTTTACGCCAGAGATGTTTCGAAGTAGCGTTAGTCTAGTGCGTAACGTTCGCGCTTTTCCTTTTGAGTACGCGTGTTCAACTCTCGGCTAGGGTCACTTTAAAAAATTTTTTTTTTATTGTATTAATATTTTTTATTCCTTTTTATATTAATTTTTTTTCAGATTTTGTATTTTTTTAATAATTTTAAAATTTAATTTTTCACAAGCACACTCGTTTTTTTCAATGAAAATTTTTTAAAAATAAATTATTCTTTATAGGTAGTAATTACGAATATTGATAAATAAATAATAGTGATGTTTATTTTATAATAGTATAGTTTAATTTATTTATAATTTAGTTTATAAAATTTACAATAAATCACAATAAATAAATAAAACTGAGATATTATTATTTATTTTATAATATATTATATATTGATATATGTTTATAAAGATAAAATTGAATTATAGTATTGTAAACATCACTATTATTTGTGTGGGTTAGAATGAGAGTGGCATAAGTCACATACTTCTAATTTCGAGATTTTCGAAATTAAAGTTTTAAATTAATATACATTTCTATTGAGTGCCATTTTCACAGTGCTTATAATATCAAAGGAAAATATACAAAAAAGCCACTCTATTTTGAAAAATAAGTTGTTTTAATGTTAAAGAAATGAAATATACCACCAACTACATTTTTTTTTTCAATGTGACTTGTGCCACTCTCATTCTCACCCACACATTTATTTATTAATATTTTAAATTATTTTGTATATGAAATAATTTATTTAAAAATGTTGATTAAAAAAACGAGCATACTTTAAGTAACTTGTGAAAAAATAGATTTTCAAATTAATAAAAAAATAGAAAATTAAAAAAATATAAATAAAAAAAAGTAATAAAAACTATTAAAATAATAAAAAAAAAGTTTTAAAAAAGTGGTTCTAACCAAGATTTGAACTCGCGTACTCAAAAGGAAAAGCGCGAACGTTACACACTAAACCAACGCTACTTCGAAATATCTCTGGCGTAAAATCGTACATGCTCATCTGCCCGCCAGCTGTTTAAAATAATTAAATTTTAAGTTAAAAATTAATTATTGATGGTTACAAAGTTTAACAGATTATATTTATAATGTATCTCCCTTCATAAAAAAAGAAAAGAAAAGAAAAAAAAGATTCACGTTACGAAAATACGTTAACAAAATTTGCGATATGATTTTGGATATAGGCCAGCCGTGTTTGCTCGCGTCGCCACCCAAAAGAGGAGGTGACTTGAGCAATGGAAGAATGTCATAGTTAGCAGTAAAGAAAGAATAGTGGACAAGCCACGTTTACTCCCTTTACGTCCTATGACAGGATACAGCGCCAGTTATCGAAGGATATTAGAGTGGGCAGTTACCAAAGCATGTAAACAAACAGTTTTTGGATAGCATAAACCTCGTAAGAGTATATGGCGCTGTTATGAAAGCATAGGATATTACTTACTAACTTTGGATACGTAAACTAAATGCTCTATTGGCATGGATTTTCTCTCAGTGTATAAGTGTATTGATATTGATTCACACACTCTTATTCTCACTTTCCAAATCATCAGAATAATAGAATGATCACTTAAATAAATATCTCTGGATTTTTCTTCTATTGCTTTTTTTGTGATACATTTCGATTTATTCTGTTGCTGGCCATTCGCTCGTGATCTATTTCTTTGAAATGATCTATAATTTATAGCATGTGGGTACTGATAATGAGAGTATGTGAATCAATATCAATGCGTTCATACAAACGAAAAAAATGACAAAAGAAAATTAATCAAATTAATTTGCATGGTTCAAAGTTAAAAAGAATAAATAAATAAAATATTATTTTATTTTTAATATTCGATCATTTCTTCATCTAAATAACAAAATAAAAATTTCTATATGCTTTAAAATTTAACTTTAAACATAATAATTGAATTATTTGCAAAATATTGATTTAATTATATTTAATCAAGATTTTATAGATGCACAAAAAAAATACTCTAAAGATCTTATGTGTGTCTTAAGAGCATGACGGAGCTACCCGCCTTCTAATAATATTTGCAATCCTAACTTACTAATAAACGGTGCGTTTAATCGAGTTTTTTTGCTAAAAAGAAAGAATTAGTAACATGAAACTCTAGTGCGGACAACTCAAGAAATCCACCAAAAAACTGTACATGAAGAGTTATAATAAGAACTTTCAATGTATCGTATTTTAAGGTTAGGTTTGTCGAGTTTGACATCTATTTTCCATTCCAAGTTCATAAAAAAATAACAAGTCCAAATAATTTTTCATTTTAATAAAAATTATTGGTTTAGTATAGCTTTAGTGCGGACAAGTCATTATATTTGTCTAATTTATAGATTTGAAAAGATATTCATAGAATAAATAAAGCAAAACTCGATTGCTGCAGCTCCGACATCCCGTTAAAATATTTCTTTAATTAAATATAAATAACTTTTATTACCTAAAATTAAATAAAATCAAAGTCGTGATAGTAATTTTGGCGAAATATAAAAGGAAGAAAATAAAGATAAACGATTAAGAGCAGGTCGTATATCTCTATCCTTTTCTAACCAAAAAATTTATTTTTCTGCAAAACCTAATAATTGTAACGAAAAATAAAAAGAAAGCCCCATCTTGTATAATAAAAAGCAATATTTTCTTTAATGAGGAAAAATTATTTTTATCGCTTTGTTTTTAAAAAAACTTTGAAAAACTGAATTGTCCATCCTAACCTCTATTTTTTAAGTTTTTCAAGGTTTTCTTCAAAACGAATCGATAAAAATACTTTTTCCTCATCAAAGAAAATATTGCTTTTTATAATACAAGATGGGGCTATCTCCTTATTTTTTGCTACAATTATTAATTTTTGTAAAAACATTAATTCTTAAATTAGAAAAGGACAGATATACTCGACCTCCTCTTAAGGAGATGTAAAACTGACACTACACCTGTACTCATAAATATTAACTGTCTTCCCATTTTATTGTTGAATTTTCAGAAAATAAATGCATTAGCTTGTAGTATGTACCATGATGATTATTTAGTTAAATTTTTAAATAAATATATCCATTAGTTTTTAAGATATTTGGATTCTGGTAAAAAATCGAGAAATTTTAGTAATTATTATTGGAACCCAAAATTCTCAATAACTAATGAATGAATTTATTTGGAAAATTAACTGAATAATCTTCATGGTAAATACTATAAGCTAAAGCATTTTTTTTCCTCAAGTTTTGCAATAAAATGAAAAGATAGACTAAATTCATGTGTACGGGTATAGTGCCCGTTTTACATCCCCTTAAATACATTATTAGTCTTTTTCATTGATTATATTTTTCAATTAAAATCCTTAGTTATGTCATGAAATTCAAACACAGAATCCGTTTAGTTCAATAGTACATCGAAGTCAGAGATCTCGACGTTGGGCTTCCTAGACTCCCAACGTTGAAGTAAATGACGTTGAGCGTTGAGTTACGCTACTTCGATGAGTCTTTGAATTTAGTTAATTCTATTTTGAGATTAATTAAGTTCATGTTATGCATTGTAATTATTCTTATATTTATTAACGTTACTAACTTCTATTTAGTATCGAATCAATTCAAAATCTCATGTTGTATAAGTTTAATTTTTATTTGAAGTCGGTAAATGTATAGTATGGAAATCCCTAAAGCGAAAATTCCTTTCCGTGCAGTAAGCACCACGAGAAGGTAATCGATCGAATTAAGTTTATCATATGTATGTGCGTGTAAAAAACAAATTCTTAAAATATTTAAACATTATTATTTTATAATTTATCTTATTCTAAGTTATATTTTACAAAGTGTACAAATTCACTAAATTTGTCATTATTTTCTAGTGTTACCTGAAATCGATAGTATAAAAAAAATTCATCTCTGACCGTGTCTATCACTCCATCATTATTAAATATCTATCATTCTTGAAAAAAGCAAAACCTGATTAGATATCTCCCTGTAGTGCTTATTGGGTAACGCTAAAGTTGACGGTCATATTCGTTTAGCTTAGATAAGAATTCTCCATCTTCCAAAAAAGACTTATTGAATACAATTATTGAAATACTGCCAAATCGTCAGAAAAAAACAAATTCAATCAATTTTTTTCTTAATTAAAAAAGAAGAGCTGTACTTCAAGGTGCAATAATTAGAATCATCGAAGAAAAATCACTATAATTTTGAGCTTTGAAAAATGACCTTGAATTTCAAGGCAACGTAAGTTGGAATTGAGGTTTATCAAAAATCCAATATCAGCATTTAAAAACGAAGACTTTAACCTTTTATTTAAATTGAAAAAAATTGACCCTTCAACGACCTTTTTTTCCTGAGATATCAACCTTTGAAAATCAGCAATTGTTTGTCAGAATCAAGTATTCTGTTAATTTTTTTACAGAGTGTAAATAAAATATTGTCTTAAAGCAAAAAATGCCATGCGTCGATTGTCAAAGGCACGTGGCAGTTGCAGGTGATACATACAAAGTCGGCCTTTTTCGCTTTTTGACAGTATTTTATATATTTCTGTCGCTTAAGGAATCAGGCCTGAGTTTACGCTTGAAAAAAATTAATTTTTAATGTAGTCATAACTGCTTATTCTAAAAATATTCATTAATAAAACTTGTTTTTACCTTAAATATATGTTTAATATAAGACTTTGACCCAGAAATAATTTTAAAAAACCTCATCCAATACTTAAATTTCTTTAGATTAGTCAGAGAATGGATTTTTTTAATTTTGGCACTCGTTGTAGACTTTTTCAGCCAATTTTCAATTAATTGACCTCAAAATTTCCCGAGATCTTCAGTTAATATATCTTCACAAAATAACTGTTTTAGTTTTTTGAAAAGAAAAAAGAATTTAAAAGTTTGGTTTAGAAAAAGTTGATAAAAATCCATATTTTTGTGAATTTTATTTATATAATTCATTTCAACATTCACTTAAACTTATCTTATCGAAATTCCAGAACTGTTGATAGAAAATTATCTGAGAAAGTCTACGGCAAGTGCCAAAATTTAAAAAATCCAGTCTCCGATTGATCAAAAGAATTTTAAGCATCGAATAAGGTTTTTTGAATGATTCTTGGGTCAAAGTCTTGTATTTAATATATATTAAAGGTAAAAAAAGGATTTATTTATTAATATCATTAGAAAAAAAAATTATGAATACAGCTAAGACTTTTGAAAAGAAATGCATAAAGAATAAAAGAAAGTACAGATTAAATGCTTTAATTCAAGCTTTGTTGCATTGAAAAAGCTTCTGTGGTTTAAGAGTTACAGGCGATTAAAATATGCTAATAAAATAACGTAAAAAATTGATGACATAATACACGCTAACAATTTAACAAATATTTAGTTATTTTCAATTAGGCACAAATTTTGAGCCACGAAAGCTTTTTCAGTGCAACAAATCTTGAATTAAAGTATTTAATCTATACTTAATTTTATTTTCAATACATTTTTCTGTAAGAGTCTTAGTTGTTTGGTTATTTAACATCTTATAAATGCTCCTTTTTATTATCAACGAAGATAGACGCTTATAGAAGCGTACTTTAAATGGGCGGACAGGGGCTCAAAATCTAAAGCTTATGTCCTCCAGCCGCGTGGTGGCGCTACTGTAATGCCATGTATTTCTATATCTATATATACCGATGTTTTCATATATATAGATATACACGTAATGTTTAATGTCCTCCAAAAGCTGGGCCCCCAAAGTTAACCCAGAAGTACGCTTCTATAAGCGTCTATCTTCGTTGTTATTATATTTTCGAGAAAATGTCTATATCTCCGTTTATGGGGTCTATTCAAAGAAAAAAAAACATGGGCTCATTTTTTTCATCAAAAAATCATATCCTGCAGTTCTGTCAGATCAGTTTTCCCGAAGGTCGGGTACTCTTCTTGTCAGTCCTGCACTGAAAAACTTAGAGAGTTGCATTCACTCCCTATCGGCGTAAATCCAACTCTCAGTAGGGGAGTAGAGGGGTAGGAGTTACATTAACGCTGCCTTGGAGAGTAGAAGATACTCCCCAACTTTTAAAGTCTGATTCACTTGCGATTCATGATGTAAACACAAGTATTTTAGGTTAGAAAATTATGCAAAATGTAAGTTTACGAACGAAATTTGTATCTAATGTATTTACAAAACTATATTGAGAAATAATTGTAAAAAGTAACCTACAAACAAGCAATATATTGATTGTTTATAGGTTGTTATTCTTAATATAAGCTCCTGAAATTTAAGGTTAGGATTTTTTAATCACGCAAAATTTTGTGTGGTATAATTTAATTAATAGTCTTAAATAAAGATTCTACTTGTACTGTTACGTCATGTAAACTTTTATAAGCTAAAATAATTGAGCTCACATCGTTAATTTCAAGTAAATCACACTTTAAAAGTTGGGGAGTATCTCCTACTCTCCAAGGCAGCGTTACTCTGACTCCTACCCCTCTACTCCCCTACTGAGAGTTGGATTTACGCCGATAGGGAGTGAATGCAACTCTCCAAGTCTTTCAGTGTGATACCTTAAACTATTTGGAATTGTTTTTTATAAGCATGGCTAGAGTAAATGACTATGTTTTCGCCGTTCATGGGTTAATAAATTATCATAAGCATTTCAACGATCATAATTCGCATATACCTGACCAACACCGATTTGGTTCCGACCGCCTCTTGAATGCAAATCGAAAACAGTAGCAAAGAATATAGTCGTAAATAGAAGAGCAAACGCGTACAAAATTTCGAGGCAAGCTATTGCCCAGCTTTTACATTTTTCGTATATCTATATATTAGTACTATATAGATAAACAAGCTGTGTATAAGCTGGAAGATGGATTTCTAAAGTTGCCTTACTCCGCCTATTTGTTCTGCGCTTCTGTTCACGTCTACATTCGTTGATAGTAGAAAGAAGGATTGGTGCTTATCCAATAGCAGAGTCGTTGAGGCGTGCGATGAGACATCTTGGAAATCGAAGAGTTTCTTCTCCCTTTCACTACTTTTTTGAATTTTGCGGTTCACTAATTGTTTTTCTCCTATCTTGAGTTGGCTTTCAATTTGATGATACTAGCTGCCAAATTTCGAGATTTTTGGAAAGAGCGAGGAAAACCCTGTTTTTTTTTTAGTTTTTACTTGAGAAAAAAAAAATATTCATTCGTAAAGCAAATAAGTAGATTTATGAAGAGAAAAACAATTCTCATATATGCATGTTTATATTTTATATGTAAGAAAGTGAAGTTGCCTCAGTTGGCATGGGGTATTTTGAGTGATTAAAGGGAAAAACATCTTGACTAATGAGATTTTATAAGCAATTATCTAATCTTTAACCTTTTAAAGACGGAACTGGTCGATATTTCGACCACTCCAGATGATTTTGAGGATAATATTATGTTAAAACACTAAAAAATATTATGATACTTGAGTGGTCGAAATATCGACCAGTCCCGTCCTTAAAAGGTTAATTAACTTGCTGTATCACATTAAGGGGATGTAAAACGGATACTACACCTGTACTCATGAGTTTGGCCTATCTTTTCATCATATTGCAAAACTTGAGGAAAAGAAATGCTTTAGTTTGTAGTATTTATCATGAAGATTATTCAGTTAAATTTTCAAATAAATTCATTCATTAATTTTTCAGAATTTTGGGTTCCAATATTACATATTAAAATTTTTAGATTTTGTACAAGAAATCTAAAATTCTGAGAAACTAATGAATGAATTTATTTAAAAATTTAACTGAATAATCTTCATGGTACATACTACAAACTAAAGCATTTATTTTATTAAAATTTTGCAATAAAATAAAAAGATAGTAAATATTTATGAGTACAGGTGTAGTATCCATTTTACATCTTTTTAACAGAAACTACTACATTGAATAAAAAAACAAACAGGAAATTATGTGAAATACTTGTTTTGTATCTTTCCCTTTTTTCGCATCTTTTTTTGTCTTCGAGTTCATAGGGCCTTGATATATCTTGGATTTAAAGTAATATTTCTTTCATTTAGGGGACGAAGGCAGTACCGTGGTCGTATGTCCTCAAGTCCTGCAGAACTGCATATTATGCTCCGAATACTGCTGGTATTCGTGCGAGCGCGATCAGCAGTTCCTGCAACCATCATGTAAAGGTGTTTGTTTGGCGAGGACGCGAGAAGTCGCCATTTGGCCATTATTCTCTGAGCTCCTGAAAAAGGCGTCGAGATGCCTAAGGTATTAGTAGATACTACTTAAGCGTTCATAAAGAATCTCGAAGAGATGGACAAGAAGGACGCGTTAGAGATATCTTTTGCCCACCTCTGATTCCATTTGTCTAAATTTTCAAAGTTTTTTTCCTAGTTCTTTCATCATGAAACTTCCGGGCTTGTACACCCAGCTTTTTATGGGCGCTTTCTAATTAACCTATTATTTAAAAGAAAATTTATTTTTAAATAGTTATATGTTCACCAAAAGTTTTATTTTTAGGCAACGAGCAAAGTTTGTTATGACCGCATATACGGTTTCAAGTCTTCGTCACTTACTTTCGTTTGTGTTTTCCCGGATACACCTGACATGATATAGGTGTTGTCTGATAGGATTTTAGAGATCTTGAGCGCTAGAAGAGAAAATATTAGTTTTTCTTCAAATTTCATCTTCTATTTTGTATGTCTTTTCTCATCGATTTTTGTTTGTGTTTGGTGATTAAATCGCGTAGCGCTGACATGTTGCGAGAACCTGAAACTTACGTTGGGTGCTTTGAATAAAAACGAGAATAAACATGACGTTGCGGATTTGGAATTGAAAATAAATTCTTTACTTCTTTGTTAAAAAGATTATATGAAATGTGTACTAAGAAAATTTAAAGAATGCCCAATAGGAGATAATATTGATATAAGGTGATTTTTTGACAGAAGAAGATTTATACGAAGAAATAACTTTATTAGACAGTTTTATTTTTGATCTTACTTGTCTTATATGCTTGAATGCTTTAAGTCTTTAATGAGAATGCAAAAAGTGAATCGTCGCCATCTAGCGGTGGCATATGACACTCCCTTCAAAGTAAATAAATTATGGGCGCGAAATTAAAACTAAATAAAAAATTTTAATTATCAACAAAAAAAATTTCTATTTTTATAAACTTAAAATCATCGTAACTTTGGTCCTAACTGATAAAAAAATTTGATCGAGGGTTTATTTTGAAGATTTTTGTTAATATTTTCGATAAATTAATAAATAAAAGCATAAACGAATTGTAAAAAGACATTATAGTTGGAAAAATGGCATGATGCGCAATGATATCAATGCTTTAAAATGGAAAATATAAAAAAAAACGTTTAAGAATCTGTTCCAGAAAAATAAGGTAAAATGGCATATTTTCACCTATTTTTAATGGGTGTCCTCATACCAGCACAGAGATCTACCTTATCTACTTTGAATTATGCATTTTAATAAAAATTTAACTATTTTTTACTAAAATTCATAGAAGAGGCATATTCTTAATATTATAAAGAATTTATTGCAACGTTAAGAGGAGGTCGAGTATATCTGTCCTTTTCTAATCAAAGAATTGATTTTTTCACTAAAATAAATAACTGTAGCAAAAAATAAGAAGAAAGCCCCAACTCGTATAATAAAAAGCAAGATTCTCTTTTATAAGGAAAAATTATTTTTATCGCTTCGTTTTTAAGAGAACCTTGAAAAACTGAATTGTCCATCCTAACCTCTATTTTTTAAGTTTTTCAAGGTTTTCTTCAAAACGAATCGATAAAATCTCCTTATTTTTTGCTACAATTATTAGTTTTTGCAAAAAAAATTAATTCTTTGATTAGAAAAGGACAGAAATATACGACCCGCTCTTAAAAGACAGAATAACAGTGAAAATGAAGACAAAAACTGCATAATACGATTATTCATAACTACATTGAAGAGTTAATCGTATTAAATAGTTTTCGCTGTTATTTTAAAGGTATTTTTATCACTTAGAAAAGAAAAAAAACTTCGATCAGTGACGGCCTGCATGAATCCGAATGGAATCAGTCATAATATTTTATCTTTGAATACAAAAAAATAGAGCTTGAAAAATCCTGAAGAAATAACTTTGGGGTCAAAGCCAAGGTCACCTGTTAATTTCTTGGACCATATCAAACCAAATTGTACTATTACGTTCTGTCATCTATTTTATAACGCGATTTGCTTCGATTTTCCTATCTAAACTTCAAATAACCTTCATGTGACCTCTAGGGGGTAATTTTGATTAACGGTCAAATACGTATCTAGACGTAAAATTTCCCAATTTCTTTATTTCCGGGGTCAAAATTAGGGGTTTCTCTTTAAAAAAAATTTGACCTTGAAATAACCTTAAAAAATAACTTTGGGATCAAAGCCAAGGTTATCTGTTGATTTCTTGGATCAAACCTAACAGCTTCTGTCTAAAACATTTTCTCGGAAAATGCGATCCTGAAAAGTTATTTAGGGGGATCCATTCTTTTGAAACACCCCGTTTATTGCTATACAAAGAGTATGGTAGGATAAGATGAGCAAAATCACACCCATATGGGATTTAGAACTTGGTTGCATGAATGGTCAACATATATTGAATAATGATTTTTGAGATCCAAACCCCGCTTCTCAATGATTCCCTACCCCCACCATCTTCAAAAAATGTTTTTTAATTCATTCAAAAAACTCTTTTTTTACGGTTTTTTGTTTGTTTTTTGCCACTAACACCTCACCTAAGCCAATTACAATAAATCTGGTAGCATTATTTAATTCTACAGTATAAAATAAGTCAAAAATATGAACTATACTTGTAAAGAATAATTGTATATTATTCACTAAAAATTTAAAACGAAAACGTAGTCTGCTTTAAGACCAGACCGGAGTAGAATCTGATACGGACTGAGTAACCATTGAGTTTTTTGTTATTTACACAAGTATTAATCAGTGTATCTTCAAATTGAAGGTTGAGCGCAATAGATATTATTATTATTATGAACATCAATGCACAAGAAAAAAAATCTACCGCTTTGTTTTTAAGAAAAGTCAGTAACGCCAAGGTAAAAGTTTATGTATATAATATTTTCGCGTTCCTTACTTTTCTCAAAAACAAGGCGATAGATTTTTTTTCTTATACATACATATTTGTAATAATAATATCTATTGCGCTCAACCTTCAATTTGCGGATACACCGATTAATACTTGAGTAAATAACAAAAATCTCATTCAGACAAGGACAGCGAATCCTGCCTGCTCTTCAGCATGTTAGATATGCTATCTTTTCTTGGTGTTTTAATAAAAATTTGTAATCATATTATCATTATATTATTCATATTTCTTTTGTATTGTTTTTTGTAGAATGTAGTCGTATAAGTCTTACTTTAATTACCTTATAGAAGGAGCCAAAGAGTAGAAGAAAGTCTTTTCTGCTTTTTTTAAAAAGTTGTTGCTGTAACTAATCTTAAAATGAACAGTCGTTTTTTCAATATAAGGTTAATGCTTTCTACATATTAACCTCTTAATAGGATGATATCAACTGATATCCAAGATGAAATTTGTTTATTACATTGCTTCAGGCTGGAACCACCTGATACACCATACCAACAACTTTGATCATTGATAGATAAAGTCAGCCACTTCTGTGACCAACAATCTACCAATATTCAATGAGTTCAGATTTTTAGGAGTTGCGATATACATGGTACATAAACTAATTTTCTATTTAAAAAGAGTCAAAGATACCTGCCCAGGCTTGATTGTATTTATTAATCGATTAATTTTAGATAAAGAATTTCTTTTTCTAGATTTTATTTCTGTATAAGGCTTAAAAATTTCTGAATTATTAATTTTAATATTCTAAGGGTGAAATCAGATGGAGCGGAAAATAGTCGACGGAACGTCACAAAACATTCATTCCGTCGCCTTGTTTTCCGTCAAATTTTTTCCCTATGTTCACATGGCGCAGAATGTAGCTGAAAAATTGTTAAAAATAGCATACAAATGTATCCGTGAATTTTAAATTAACAACGAAAATGTTAAAAAAGTTGGAAATAATCACCTATTGTTATTGTAATGAGATTCTTTTTTTATAAAAATAAAATATAGTTTGTTATTATAACCAAATATTTCAATTGACATAATTATTTTTTAATTATAGAATTGCTAATCAACGTCACAGAACTTCTATTCCGCTCCATGTGAATATAGGGAAACAAATTTGACGGGATAATAGAAGCGTCACAGACTTTTTGAAATTGTTTAAACAAATAGTTAACCAAAATAGAATTTAAAAGTTTGATTGAAATTAAAAGTACAGCTATGGAAAGCAAATTAAAAATATTAAGTGAGGTTATTGAAGCACTAATAATTTTTTTAAACAAAATAAAAATTGATGTCGTCTATTACGTCGTCTTTACTCCGTTAGCGGAATACAAAGATGTGGAATTGAGGTTCTGTGACGTTCCCACACAGCATGAAAGATTGCTGCAAGGTTGCTGCAAGGTTTCATGAAAGTTTCGAAACTTCGCAGCAACCTTTCATGAAAGTTTTCTCGTAATATTTCATGAAATTTTTCCCAAATTTTGCCGCGAACAACGCTCCTACCTTTCCGTATGGTTTCCTGCAATATTTTGTAAAATGTTTCTTAAATCTTGCCAAAAGCTTGCTGCAGTAATATTTAATAGGAGGCAGGATTTTCTATCCTTGTGTGATAAAGTTTTTCTTATTTGCTTAAGTATCAATCGTTGTATCTATAAATTACTAGTTGAGCGCAATAGTATTATTATCAATATTTGTGCACAAAAAGAAAAAATTCCTCAGCATCGTTTTTGAGAAAAGTAGAGAATATTGAAATAAAAGGTTTCGTTTCTAATATTTATGCGTTCTTTACTTTTTTCAATAACAATTCGATGGATTTTTTTACCCTACGCATAAATATTTATAATAATAGCATACTTATTGCGCTCAACTTCCCGTTTACAATACAACTACAGCAATAAATACTTGAGTAAATCACAGGAAACCAAATATAAGACAAGAACAGCGAATCTGGACTACTCTTAGAATCTTTTATAAAAACTTGCGGAATTATTGCTGAAACTGTTTATGAAAGGTTTGCTGCAATTTCATTTTGAAATTATTCATGAAACTTTGCTGATACTTTTTGTGAAACGCTTTTCTGGAATATTTTATAAAGATTGCCAAAAATATGGTAGTAACCATTGGCGAAATGTACATAGCAATATTTTTTGTGATATCTTAGAAATTTCGTCAAAAACCTTGCAGAAATCTTACTGCAACTTTTAACAAAAGATACCTCGTAATATTTCATAAAATATTCATCAAATTTTGCTAGAAACCTCGTTGAAACCTTTCATAAAAGGTATCTTGCAATATTTCGTAAAATGTTTCTAAAATCTTGCACGAACCTTGCTGCAACATTTCATCAAAGGTCTCTTGCGATATTCCGTAAAATGTTCCCCAAATCTTGCTAGGAACCTCACTGAAACCTTTCATGAAAGGTTTCTTGCAATATTTCATAAAATGTCTCTAAAATCTTGCAGGAACCTCGCTGCAATCTTTCATGAAAGGTTTCTTGCAATATTCCATGAAAAGTTCCCCAAATCTTGCTGGAAAACTCGCTGAAACCTTTCGTGAAAGGTTTCTTGCAATATTTTATAAAATGTTTTTAAAATCTTGCAGAAAGCTCGCGGCAATCTTTCATAGAAAGTTCGATGCAATATTCCATTAAAATGTTGTCTAAATCTTACAGAAACCTCGCTGCAATCTTCCATGAGAGGTTTCTTGCAATATTCCATGAAATAATTTCTAAATTGTGCTGAAAACCTCGCTGCAACCTTTCGTGAAAGTTTTCTTGCAATATTTCATGAAATATTTCTAAAATCTTACAGAAACCTCGCTGCAATCTTTCATGAAAGGTTTCTTGCGAAATTTCATGATATATTTCTAAAATCTTACAGAAACCTTGCTGCAACCTTTCATGAAAGGTTCCTTGCAATATTTTATAAAATGTTTTCTAAATTTTGCTGGAAACCTCTATGCGACCTTTCATAAAAGGTTTCTTGCAATATTTCATGAAATATTCCTAAAATTTTTCAGAAACCTTGCTGCAACCTTTCATGAAAGGTTTCTTGCAATATTTTATAAAATGTTTCTAAAATCTTGCTGAAAGCTCGCTGCAATCTTCCATAGAAAGATTGATGCAATATTCCATCAAAATGTTGTCTAAATCTTACAGAAACCTCGCTGCAATCTTTCATGAAAGGTTTCTTGCAATATTCCATGAAATAATTTCTAAATCGTGCTGAAAACCTCGCTGCAACCTTCCGTGAAAGTTTTCTTGCGAAATTTCATGAAATATTTCTAAAATCTTGCAGAAACCTTGTTGCAACCTTTCATGAAAGATTCCTTGCAATATTTTATAAAATGTTTTCTAAATTTTGCTGGAAACCTCTATGCAACCTTTCACAAAAAGTTTCTTGCAACATTTCATGAAATATTCCTAAAATCTTTCAGAAACCTTGCTGCAACCTTTCATGAAAGGTTTCTTGCAATATTCTATGGGATGTTTTCTAAATCTTGCTGGAAACCTCGCTGAAACATGTCATGAAAGTTTTCTTGCAATATTTCATGAATTGTTTCTAAAATCTTGCAGAAACCTCGCTGCAACCTTTCATGAAAGGTTTCTTGCAATATTTCATGAAATGTTTTATAAAACCTTGCAGAAACCTCGCTGCAACCTTTCATGAAAAGTTCCTTGCAATATTGCTTGAATTATTTTCTGTAACCTTGTAGCAAGTTTGCAGCAATATCACACTGAAATGTTTCATGAAACCTCTTAGCAATGTTAAGACAAGATTGCTGCAATCTTGTGACAATATTTCAGCACAATATTTCAGTGCAAGTTTCACTGCAATATTTCATGCTGTGTGGGTTCCGTCGCCTATTTTCCGCTCCATCTGATTTCACCCTCATTCAATATGTGTATGCAAAGGTGTATGCAAACAATGTAGTTATATAGTTATATCAGAAATTAGCCCTCGGACCCCGCACCTCCCCACACCCCTCCACAGCCCCCCCGATCCCTCCACTGCCCCCCTATATTATAATAATGTATTTATTAAATATTAATAAATTAATAATATATTTGATGTAAAATTAAGTCTGAAAAAAAATGTAAAAAAGTAATCATAACGAAATAATTTTATAAATCTAAAGACTTAAAACTCAACATAATAATAAATAATTTATAGTATTAAGGGGTTTCCTCATACCGACACAGAGATCTACCTTATCTACATTCGAATTATGCATTTTAATAAAAATTTAACTATATTTGACCAAAATTTATAGAAGAGGCACATTCTTAATATTCTAAAGAATTTATTGCAACGTTAAAAGACAGAATAACAGTGAAAATGAAAACAAAAACTGCATAATACGATTATTCATAACTGCATTGAAAAGTTAATCGTATTAAGCAGTTTTCGCCTTTATTTTTACCCTTATATTGTCTTTTTACGTTGCAATAAATTCTTTGGCATCTTAAGAATGTGCCTCTCCTACGAATTTCAGTCATGAATAGTTAAATTTTTATTAAAATTCATAATTTCAATGTAGATAAGGTAGAACTCTATGTCGGTATGAGGATTCCCCTTAAAATTAATTAATGCGAGAATTAATACAAAAATCTTATTTTTAAAATATTCATTTTCTTTATTTTTAAATGATTATAAAAACCAATTTTTTAAATTATTTAAAATAATATAAAAAATTAAATTTTAATATATTTTTTTTATATTTTAAATAAAATATATAAATTATAAAACAAAATCTAAACAAATAACAAAATGGAATGGAATGCGATTGAAGGTAGATATGTTATAATTGATGATGTAAATGATCAAGAAATGATGGATAGTTTGAGTAATAACATTGAAGATTATTTAAATTATGAGAAAGAGTATGAATATTACTTGGAAAATCTTACTGATAATAATAGTTCACATAATACTGAAATATCTGTTTTAAATAATATAATAAATTCATATATTGGTGAAGATAATGAAAAAGTAGAATTTCATAATTGGAAACAAGTACCAGAATATTATAAATATTATAGAATAACTTTTTCTTCCACAATTTAAAACAAATAATATAAACTTTTATCCAACCAATGGGAAGTAAGGCCTTTGTAAATCAATAAGATCCAAAAATCATTTTAAAAAAAATTGTTACGTTTCGTCGGTATGGTTTCCGACCTCTTCAGACTAAAAAGACGTAATTAAAATTTATTAAACAAAACAAATTAAATATACACAAAAATAGTTTTCACTTTACAGTACATACCTAACTTAAAATTAATTCATACAGTAAACTAGTTACATGAGAATTACTCATATTGTCGAACTAAGAACTGATACAAGTTGTTGTCTATTTATATTGAAAATCAGAAAGACAGTTAGATATTTGTTTATAAACAGAAGGCAAATACATTATGTCTGTTTTTAAATTTATCGCATTTTTATTTCCGTTTATATATAACATTTCGGATATCTTACGCTTTTTGTTGTTACATTCTTTATCTAAAATTATTGTATTTGACCAATCAAATTCATGAGAGCATTTTTTCATGTGTTCACCCACAACTGTATTTTTATTGATAGACTTTTTATGTTCATTTAATCTTGTTTTTAATGATCTCTTTGATTCCCCAATATAACAAGCTGAACAAGATTTACAGTTAAATTTATAAACAATACCAGTGATATCATCTTTCTTAAGCTTATCTTTACCAATTTTGATAATGTGGTCAAGTTTTTTATTAACTAATGGTATAGTATTTATGTTAAATTTTTTTAACGATTTTTTGCATTGGTTATATAATCGAGGAACAAAAGGAATCGCTATTGTACATATTGAGTCAGAAAAATTACTTAGTTTTGATTTTTCATTAACATTATTGTATTTATAATTTTGTAATCTTTTGTTTATGCATGATATAATGAATTTTTTTGGATAATCATTTTGTTGCAATAACTTTTTAATTAAATTAATATTCTTTTCTTGAAATCGTTTGTCTGAAAGTAAAACCGCTCTATCGGTTAAATTGTAAACAATATTACGTTTTAATTCTATGGTATGAAAAGATTTAAAGTTCAGTAAACGAGAGGAATTTGTTGATTTTTGAAACCAATCAGTTATTAAATAATTATTTTCTCTAATTAAAGTTAAATCTAAAAAGTTAATTTTATTGTTTTTTCCATCTCATGCGTAAATCCAATACATTTGTCATAATTATTAAAAATATTCAATACAGTTGTGAGATCATCTTTATGAATACAAGTTATTATGTCGTCAACATATCTATAATAAAAGATCGGTTTTATATTATGTTCAAATTTTAAAATGCTAAGACACTCGCTCTCTAAATCGTCCATTACTATATTCGCAAATAATGGTGAAATGGGAGAACCCATAGGAGTGCCATAAATTTGTTGATAAGTCACATTATTAAAAGTAAAAAATGTATTATTAAATAAAAACTTAGTAATATTGATAACATCACAAAACGGAATTTTACATTTATTATGAATTGACTCTACACGTCTTTCTAGACTTTTCATTACGAGTTCATATGATACATTTGTATACAAAGAAGTAACATCTAAAGAAATTAAACAAAAGTCTTTCGGAATTATAATGTCTCTAATTTTATGTACAAAATTTAAACTGTTATCAATGTTAGAATTCGGAATATTAAATGTCTTTTTTAAATTATCATATAAAGATTTTGCTAAATTATGAATGGGACTACCAATAGTAGAAATGATTGGTCTAAGAGGAATGTTAATTTTATGTATCTTTGGTAGTCCATACGCACGAGGTAACACAGTGTTTGTTTGTGTTAATTCCATATCTTTATATAATCTGTCAAGAGATTTTAAATTATTTAGAATCTTCATAAATTTATATACTTCTTTCTGTATGGTAGCTAACGGACATTTATTACAAACTTTGTATGTGTCACCATTAGACAATAAAACGTTCATTTTCGCAATATAATCAGATAAATTCATACAAACGGTCAAATTTCCTTTATCGGCTCTAGTAAAAAGTAAATTATTTTCATTTTCTTTTACAAATTTTTTGGTAAACAATAAATCATTATTAAACTTTTTCTCTCTACTGACAATTGAAGTCTATTTTTTAAATTATATTTAATATTTCTAACAATTGTTGATCTAACATTGTTTATAATATTTGAATCAACATTATTTAAAAATCCTAATTTAAATTCTACATTCTTTATTATGTCTATTGAATCGAGTTTGTTTATATTTGATTTGACGTTAAACTTAGGACCTAGAGAAACAATATTAGTTACTTCTATTGGCAATGAAAAATCTGAAATATTTTTGACCCAACTATTTTTAACAATTACATTATCTGATTCATTAACAGAATTAAATTTATTACAATATAACTTATTAAATTTAATATCGAGCATTTTAGATTTTTTTAAATAAATATTTCTACTTTTTCTCTCAGTCATTGTATAAAAATTATAGAGAGACTGTTTATCTATTTTTAAATGACTAATTTTATATTTCAAGGCGTTCAAACGTTTATGTAAATAATTTAAATGTATGAAACTGTCACACAACATGAAATTGAACATTCTATATTGAAGTCTTAAATTAAAAGTTTTCACTTTATTTCAGACAAACGATTTCAAGAAAAGAATATTAATTTAATTAAAAAGTTATTGCAACAAAATGATTATCCAAAAAAATTCATTATATCATGCATAAACAAAAGATTACAAAATTATAAATACAATAATGTTAATGAAAAATCAAAACTAAGTAATTTTTCTGACTCAATATGTACAATAGCGATTCCTTTTGTTCCTCGATTATATAACCAATGCAAAAAATCGTTAAAAAAATTTAACATAAATACTATACCATTAGTTAATAAAAAACTTGACCACATTATCAAAATTGGTAAAGATAAGCTTAAGAAAGATGATATCACTGGTATTGTTTATAAATTTAACTGTAAATCTTGTTCAGCTTGTTATATTGGGGAATCAAAGAGATCATTAAAAACAAGATTAAATGAACATAAAAAGTCTATCAATAAAAATACAGTTGTGGGTGAACACATGAAAAAATGCTCTCATGAATTTGATTGGTCAAATACAATAATTTTAGATAAAGAATGTAACAACAAAAAAGCGTAAGATATCCGAAATGTTATATATAAACGGAAATAAAAATGCGATAAATTTAAAAACAGACATAATGTATTTGCCTTCTGTTTATAAACAAATATCTAACTGTCTTTCTGATTTTCAATATAAATAGACAACAACTTGTATCAGTTCTTAGTTCGACAATATGAGTAATTCTCATGTAATTAGTTTACTGTATGAATTAATTTTAAGTTAGGTATGTACTGTAAAGTGAAAACTATTTTTGTGTATATTTAATTTGTTTTGTTTAATAAATTTTAATTACGTCTTTTTAGTCTGAAGAGGTCGGAAACCATACCGACGAAACGTAACAATTTTTTTTAAAATGATTTTTGGATCTTATTGATTTACAAAGGCCTTACTTCCCATTGGTTGGATAAAAGTTTATTATAAATATTACACCAGTAAAATTATAGAATATAAAATAACATTACATGAACCAATAAATGAATTTTATCTGAGTCAAAATTACGAAACATATTCAAGATATTTATTGAACATTGCACATATTTAAAAAAAAATATTATGATATAATATTTTTTAAAATTTATTAATTATTAAAATTATAAATTTAATATTTTTATAAAATGTTTAATATTTTATTAAGATTAAATTTTATGAAAAAAATTTTGCTATATATTTCTAAAATGTAAAATTAAGTAAAAAGATATCAAACAAGAATTATAACAAAAAATCTTTTAAATCTTAAATATCTTAAATATTTATTTAGATATATCAAACATTATGCTGAATTAATATAATAAAATAATTTAAAATTATTTTTTTCAATATTAAATGTAATATTCACATAATATATTAAACATTATATAAAACTATTGATAGTTAATAATCGAAAAATTTTGATATATTTATAAAATGTAAAATTAAGAAAAAAGATATCAAACAGGAATTATAACCAAATAATCCTCTAAATCTTAAAAATCTTAAGTATACATTTAAATATATCAAATAATACTAATGATAAATTTTACTAAAAAATTTATGATTTAAAAATATTTCATTAGAAATTTTCTTTTTCATTAATATTCATTATACACTGCCGCCGAGATACTTTTGCCCCTCTTCGTCTAAAATCGACTTACCTAAAAAGTTTTATAACTCTGGAAAAAATGTTCGTAGCCCATAAATTCCAACGGGATTCGAAAGATTGTTCAAAATTCTTTCAAAAACTATTGGTTTGATATAAAAAAAAACATTTTTTTCGTATCTCTTATTCTTGTTTAAAAAGAAATTTTTTTTAACTTTGTTTTGACTTTGTAAAATAGTGTTCAATTTTAGTAGGAATCGTTACATTAATACAAAACCAAATAGATTTTAAAGCTCATATTTCGACGATAAAAATGCAATGTCGAACGTCTAGATTCGACCTTTTAAACCAGAGTTATAAGATTTTATATTTAAAAATAAGGTTTTTTTCGATATATAAATATCTCTAAATTTAAGAGGAATAGAAAAATTTGTCAGAGAGAAAAAATGTTCCTTTTTGGTCAAATAATAATAATAATATATAATAAACTAGCTCGCCACAGCGGCCCTTTGGGCCGCTGTGGCTCACACCTCGGTCCTTTCAGAGCTTCGCTTCGCTCAGCTCTGAAATGCCCTCGGGCCTTGCATCGCGAAGCGATGCAAGGCATGCAAAAAGCTCCGCTTCTTGCATATAAGGCACGACCGAAAACACTCGCGCTTCGCACTCGCTATTTGATATTTAAAAAATATTAAAACAAATCATTTACAAACGCATACGCCTTAAAAGTTAATCTTATTTCTTTTTTTCATTGTATTTTTTACCGCATCTTTCAACAGGAGGTTTGAATTTATTGTATTTATTTGAAAAAACAAATTTATAATTATTTAAATTTTTCTTGTGAATTGAAATGATTGTTTTCGAAAAAATTTATGTTATGTGAAAAAGAAATATTTTCATTAATGTATACTTTTTAAAGTTTTGGATAGGATAATCTATCAAAAGTTATAAGAAAAAAAATAGTTCAGTAGCTTCAAAGTAAAGTTTTGTATTAAGTTTTTATTTGATCTGAATCATTCCGGCGGAGAATGATTTAAAACAATAATACAAATAAATATTGGCAGTTTAAAAAAAATCGTTCGAGCGGTTTTAAAACAGTATCCCTTTAGAGGTTAAAAAAATGATTTTTTGGTAATAACTTGAAAAAAACTAATTTTGAAAAAAAGTATATATAATAAAATTTATAGAAAAAAATAAGATGCATCTTTTTAATATTATATATATTTTTTTAAAAATAATATTTATCAAATTATCATTAAAAAGCCTTTAATTTCAACATTTTTCATGAACAATTTAAAAAATATTAACTTTAGAGAAAAATGTATAAAATAAAAAAGATTTATTTTTTTATATTCTATAACTTTTATCAAATATACTTTTTGAAAAAAAATCGTATTTTTCAAGTTATTTTCAAAAATCCATTTTTTTGGCCATTTAAAAGGCGCCTATTTAAAAACGCTTCCAACGATTTTTTTCAAAATAGGAACGTATATTTGTGTTATTATTTGAAACAATTTCCCGTTTGAATAATTCAGATCGGATAAAAACTCGTCGAGAAAATTCATAAACTTGATTTCTCACACACATACATCCATACATACATTTTAAGGAAGCCTCGTAATAGTCTTATTTTGTTATAAAAATAAGTTTTTTATCATAAAAAAACATATTTTAAAGGGTTACATTTTTCGCGATGTCGAAAATATAAGGCACTTCCGTATAGCGGTCGTGCCTAAAAATGGATTTCGGAAAAAAGATTTTTTTTTGCCTTTTTTACCCACGTTGTTCAATATTTTTAAGATATTAAAATTTCATTACATTCGAACAGAAAAAATTTTTTTTTTTGAAATCAATTTCTTATTATATATTATTGTTATTTGACCAAAAAGGAACATTTTTTCTCTCTGACAAATTTTTCTATTCCTCTTAAATTTAGAGATATTCATATATCGAATATCTCATATATCCTTATTTTTAAATATAAAATCTTTTAACTCTGGTTTAAAAGGTCGAATCTAGACGTTCGACATTGCATTTTCATCTTCGAAATATAAGCTTTAAAATCTATTTAGTTTTGTATTAATGTATCGATTTCTACTAAAATTGAACACTATTTTACAAAGTCAAAACAAAGTTAAAAAGAATTTCTTTTTAAACAAGGATAAGAGATACGAAAAAAATGTTTTTTTTATATCAAACCAATAGATTTTGAAAGAATTTTGAACAATCTTTCGAATCCCGTTTGAATTTTTAGGCTACAACCATTTTTTCCAGAGTTATAAAACTTTTTAGATAAGTCGATTTTAGACGAAGGGGGGCAAAAGTGTCTCGATGGCAGTATATATTGAAAATCAATAATAATAATAATATAAATTAAGAAAAAGTGAAAATATCTATAAATTTATTCTATATATATATTATTAACATAGAAACATGAAAAAAAATACATCATATTAATTATTTATGTAAAATATCTGAAAAAAAGTATCAATAAATTTTAATCATTATTCATAACATATAGATTAAGCTGGTTTTTATACCACCTTACATTATAAATCTTTTAGATTTTTATCATTGTGAATTGAATAAAATATTTTTAATATAAAATAATTATATTTTTAATATATATATATATATATATATATATATATATATATATATATATATATATATATATATATTAAAAAAGTGACTATTACCAATACTCAAAACTGTTTCATTAAGCTTATTTTGATATGTAGGGATGAAAGTAGTACTTTAATAGGATTCACTAGAGCTTCACGAATAACATTGATCAAATTAACCTGAAATGAAGTCCTTCGAATCCATACTTTTCTGATGTAAGGATTTTTACGACCACGATTATCCTAAAAATATAAGAAACAAGTATATAATCTTAAAAAATTTTAAGATCTCGGCAAACTAACTACTTATGTTCTGTGTATTTCATTTTATTCAACATTAAGTAGATATATTTATAACTTTTTTTAAGTCCTGTTCGCTCGTTATCTTTGTAAACACCAGGTGCTGCTTCATCCATTTAGATCGTCATAATATATGTATGATGATTCTTTTATCATTGTAGAGAATTGCCTAAATGCCTCCTTCTTACTACGAAAACTACTTTTACGTTTCTCTCCAACCAATTATTGTATTTCATAATTATTGTTATATATTCTGCTTTATCTTTTAGCAGACCTAGATCTTTCACGAAGTCATTTGATTACCCCTTCAAAATTTGTTTTAGAGCTTTATCATCTTTTTCCCTTTTTACTGGTCGATCTGCTGGCCTTGTAAATGACGATACTCCAACGTAATTTAAACTATCTTTGTTTCTATTAGAATCTTCAAAAGTATCCTGACAGAAATAATAATCATTCTTATCTATCAGTTCATTGCATATTGTTGGTATCATCAATTTTACTTCTTTACTCTATTGGCTATTGTTCCAGCGATTGAGCATTTGATAAGCTGCACTGCAGATGTTATGAGGTATCCATCTATCTTTGATCAATAACTTGTATGTTAAAGCATGGCTTATTTAATATGCTGATTTTTTTATAATAATTATATTTTTTCTTTCTCTTTCTGTAGCTATTTACTGGAATATGTGTGCTGCAAACATAACAGGATGTATCAGGATTTTTTTAACAGTGCTGTTTTGATATGGATGGTCCAGCGACAACATGAGATGAACCTTATGTTTTCTCCGATCTGGAAGAGAAGTTGTTTTTTATTTAATCTTCAAGTTTCATGATTTATTTTTGTACCAACGCATTAGGGATCTAGATCAGATCACTAATAAGTCCATCGTCCTAAGAATGATAGCCTTCAAACCTCTCTAGCTCTAAGTATGAAAGCCTTGCAACTTAGCTTCGTTCTCAATTTCCCCATGCCTCCTTGCAGAGCAGCGCATATGCGTTAGCTTTGATATGTCATAATATCTTACGATGGATCATGCCGCTCATCCTTTTTCGGGCATTTTCACCATCTACAGCATATTCTGAGGTGACAAAATTTTTAATACCGTCACTGCAAAAATAAGTATAGCCGATCAAGAAGCCTGCTCCTGCTGTGATGCTCTCTAAGAGTATGAAATTAACAATTTTTCGCAATGGAATTTTTTCCGACGCATTGTATTAATAAGAAAGTTTTATGTACTTAAATTGTCTAAAGAGTTTACTTAAGAAGGTACTTAAAAGTAGGCCAGAGCAAATTTAGTTACCGACCGAAAAGTGAAAATATTATTTTATTATAAGTAAAATAATTATACTGTTTTCAAAAGAAATTGTTATCAAGCGCAATTTTTCGTACATACATTATTGTATAATAGATGTTTTTTCCATAATATTTACCACATTTCAAACAAAAAGTAAGTAATCGTACTTAGAGTTTAATAAACAGTTGTAGCGTGAAATTTTTTATTTTTTCAAATTCTTTTCAATCATTTTTGGCGAGTGCAATAAAGAAATAAATTTTGTGAATGTATTTAAAATTTTAGTGTATTCCATTATGTATAGTAGGGAGAAATTAAACAACAGATTTTCGATCCTCGGTCGGTATCGAATCTGCTCTGGTCTGTTCTTAAGAAGATTGACCATAATCAATTGCAAGAGTACATTACCACTAACAAGATGTTTGTTCCGATGCAGACTAAATTTTCAAAACATCGCATGCCTCGTATGGTTGTACTTAAAATAATGGACGACATAAGAGCAGGTCCAAACAAAAAGTAATCACGTAGCTTTTACTTTTTGATTCTAGTGAAATTTAATAAGTAAAAAATAATTAAAGCATTTGACAAGATCTCTCTCTCTCTCTTTAATCGTGGGTGTATGATGTGTTGTACAGACTTAGATATAGAGACTACAGATTACCTCAAGATGTCAAAAAACTTTTTGTAAGTACGCTCGTGATCTCACACTTCGATTATGCATGCTTGGTATTCAATGATCTTACCCAATATTGGAATGTCAAGCTGCAGCGCCTTTCTATTACAGGTATAGAGTTTATTTTTACTTATTGGTTTCAGTTAGAGAATCGTCACATGTATTCTATGGGAGTCATGATGTATACTATAGCTTCAAATACTTGCATGATTACTTTTCGAAAATTACCGAGGATCTTCGTCGATTCCAGAAAAGATAATCATCTAATTTTTTTCTAATACTAACATCGACACAGGCCTATGAAAATTCATTTATGATCTAAGCAATAAGACTCTGGGATTCCATTCCTCACGAGATCAGATTGAAGATTTCATAACCAAAGTTTTAATTAACAATGTACGAATATATAATTATTTCGCAACAAAGTATGTAATATTTGAAGTTTTTAGTTAGCTTAGGCTTAATTAATATTAATGTAATATTTTATACGAATGTAAATTTTTAAGCTTAGTTAGAGAGAGTCAAAGAGTATGGTGGAGTAAGATAAGCGAAATGACACCCCTTGGGGATTTGGAACTTGGTTGCATGAATGGTTGACATATGGGCAATTTTCAAAAACTTTTTCATTTTGGTCACTCGATTTTTAACAATTCAAAAGTCTATAATACAAGTTTCTTCCCCCTTCTTTGCCCCTCTTCTCAGCATCTTCTGAATTCTGAAGTGCTGATTGTCATTGTCCATGAGTGTGGGTGTGGTCAATGATCTTGGTGTCCCTTTCTCTCTATTTATTTACTAACTGATGACTGGGTGCCATCGTGAACTGTTTATATAGCCTCTTTCAACTTTAGAATTGTATAAGATTTTCATCACGTTTGTTTCAGATGTAATCTGACAGTAATTATTTCTCCTCGAAAATTAATTAATTGTCCGTCTTGATCGACTAAACGCACTGAATGTAATCTATGTTTTTGATGTCGAACGAAAGGTAAATGACTGGTGACGGAACTTCAATGATCTTATATCCTGGAGGTACTGCTGGAAAAAACTCGTGTATTGTGTGCACTCGTTGGCCGTTTATGTAGGCACCCGAGGTGATATTACACTCAACTCGTAGAGCGTTGATTTTCAATATAGCTACTGGTAGATCGGAGTCGTGAGTAATTTCTGCTGAGAGAACGCGTTTAGTCAAACCCAACAAAGCGCCAATAGAATCTGGTGGTCTAAAGTCGATGGACTGGTTGCACGTTATTACACTGCAAAGCGTATTACCATTAGGTTTTATACTGATTGAGATACTCTTTGAAGCTAGTGCCTCGTGGGGGTAGTATTCTATATCTGCTACTTTGTAACTACCTGTGGGTAAAAGAACTTCTTCTGTATCAACGTAAAATTTATTATTACCAGCGTCAATATTTGGTATTGAATTAAAGGTTGAAAGTCCAACTAATCCTAAAAGGTAGTTGTCTTCCTTGGAAAGCTTGATCGGTGGAGAATACTGTGCTTAGAGTATGGATGATTTATTAGAAAGACTCAACGACAAAGAATCCTCCATGCTTGCTAAATTGTTAATGAGTTAGTGTCTGTGCATACTTATCTTATATAGCATTTAGCTTGTTACTTAAGAACATTAAGCACAGATGACTACAATTGAACAAGTTTAAGTTCTGATATCTTTCTGGATTATACTTTATTTCATCGACTCCTAAATACATCATTAAATCCCAAGGTGGTTGAAGATCATAAAAACTATCAAAATAAACAACATTGTTTCCATGCTTTTTATACGCTACCCAATGTGTACCCAGTCCATCTGCATCATCGAGATTAACTATAGCTGACTCATGATAACGCGAGCCGTTTTTCAGTAATGCATTTCGCATAAATACTCCTCGAAAATTTCGAATTTTCAACATCTTAGCGTATTTTGTGATATCTGCATCAGTAAGTGCTCGGTTCGGTAACCTCATCTCGAGCGACTTTGTTTTTTCTCAAACCTCCATTATTCAATGGCTTTAGGCGAAGGCCGAGTCCTGTCTTATGCGGTTTCGAATAAAGACCTTTACTGAGAGCTATTTCTTGCATTTTTTTATTGTCTTTTACTCTCCTCTAGATGATTTTTTGCAGCTTTCGCATCGTTAACTGCTTTGGCTATTCCAGCAGCACCTCCTGCAAAACCACGAGCAGTACTCAATCCAGCCAATAGTGGCGTAAGAAACGGTAAAAATTCACCAATTTTAGACGGAATAGGTAATATGCGAGAAATCTTAACGTTCTTTTTACCACCAGCAGCTTTAATAGCTCTGCGTGCGCTCTCCAAGGCTGACATAATGACTTTACGAGCACATTTGCTAGGAACGATTGACTCAGAAGCAGGCTTCACTATATTATTTAGACTTGTCATGGTTGGCTTCTTTTTCTTTCTCTTTCTTTTATATCTTCTTTTTTTCCTTCCCATACCAAATGTAGATTTTAATTTCATAGCGTTTATAACAGCGTCAGCAGCCGCTTTTTCTTCCAATGTTGCGTCTTTAAACATTACTCTTTGCAGGATTTTTTTACATTTCCCTCTCCATGAATTTTCTCTTTATTTTATTTATTTTATTTTTATTTTATACATATTTTTATTCAATACATATTTCATTTAATACATATTTTATTTCTTACATTAAACATAATTAAACACAAAATTCAAATTTATGATCTCCAAGATATGATAAAAGTAGAGCATACTTATTAGCCTTTGCTGCAATTTTTTCATGTAAGTTCTCATTTTTCTCAAGTGCCTTGCATACTCGTTCTGGCAGGAATACTTGAAATTCTTGATTAATTACAACGATGATTCTTAGCCCAAATTTTGTATTTACTTTTCTAATCTCCGTTACCATGTATTTTGGTCCTTCTTCCAACTCAGATAAACTTTTCTTTGGAAGATAGGTGCTAGCACAAATTCTATTCAACATAGCTAAGTCCATTCTGAAAAGCAAGAAATTGATATACTTTTTATAATAAACAAAAATAATCTAAGTACTTACCTTGCAATGTAACTATTTTCTTTCTTAGACTTTAAGAAATTTTTAGACTCGTAGCTTCTTGTTCGGAGGTTGTCCGTCTTCTTGCTCACCGACTAAACGAATATGCTCTGTACTCGGTGAGCGCTCCTTATGTAAACCTTCACCCCTCTCAGTAGCTGCTCCCACTGCCTTATGCAGTCCTCCTTCCTCCTCAGCTCCCCCCACTATATCCGAGATTGGCTCCCCCTCCTCTTCGAATAACATCACCGTCCTCGTCAGGCATTATGCTGTAATGCCCCCAAGGAAGTGTGTCTGTGCTGTTTGAAAGCAAGACACGTTTGTCATCATGTGGACTTAGAGCTATTCTCTCTTGTATCTCCGTTTGAATAAGGTGACATTTAGATCGTATGTTATTCTGATAACATTTTACTGTGGAGTTGTTGAAAAGACAAGTTCGATAGTTTTCAAAGTCGATTCGTGTTTTTAAAACAGCTGCTTTGATTCCTTTTACCTTTTTAATAATTTTCTCGGTAATTTCCTCGGCTAAAAACACGTCATTAATAGTCGAACGCAATCAGTAAGAATTTATGCTTTCAGGCTGGCACGTTCCGACTTATTTTTCTGTTCTCGAGGCTCTTTCGTGCGTTTTAAGAGTGGGGAATATACGCTTATCCTTTTCTGTTTACCGGTTATAAGTGTCAACTCTCTCTCTCTTTCTTTCTTTCATGTATATTGTAGTCTATTCTTTTCAATTCTTCAGCTACAACATTTGCTCTATCTCCCTCCCTCTTTCTTCTATGTGTATTATAGTCCATCGTGTTCTATTCATCGGTTACAAACATCGACACTCTCATATGTATCATAGAAAAGTTTGTAAATATTGAATAATTAGCAAATTTATTTAGGTGATTTTCTAAATAATACAAAACTCACAAAAAACATTATTAAATAGTTTATTATATATGAATAACCCGTCGAGTTTAGTACAAAGTAATTCAGCTTTCTGATCTAATTAAAGAAGCAAAAATATAACACACTTTTTTAAGTAAGTTATAATAAAACAAAAAAAATTCTTTTAATAGAGAAAAATCTAAATTGTTGAATAGAACGAATAAAGGCGCGTACTCCGACTGACTGACGAGAAACGACCAGAGACAAATTGAACGTTGAAGACTGACAAATGAAGGGAGGGGATAAATTTTATGATTACATGAAATACAACCTCTACATATATACTGAGCGCCCTGCGCCATATCACCCACTCCCTCTCGCAGTAGCTCAATCTCACTTCTTATCTAAAACAATAAATAAACAAAAACAGGAACTTAGTAAAATATTTTACTCGTCATAGTTTAATATTAATCTCATCAATTTATTATGCAGATCAAATGATAAAAGTTTAGTAAAAATATAAGCCACTTCTTTTGATGGTGTCCAATCTGCTCTAGCTAAATTTCTTGTTCTGCAATCTCTAATATAGTGTTCTTTAATCTCAATCATGTAACTTAGTCCTTTACTGTAGCTAATTTTAAAACTTTGAATTGCAGCATCGTTGCCACGCTATAAGGTCGTTGGCAATAAATCTATATTTGTAACTAATCTAATTGAGTTTTGTAACGACACCATTTCTTGATATGCTTCACTCATTGAAACATATTCGGCCTGGCATGTTGATAGTGATACGTAACGTTGTCTGTGCATTTTCCAAGCAATAGGATCCTTGAACAATCTTATTATATAACCACGGGAGGTTAAGGCTCCTTTGGCATCAGCAAAACTTGCATCAGAATATTCATGCATTTCTTCGGCTCTCCCTCCGAAAATGACTCCTCTACCCTTGTACACTGCAAATAACCACAGACTTCTCCATCAATGTTCCATTCATTCATGGTAGGATTGAACTGATGTCCACTCCAAACACTTTTCGTATACATGTTATCTGGTCTAATTGCATTTGCCAGGCACAACAGAGAACCTACTGCTTTACGATATGGTACACTTTCCATAGTCAGCCGATCTGACTTTTTATCTGCACTTTCTTCTCTCTCTCTCTCTCTCTCTCTCTTCTAATTCTATTTGACCCGGTTAGCAACCATAGGCATTCGTTGTGGTTCGATCCCTGAAAAATCCAATCTCCTCAGCAAATCAGCAATACACTCTTCAAAAGGTAATGTTAGATTTTTTTTTCGCTTATCTCATTCTAATTTAATTCTTACATCATTGCTAACTATAAGCATGTCATCTACATATAATAATAATATTAAGAACCAATCACCATCCGTCCAAGTAATAAACATGGTTTAATTTCATGCGTTGTTAATCCAATTTTGTTTGCTGTCTGAACAAAGCGCTCGTTCCATCTCCTTGGACTAATCTTAAGTCAATATAGGACTTTTTCTATTTTACATACTTTTGTTTTTTCACCTCATTTGTGACTATTTTTCCATCCGGTATTTCCATGTAAGTTTCCTCATCAATAGTACCATCCAAGAATGCAGTTTTCACGTTAAGCTGGAACACATCTAGGTCATATTTATTAATAATAGCAAGACATGCTCTAATTATTTGCATTCTTAAAACTGGTGCATATGTTTCGCTCAAATCGTAGAAATTTTTATCCTTAAATCCTCGAATTACTAGTCGTGCTTTGCATTTGATTTCACCACTCAATTCTATTTTACGTTTTAAAACTTATCTAGAATCTACAATGTTCCTTCTTTTACCATCAGTTGAAGTCGGTCTTTTTACTATTTTCCAGACATTATTTTTATTCATAGAGTTTAAGAAGGGGCCGAACTATCTGTCTTTGTCTAATAGCGTTTTTCATCATTTATGTAAACATTATCCGGTATAACAAGAAAAAAATAGCAGCCCCCGCTAAATATTAGTATAATAAGTAAATTTTGTAATAACAACCAAATTTTTTCACTGCATAGTTTTTGAATAATTAGAGACCTACCAAAAAAAGATAGGTTATATTCTAGATTGCTAGTAGGTCTCTAATTAGTCAAAAACTACGCAGTGAAAAAATTTGGTTGTTATTACAAAATTTACTAATTATACTAATATCTAGCGGGGGCTGCTATTTTTTTCTTATTATATCGGATAGTGTTTACATAAATGATGAAAAACGCTATTAGACAAAGACAGATAGTTCGGCCCCTTCTTAATTCTGCTTTAACTGCTCCATTCCAATTTTCTTTGTCAAATGAGGCCATTGCTTCTCTGTATGAAGCTGGATCACGATGTAGATGTGCTTGAAAAATATCATGAATTTCTTCCTCTAATTTCCTTTTTCTTGGTCTGCCTCTTTTTCGTTTTCGTTCTCCCTCTATTTCTGCTTGTTTTTCTTGTTCATTCTCCTTTTCATTTTGCTGTGTAAACCAAGTTTCTTGGTTAATTTCTGATGGACTAGGCCATTCTGTTAATTCATTTTTAGCATGAATGTCTCTTAATACTTTTGACTCAAAGAACTTCACATCTCGACTTTTATGATACTTTCTTTCTTTGGGATCAATAAAGATGTATCCTGTGTCCGTATAACCAATAAGAATAACTCGTTTTCCTAGTAGACTAAATTTTGGACCCGTTTTCCTTCAGATTTCAATGTAAGCAACGCATTTAACCGTACCAAGTTGATTTTAGCTTCTATATTAAGTTTTGTTAAAGGAGCAACCATATCATTGAACTTGTGTGGCATGTGATTGTAAACATGTACAGCTGCTTTTAACGCTAGATCCCACGTGTTTTCGGGAACTCCTGAATCAAAAATAAGATCTCTAACCTTCTTTTGAATAGTTTGGTTAAAGCGTTCTGTCACTTCATTGTGTTGAGGAGTGTCAGGACTAGCTATCTGTAATTCTGCTCCGATTCCAATATATCTGTGGTGTTACCTCCAGCGAATTCCGTTTCTTGATTGCATCTTAAATAGCAAAATTTTGCGTCACTTCCAATTAAGCCTCTCGTGCTGATGATGATTGAATCCAGACACTCTCCCGCTTCAGACCCACTTCTAACTGGATATACCATAGCTAATCTAGAAAAATCATTAATAAATACCACTATAAAGCGATAGCCTTTTGAATAGCTTTTTGGACTAATTGGTCCCATTGTATCACTGCGTATTATTTGCAACGGAGCCATCACTCGTTTTCTCGCTGAGGAGAAGGCAGACTGTTGAACCCTGAAAAATGAAAAACTTCACAATTTAATATTTCCTTATCAAATTGAATTCCTTCAAGCTCCTTCAGATTTGGATTTTGTTTTTGAACTTCTTTGAGATACTTCAGTAAAGCATGACCTAGTCTTCCTCTTCTGATATTATTTCCGTAGTAATCTTCCTATCACTAGTTGTTTTATTGGCATCAGTAGTTTGAAAGATATCTCCTTCGTCATCAGCTGGTATCTCTCTCCCTCTGTTTTCTAGTTTCTTAGTAATACTTCTAATTAAGTATTTATATTTATTATTTGCTATATAAGCGATTATATTTGCAGAATTGTCCGTCTTATTGTTAGCTTTATCGTTAAGTTGGAATTCAATGATCCAGAAAGATTTTTTATAAATTCCTGATAGAAATATTTCATTGGAACGTGGATCTAAATTTTCTATTTTCTGACTATCTAAGTAAATGCCAAGTCCTTGATCTATGAACTTCCTCAACGTCAACAAATTTTCAGCTAAAGTTTCTCAATAAATCACATTTTTAATTCTATTTCCTTTTCGTCTATTGATATTAATTCTATATCGCCAACTCCCTCTGATTCTATATTCGCAGGTTTATTTTATTTGCACATCTAATTTCTGATCGTTGTTCTGTATTTAATGTTTTAAAAATTAATTGCGAGTTTGACATATGCTCTGATACTCCCAAATCAGCTGACCTCCATTTTCACAACGATAGTCTGTCCTGTCTGGATCCAACCTACGTCGCCTCTCATCAAAATTTTTTAATTTTCTATTACTTTTAAGTTTCTTGTTTAATCTACTAAAGTTTTTATAATTATGATTACCCCGTCTAAATATTCTACTATCATACCTTTTATCGTCTCGTCCATCTGGCTTATCTTTATTGTAAGGGCAATTGGCTGCAATGTGTTCTTCGCACCTTCTACATTTGTAGCACATTAAGCCCTCGTTGCAGCACTCGTAAGCATGATGCCCTAGGACGCCGCATTTAAAGCACCGGTTCTTTTGAGTTGTGTGTGTGGCAGCAGCTCCTTCTTCCTTTGTCCTGGAAACTTATCTCCTTCTGTTCATCAAGTTCATCGCATCTAACTGTAAAATATAATTTTTCATTTGTTCGTAATCAAAATCCTTTCCCGTATTATGTTTACGCAAAAAGTTAGTTTGTTGCATTTGAGGTACATTATTACTGATCGTATTATAGAACAAATCTCTTTTATCTGCATCGTTTATCTTGATTGCACCTGGAATGTTTTCATGCAATCTAATTAATGCTTCAAAACGATCCCAGAATATTGTTGCTTTTTCTTATGTCTTGGTTGTTCGCATCTAGTGCCATCTGAGCAGAAATCAGTATAGCCACCAGTTCTGCCTGAAAAATTGAAGCCTGCTTGCCTAGCTGGACCATAGTCCCCTTTCCAAGCCTCCTTCGATAGATGCCTGCTCCAGTACCCGTTGCGGATTTTGATCCATCCGTGTACCAGATGTCGCCTGAGTTCGGTATTCTATCGTTACCTTATCCTGACAGCCAGTCTTCTTTGGTTGGGAAAATCACCTCGAATTTATTGTCGAAGTGATATTTCGTCACCATCAAATCTGACCTCATCTTTAATAGTACATCTTGTTTAAGGCAAGGAGGGTTAGTATGTTCACCTCTCCCTGTCCACATGTTGAGAGCAATCAGTCTGCATGCAGACCTTGTAGCAGCCTCTTGTACATACAGTTGTAAGGGTGCCACTCCCATCAAGAATCCCAGGGCTTCTATGGGAGTAGTCCTCATTGCCCCTGCCTATCTAGGAGCTTCGCAGTTGTTGTTTGGCTGGTGCGTTTCCACCATACCACTGCTGCGTAAGTTAGTCTAGGAATGAGAAATGTCCTAAACATCCACAGGATGGTTGAGGGTTTAAGTCCCCAATTCCTTCCAATAGTTCTTCTGCTAAGCCAAAACATATTGGTGAGCTTCCTGCAGCACTCTTCTACCTGGGGTTTCCAGTGTAGCTTGCTGTCCAGTATCAACCCCAAGTATTTGGCCTCAGATTTTGGTGTTAATACTTGGCCTCCTAGCTTTAGGGTTTTATGCAGTTTCCACTTATACCTCCTCGTGAAGACCACCACCTCTGTTTTGCTAGGGTTGATAGACAGTTTGTTGGTTTTGCACCAGTTCCAAAGTCTGTCCAGTGCTGCCTGTAATACATCTGCTAGCGGTTCAAGGAAACGCCCCCTTACCACTATCATTATATCATCGGCATATCCAATGACATGGCATCCAGTTTCTTTAACACAGGTTAAGGCACCTTCTGCCACCAAGTTCCATCCTAACGGGGAGATCACACCACCCTAAGGACAGCCATTTACGACTGTACCCCTGACCGTGGTGTCACCCCTGGTTACTTCCAATAATCGGTGACTCAGCATGTCACGGATCCAGTTCGTGATCATGTCCGACACTCCTTTATTCTCGGCTGCTTTGCAAATAGCCTCTGTTGGGGTATTGTTGAAAGCCCCCTCTACATCCAGGAGGGCTCCTATGGCGAATCCTCCTGTTTCTATTTCTTCCTCGATTAATGACACTGCTTTGTGCAGTGCCGTTTCGGTGGATTTGCCTTCTGTGTAGGCGTGTTGTTCTGGTGATAACGGATTCTGTGTGAGAACCGTCTTCTTGATGTATCTGTCGATAAGCCTCTCTAACAACTTAAGCAAAAAGGACATCAGACAAATAGGTCTGAAGTCCTTTGCCGTGGAGTAGCTGCTTCTTCCTGGTTTAGGAATGAAAACTACTCTTGAATTCCTCCAGTTTTCGGGTGTATAGCCCAGCAACAAACAGGCTCTCACCAGTCTCACGAAAGGGCCGAGGGTAACCTCCGTGCCCTGCTGAAGCAGGACCGGGTACACCCCGTCCACCCCGGGAGACTTAAACGGCCCAAAGGAGAACCAGGACCACCTGACACGGTCTGGGGAGACAATTCCGGCTGCAAGCTTCACCCTAGCTGACTTGTCAGTGGGTTCACCGCAACCAGGACCCTAATTCACCCGTGAAGAGTTATCAGGTTGATCACTCTCCCCACCCTCCAAGTTAATAAAACCCGGAAAGTGCGTCCTCATCAGGCAGCCCAAGGTCTCCCTGTCCGTCACTGAGTAACCACCCTCTGGAAGTCTAATGGCACCCAACCATGCCTCCGGATTCCGTGCAAACAGTTTGTCAAGTCGGGATGCCTCCAGACCTTTTTCCACTTCCGAACAGAACTTCCTCCATCCTTGCGTGTGGGCCCTTCTGACCTCCCTTCTGTATTCTTTCTGTTTGTCTCTCCACTTCTGCCAAGGTAACTCCTCTTTGGATTTCTTGGCCTTTTTGAACAATCTTTTGACTGTCTCCTTAAGAGTTTCCAGTTTGTGATTCCAGCATGGAGACTCATATTCTGTCCTCGCTTTTTTGAGGGGACAGCTCTTAGAGAATGCCGAGATGATAGACTGTTGGAGCATTTTCGCTGCCCCTTCTATCTCTTCCCTGTTCCCAATATTTTTAGGGAATTCTCTCATTGCTAATGAGAGTTCCTTTTTGTATGTACCCCAGTCCGTATTCCTTGGGTTCCTAATCCATTTGACCTCCTGAAACAGAAAACAAATATTAAACGTGATCTGTGCATGATCAGAGAGCGTCGGTTCTTCCGACACTCTCCAATCCCGCACAGCATGAATAAAGTTTTGTGAACACAGTGTTAGGTCGATCACCTCTCTTCTCTTTATATTAAAGAAGGTAGGTTCCGAACCCCTATTAAGAATATCTAGTTCAGTGGTGGCTAAGTACTCGAGTAGGGCCGATCCTCTAGCATTCGTGTCCGTGCTGCCCCACACCGTATGGTGCGCATTGACATCACATCCCAAAACCAGAGGGAGAACCCTCTCGTCACAATAGTCCACCAACTTAATTACCTCTTTTGTAGGAATCTCTTCCTCATAGGGGAGATAGACTGAGGCTAGTACTACCTCCTTTGAAACACCTCTTATGGAGAGTTTTACCTTAGTAGCCACTACATCTCGAGTAATGACTGCCATAAGTGGCGTGTTTTCTAGACCTTTGATCTAGATACACGCTCTGGGTTTGACTGCTGTCGGATCTTTGACAATTTTTCCACCTCTTCCAAGTCCTTTAATAGAGCCTTTGACGGTCCATGGTTCTTGTATCAATGATACATATGTGTGCGCCGCAGACTGACTCCTCGCAAGAAGAGCTGAGGAGTCTTTACTGTGGTGCAAGTTAATCTGAGTAATTTTAAGGATCCCCTCCATTTGGAAGTTCCCCTATTGATTACTTGATGCTTCCACGGTCTTGACAGAGTATCTAACTTCAACTGTGCCCATACCGTAGTAAGCCTTGTTGTCTGATGAACTTAGACTTTTGATGGACGATTCGGGAATGCCGACAATAAGCATCATTCCCTCCTCGTCTGACTTACTTTCTGACTGCTCCTTTGACCCTTGGTCCGGTTGCGTCTTTTGCTGCTCCTTTGGTTCTGCTGGACCCTGTTATTGCTGCAGTTTGCTTGGCTTCCAGTTTTCTGAGACCGCGTACAGCCTCCAGCCATCCACCTTGAGTGACGGATTGAGCCTCCCCAGCCTCCTCAGCGCCACTCCCGCTTCTACCTTTGTAGGTAGAAAGATCGTGGCTCTAATCAGACGCTGGAGGAGCTTAGTCCCCCCTACTCTGAGGATGGAAGCACCTGGCGGACTCTTCTCACCCATCTGCCGCACAAACCACTCCCTACGGAATCGGTCCGCTGACACGACGACTATTGCACCGTTCTTTACCATAGAGTCTTCGAACCTTGGCAGTTCTCCGCCCTCTATTTGGTTGACGCGCTCCTCAATCTCCTTACGAAGATTCATCAGATCACTTGATGAGAAGCATTTATCTGGATACTCCACCGGAACCACCACTACCGTGAGTGGGTTTGTCCTTTGTGCAATTGACAGGGAGTCTTCTCCCGGTCCAACGTTGTTTCTTTTAGGGGGTCTTGGCCCCTCCAGTGGAGTATCGCTTGATGTTTTGGGTCTCTTGACTCCTTTGGTATGAGAGGGGGTCAAGGGCAAAGAGGAGGAGGGCGTGCCTTCTTGACGTTTTTTTTCCTCCTCTGCTTGTTCCCCATTCTCTTTGTTTTATTGACAGTTCACCTTTTCAGGTTCACCAGCATAGTTCCGGTTTCTCTTTCCAGGTTCACCGGCGTAGTTCCGGTTCCCCCTTCTAGGTTCACCGGCGTGTTATGGGTTCCCCCTTCCAGGTTCACCAACGTATTAGCAGGCACTGGTTGTGCTTCTGTTTGGGTCACCAGCTCTTGTTGAGCGGTTCTTCTTCCTTCCACACTACCAGGTTGCGTAGGGTTATTATTTTTATTCTGAACATTCATTTTGAGTCCCACGAGTAGCTAGGGAAAGGTTGGTCCACCTCCACAGAGCCCCGCATGCAGAGGTAAGGCATTAATACTCGTAGAGGTCGCCCGGTATCTACGAGGCACCGTTTGAGACCCACTATAATCCCTGGGCCACGAACAACATCGGCACGGTTCGCATTACACCTTCAGTCAGGGGGTGATATATTTTATTAGCGTCCGATATCTCTCCACCACCAGAGAGAGTCGGGGGGTTGTTTCTTAGTCACCTCGGGCTGCTGAGCCATCCTAGATTCAGCTAGGCGAACCCTCGGGCTGACGATGCCAAGCCGGAATTCCCGCGCTCCCGATGCCCGTACCCTAGGCGCCCCGCGGCTCTCAACCGCCAGGACCCCCAGAAGCCGTCAGCACCAGCAGCACGAGCGCCCCCCACCCCACGTCCCCAGAGCCTGCCTAGCAGGATGAGACGGAAGCAGAGAGGCACCGACCCAACATCCCCCGCACGAGAAGATCTTAGGCTCCCAAGCCTCCAAGGCTAAGCTTCCCCACCGTCCTCTTACGAGGCACCCTACAAGGTCCTACAACCCCTAGAGGAAGAGGTATTGTTTATATTAAATTTGTTAATAAAATAAAAATCAAAATATGATTTTCAAATTAACAAAAATATGCGAAAATGAAATTTTTACACGCGAATCGTTCATTCTATCATAGGGACAATTTTTAAATTCGATTATTCATTTTATAATTTAAATATGAAGCTATTTGTAGGTGGAATATAATAAATAATACATTAAATTAATTGAAATTATTTATTAAAGATCTACATATCATAAAATAAATTTTATATTGCAATATATAATTTGATTTTGTCATAAGTAGATCACTCGTAACAACTGGTGTCACTACCCTATAACATACATATAAAAAATAAAATTTTTAAAACTTTTACAAAAATATTTTATAGAAAATTATGTATCAAAAATATTACATAGTTCTTGAAGTCTTTTAAATATTATATTTCTCTTTTGAATATTATATTAATCTTTCTTTAAACTTATTATTTAATATTTGAAATGCTGCAGCAAGGTTGTACTGAAACCTTGCAGCAATATTTTATTGTAACTTTGCATTGCATCTTTCACTGTAACGTTACATGCTGTGTGGGCATCGAATGCTTTTCTTGAACTAGATACTTTGTCGTGTCTTGAACTTCTTTCAATTAAATAAATTCTAATGACCATTTAGCAAATATCTTTTTGAAGTAAAAATTTCTTGAAAGAAAAATCTCTTTAAATAAAGATAGATCTGTATTAAAATTACATATAAAACGTACCTATACGGAATTGAAAAATAAAGTGTGTTTTGAGCATGAGACTGCTTATTTGCCTATCGTCAATAAGATTTAAGCGACTCCATCTTAGAGACACCAAAAATTTTTTTTTACATTACATATGCCAAACGGCACAAAGTTGCAATGGGTTATGAATGTTAGAATGACAATTATTGCTTGTATAATGTTGAACTCCCTCTAGCAACAAGACAATAATCTAAAGGCATATATTCAATCCAATACTGAAGTTTTAAATGAAATATTGATTTTATTTTGAATTGAACTTTTCTGTTCATTTTCCAATTTATTTAAATTAAAAGAAAATTAAAAATGTCTTTTTTGATTTTTTAATTATTTAACCGCTTTTTTCTTCAGAAAAAATATTTTTTCAAATTTCAATTTCCTTACAACGGGGCGGCACCAATTTCTTAGCGTAGGAGCGGCTAATTTTGAAATCCGTCTCTGTATATAGTCTAATATAAGTTCATTTAAAACTAGCAATTTGTTATTTAATGCCTAATAATAAACTAACAAACATTGTTAAGACAAACCAAAAGCTAAAAAAAAATAATTTCAATGAATCAGACCATGGACTTAAATATTTTCTATTGTATTATTTCTTGGAATTCTTTCTATTTTATAAATAAAATTTGATTGCATGGGGCGACCATTTAAGCATATCAGATACCATTCATTGATGAAATATATCAGAAATTATTCTTTTTTGTTTAGACCATTTTTTATGTCATAATGAACAATTATACGGGGATCCTTAAATTTTAAACTATTCTAACTTTTAGTATTTGAAAACAAAATGCTAAAAAGAAGTATGAAATTCAAGTTCTTAAACTAACTAGTTAAAATTTAAACAACAGTATTAATATTTTATAACAATTAAAATCAATTAGCCATATAAAAACAATACTAATTGCTATTTTACAAAGTTCATCATAACAATCTTTTTCTTTTGTTACTAAAAATGTAAATAATAAATTAGACTGTTTTCGAACTTTCAAAGAAAATTTACAGATATTACTACTATGCGGATATGGATTATCGATCGAATTGTAACCTCTTGACCGGCCACCAACGCGACAACAGAAAACCGTAATACACGTTACCATCCTAGCAGAGTTACCCGCGAGGATCAGTGTGTTACCGACCTAAGCGCAGTAGATAAATGACCGATCTGATCGAGAATCGATACTATCAAGGTGACTCGTGAATTCATGGTAACACTATAGTGTAATGCCATTAAATATTCAATAGATAACTCAATATATCTCCTTCGTATTTGAGTAAATTCTTCTTATTTCTATTCTCTAAAAACAACTAACTCAATTAATTTAAATATTCTAAGAGAAAGACCTGTCTAATAATTAATCCTTCCTAATTAAAATAATTAATGATATAGTCCATAATTATTAATAATTATAATAAATAAACGAATTAATATTTTTACATTAGAAAATTTTTAAACTATACTACACAAATAATCATTCTGAAATTTCTTCGAAATTTCGTTTACAAATAAAACTCAATTTGAAATATCTTAAGAAATTGCAATAAATCCACTTCATTATACATAATGACCTTTTAAAACTTTTTTTGCTCCAATGTTACAATTTGCAATTTAATTAAAATTGTCTTTTTAAAATTCAACAAATTTTGCAGTGTAATCTTATATTATATTAAAGTAAAACTACTTTTTTTCCGTTCGTCCGGTTCTCCGCATTTTTTAAATGTGTCTAATCTTTTCATAATAAAAGTAGAAATTTTTCATTGGGTCCTATATGATTAGTACTCATTAGTCGAAAGCTTTTTTTTGGGCCATATTTTTTGGGCCTTATATTATTTTGGACCCTATATTTTTATTCAATGCCCATTTTTTGGGCCCTTTTTTTTTTATTCTTATATTTTCTTGGGCTTTTATCATTTTCTGAGCCTTATTCTTTCGGGCCTTATATTTTTTGGGCCCAATATTTTTTTGGTGCCTATATTTTTTGGGGCTTTACATGTTTTCGAGCCCTTTATTTTTCTGGGTCCTTTTTTTGGGCCTATTATTTTTTTTTGCCCAATTTTTTTTCGATTCTTATATTTTCATGGGCCTTATATTTTTCGGGCCCTACATTTTTTCGAGTCCTATTTTCATTGGGCCTCATATTTTTTTGACCTCTTATTTTTTGGGCCCTTCTTTTTTTTTATTCTTATATTTTCTTGGGCTTTTATAATTTTCTGAGCCTTATTCTTTCGGGCCTTATATTTTTTGGGCCCAATATTTTTTTGAGCTCTATATTTTTCTGGGCCTTATATTTTTCGGGCCTTACATTTTTCTAAGTTCTTTTTTCTTTGGGCCTTATATTTTTTTGGACCTCTTATTCACGTAGGCCTAACGTTTTTTTGATTTTTATATTTTATTAAGCTCTATATTTGTCTGGGTCTGGAATTTTTTTAGGTTCTTGATTTTTTTGGGTTCTATATTTTTCGGGCCCTACATTTCTCTGAATCCTATTTTCTTTGGGCCTCATATTCTTTTGGGTTTCTTATTTTTGGGCCCAATATTTATAATTAATTTAATAAATAATTTTATACGTAGTTGTATTTTACCTAATAGTGCCAGACTGGGTATATACCTCAAAGCCAAATAAAGAATGTCAATATCTCTCCCACCCTCTCTTGCTGTCTCTCTTCCTCTCTCACCCTCTCTTTCTATTTCAATTTATCAGTACCCTTTTTTAAATTTCATTTTTGTTATCCTAGTATTATTTAATTTTTCTTTATATTTATTTAATTTTTTTTATTTAATTTTTATATAAGCTTCTTCTTTACGTAAAGCCTCAATCGTATGTTTTTGTTTCAATTTATCATTACTCATTCTTTCCTTGAATTTCATTTGCGCTACCTTACAAGAAGAGGCCACCTCAGGGAAACAAATTTGGCTGAAACTGCAGGATATGATTTTTTGATGAAAAAAGTAAACCCGTGTTTTTTCTTTTCTTCGAATAGGCCTCTTAGACAAAAATATAGACATTTTTTTGAAAATATAGTAAAAAGAAGCCTTTATAAGAATATCCAAACAACTAAGACTCTTACAAAAAAATACATACAAGATGAAATAAAGTGCAAATCAAATGCTTTGATTTAAACTTTGTTGCATCAAAAAAGCTTAAGGGGAATCCTCATACCGACATAGAGTTCTACCTTATCTACATTTAAATTATGAATTTTAATAAAAATTTAACTATTCATGACTTAAATTCGTAGAAGAGGCACATTCTTAACTTGCCAAAGATTATATTGCAACGTTAAAAGACACTATAAGGGTAAAAATAAAGGCGAAAACTGCTTAATACGATTAACTTTTCAATGTAGTTATGAATGATCGTATTATGCAGTTTTTGTCTTTATTTTCACTTTCATTCTGTCTTTTAACGTTGCAATAAATTCTTTAGAATGTTAAGAATGTGCCTCTTCTATGAATTTAAGTCAAAAATATTTAAATTTTTATTAAAATGCATAATTCAAATATAGATAAGGTAGATCTCTGTGCCGGTATGAGGACACCCCTTAAGTTATTCAAAAGTTACAAGTAATTAAAATATGCTAATGAAATGGCATTAAAAAATTCATTATCTTTTATATGCTAAAAAAATTAACAGATATGTAGTAATTTTCAATAAAGCATAACTTTTAAACCACTGAAGCTTTTTTAATACAACAAAGCCTGGGGTAAAGCATTTAATTTGCACTTTATTTCTTTCATCATGTATTTTTTTGTAAAAGTCTTATTAGTTTGGATATTCAAGTTCTTATAAAGGCTCCTATTAACTACATTTTCGAAAAAATGTCTATATTTTTGTCTAAGTGACCTATTCAACGAAAAGAAAAAACACAGGTTCATTTTTTTTTCATTAAAAAATCATGCCCTGCAGTTTCAGCCCAATCCGTTTCCTGGAGGTGAGGAACCCTCCTTGTTAGTATTCTCTAATGTTTCTTTATATTTATTCAATTGTACTTTTTAAATTCTAAGATAAGCTTCTCTCTTACATAAAGTCTCATTTGTACGCATTTATTCCAATTTATCAGTATTCTTTTCTTTCAGCTCTAATTTATTATTAATTTTTTTCTGCATTTTAATAATCATGTCTTTTTATGAATTTTCTTTATATCCATTCGATAATACTGTTACCATTTTTATATTAAATCCTGACATATATAAAGCTCCTTTGTCGTCTATTTCTTTAAATTCTTTTTTTTCTTCATTTAATGTAATCTCATCAGTCCTTATTTTAATATCGTTATAATTTATGTGGACATCATTGAAATCCATTAATTCATCATTTCATTTAAAAAAAATTGTATCTGACGTGTCATTGTCAATTTCCATCTAGATCATTTCCAGATTTGAATTCTTTTAATCACGACACATTCCCATGATATTTTTTTGTTATACTAATAAATGCATTTGTCAGTTTTTTTCAAGAAGTTAAATCTCGGCAATCACGGTGCTTTGGAGTAAATTTGAATAAAAATTTAATGTCACTTCAAAATACATAACAAAAAAACATCGAATGAGGTTTTTCAAAATTATTAATGGATCAAAGTCTTATATTTAATATATATTTAAGGTAAAAAGAATTTTCCTTAATTAATATCATTAGAAGAAAAAAATATGACTACATTTGAATTTTTTTTTCAGGTTTAAAATCCATCCTGATACCTTCAACAGTTTTTCAATTTAAATACCGTTGATATCTGTGAATAATTATAAATGATTGTGAATAATGCAATTAATATAAGTAACTAAAAATAATGATATTTCTGTTCTATTTACAACAAACTTTTCTGAATAATTAAATACATATTTATATAATATTATAATTTTTAAAGGCAATTTAACAATAGTACTTTTTGATACTAGTGCATCAAATTATAAATTTCGTGCGGTTGATATGCACTCGCCTGAATATTTATAATTTAACGCACTAGTAACAAAAAATATTTTTTGACACAGAGTGCGTAAAATTGCACGTCAAGAATTTGGCTGCGTTTCATTATATGCAATTTTACGCACGCTGTGTCAAAAATATTTATTTTATTACTATTCCAAATACAGAATTATTATATATATATATATATATATATATATATATATATATATATATATATACCCTATATTATATAGTTATATAAAAGAAAAAACCTCCTCTCCTACCCCTCATTATTCCTCCCCCTATTTCGTATACTAAAAACATCACAATCCACCCCTCAAAATAACGTAAAAATCTGTCTAGAAATGATCTTTTTGAAAAAAAAGATACCCCTCACTACCTTAGTCACCCCTCTACTACCCAAGTCACACCTTTTGCTACCCCTCGTACGTCACTCATCTCTCCCTCAGATAATTTAGCTAAATATACCTTATTTTACCAATGTATTTGTTACTCATTCTCTATACCACTACTATCACCCTTCCCACTACTACCCCTTCATTACTACTCCTTATTTTTTTTTCTCTCCTCCTCAAAAAATCACAAGTCACTCCTCAAAATAACGTAAAAATGTCTCTTAAAATGTCTTTTTTTTTAAAAAAAAAAGATACTCCTCACTACCCCAGTCACCCCTCTAATACCCAAGTCACCCCTCGCTCCACAAGTCATCCCCTCGCTCCACAAGTCACCCCTTATAACTAGTCATACCCCTCATACACTCTTCATATAATCATTATAAACCATTAAGAAAAAAATTCAAAAAATTTTTAAATTTTGTATTTATGAAATACTTACTTAAGAGGCGGTCGGAACCAAATCGGTGACTTGCGGTATATATCAAGTCAGCATTTTTCGCTTTACGATAATATTTTGTATATTTTTATGGCTTAAACTATTTCAAATTATTCTTTATATACATGACTAGAGGAAATGACTATATTTTTACCATATGAATGAATAAATAAATTATTATAAGCATTTATTACAAATATCAAACTGATTTGACATATACCGCATGCAAAAAACTGTCGTGTCGATTGTTAGGTGGCATTTTTCGCTTTATAACAATATTTTGTATATTTTTGTAGCTTTGACTATTTTAAGTTATTCTATATATACATGACTAGAGGAAATGACTATATTTTTACCATATTAATAAATGAATAAATTATTATAAGCATTTATTACAAGCACTGAACTAAGTCACCGATTTGGTTCCGACCGCCTCTTAAGACTATCTAATGAAATATATATTTAATACATCGTTACCAATATTATAGATTGTTGATATAATTATTTTTTAACCATCAACTAATACCTACGTTCCTTAGACAACTTTCCACACCACTTATAGTGAGACAAAAAAAAATAAGAAACTTAAAAAATGTTATTGTAAATTTACATTAAGGGGATGTGAAATGGACACTACACCTGCACTCGTAAATATTGACTATCTTTGAAAATATACACACTCATACTAGGTGTCGCCACCTATTGAGAATATTTTAGTAGACAGTTGAAGAGAATCAAGTTGCGTCTCGTCGTCGTTCAGTTCAGTTCAAGTCCGTCTGTTAAAGTCAGAGCTTGTATTTCATTATTGTATAGAGAGATCATTTAATTAAGTTACTCTTGTATTGATTAAATAAATACTTTTCTTTTAATATAAATTGTGCTCTGCTTTTATTAATTATTTAACAGGTTATGAGCCCAGAGTGCTTTTAACTGCGCGTTTTATTTAATAAAATTGAGAAAGAGGTTTGTGTGGTTTGGAGCGTGCGTCAGTCTGTTTGGTGAATTGTTTTATTGTTCTTTATCTCCTGGTGGAAGCGTCAGAGATGGCGAGTCAAGGAACAAATGAAAAAAGACAGAGCGAAGGACAGCAGAGGGAGAAAAAAGGAGTTGACTCCGGGTAAGAATTTTACTTTATTCTCTCTCAATTCTATAAGACAGTAATGGCGTCGCAAGCACGCTTATAGAAAGAAAGAAAAGGACAGAGAATAGATAGCGTCGTGCGCTAGTCTATAGAGAGAGAGAGTGAGAGAGAAATAAAATAAGTCGCCATGTTGGGTGAAATGACATAATGTGTATCAGTATGACAGATTTATGCGTGCATAAGAAAATTTTGTATGCTTTGTATGTGTGTATGTATGTATATAGAATGAGAGAAGAGACCATGCACGCACAAAATAAAATTGATAGACTAAATAAACGACAACACGTAGTGAAAAGTTTTTTTTACGTATGAACGTATTATGTGTGTGTATATATATATGTGTGTATATATATATATGTGTGTGTATATATATATGTATGTATAGTGAATGCACGCCAGGAATCTGAACATATTTATGACGGTATAGACGGAAATAAATGAGAACCGGTTAAAAACTAATATTTGCAAAAAGTGCCGCTTGGATTTGGTTAAATTTCGCTATGATTAAAAATAAATGTAAAAACGGACGCGTTTTTATGTTGAAATACTAAGTATGATTGCTGAAGGAAGAAAGGCATTGGCCTGACTTCTAAAAATTGAAAGATAATAATGCACACAAACATGGCGGCCGTAGGCCCAAGTCGAGTTGATGAAAAGACATCGACGCCGTGTACAATAAAAAGACCGTGAAGACGTGCGCGCGCAATTAGAAAAAGACAGAAAGACGGTGACTGCTAAAAGGCGAGAATAAACTCGCAGATATATACGTATACATATGTACGTATAACATGGTTATAGCATAATGAAAAGAGACAGTATATAAGTGTGATCGTATATGTATAGAAGCGTGCGCGTCGTTGCAATAAAAATGACAGATTAAGAAAGAGACAGAATTAGTGAAGCGAAACAAACTAAATCAAAGCGGACAAAAATAAAGTTTACGTAAATGTATACAAAAGGCGATTAAAAAAAAGAAAAAGGCAGAAAAGAATGACTTTAAGAAAAATATATTTAAGAATATTTAATTAATTGAAATTATCATTATACAGAGGAAAGAAGTTTATTGCAACTTCACAAAACATCCTCATGAGAATATGTATATGACAGTTGTTAAAGGCAGCATTGTATTCAAAATTATGACAAATTGAATACAAATTAGATAATGAATAATGATTATTTCAAATTAAAAATTTTATTTTATTAAGCTTGAACGTACGTATATAAAAATATTTTTTAATAAATATATCCATGGTTTTAAAAATAATATTGATCGATCATAGTTGCTGCTTTCACATACATAATAATACTTGTGTTCAGTATATTGTGTATGGGAATAATAGCACATATGTATAATTATAAATATAAAAATATACATAAATAACTGGCAAATTTGATTGATTTAACATTGCTTGTGTTCGGCATGTTAGATTGATTCTCTTAAATTGTCATAAATATGAATGACCTAATATTGCTTGTGTTCGGCATACTAGGTTGATTCACTTTATTTTTATAGATATATTGAGCTTGAAGGGCTTGTGTTCGGTCTATTAAGCTCATAATATATATATATATATATATATATATATATATATATATATATATAATTAACTCTAACGTAAATTTTCTAGTTTTGCTTGTGTTCGGCAAAATTATATGAATTTTATTTATATTGGTTTACTATTCCTTTATAGTTGACAAGTACGTTATGAGTAAAGAATTTGACCTGGTGATAAGGACAGTCACAGAGATGAAGACAGAGTGAAGACAGATTATATATGCCCTATTGTACGACAGGTGGCCACACTATGACTGATAAGAAAGAGAGAAAAGACAGAATTAACGACAGCAATGAGACTGAGAAGACGGAGGGGCTATATAACGAGACAGAACAGAAAGTAGAATAAAGTGACGGTTTTGAAGACGGCTCTGTGAAAACTGTAGTTAAAGTAACTGCAGGAGGTCAAATAGCGACAGATAAGGAAAGACAAAAACAAATCAAAGGTTTGACAGCAAAATTGAATGATGTATTGGAAAAATAAGTATACGACGGAAAATACAGATGAAAATAAGAACGAAGACGGAGCTAAAGACAGAGAAGAGCGTATGGGATTACAATACGATTGAAACGACAGAAATAAAGATAGAGACAGAAAACAGAATGAATGAAATGACTGAATCAAAATTGTCAGGTAAAGTCAAATAAAAAGTTTAAAAAAAAAAAAATTTATAAATAAATATTTCGTTGTTTTGTCAATAAAATAGAAAAATTATGACAGAAAATTTGACGATAAGAGTAAGATTTTTAAGCATGATTATTATAATGAAAATTTTGATTTAGACCTATCTGACAAATTGGACAAGGTAATGGATAAGCTTAATTCAGTTAAGACAGAAATGGCAAAGAACAAGAGAGACGAAGAAAAGAGAAGAATAGAGCAAAAAAAAAAAAAAAAACGCTTTGATGACTTTGATGATAAAGGAGAGAAGCGCCACGTGGGTCTTTGGCGGCCAGGCTCTGGATGCGATGAGGGAGGAATTTGAACAGGGGAAGGAGGATGACTACAGGTAATGAGGCAGAAAGGACAGATAAATCCAAAGACAGCAAAACGACATATAAGGTAAACAATGATTTTGAAAATTATACACTTAATGCAGAAGGTTTCGGGAACTCGACAGTCTTGGACGAACACTTAGGACCGTTAAATAAATTGGAAATATCGCGTTTAATACAAATAAAGGTTGATAAAAGATTTATTAAAGAAAACGACAATATTTTAGACATTTTTTAAACAGTTGACAGAAATTATCAAAACCGGACTGACTGGAAAAGACGGACCAGTAAAACGCTATTATAAATTAACGACTCAAATCATATTTGAAAACTTTGGATTATTTTATGTCTGAATTAATTATTGTATGTTGTAGATAGTACTATTGTAGCAAATGAAAGTTCGTGATATTTTAATAAATAGAATAGATAAAGACTATCATGCTAGAGTTATGAAAATTAAAGATTTAGTTGAATTGTTGAACAGAATTAAAGAAATTAAAGCGAAATAATTAAATTGAAGCGAGGTAAATGTAACTTCATCTAGTATTAAAAAAATACAACATACAGTATAATCCAGCGAAAGAAAAAGGCAGTTAATTTTATAAACAGATTTGAAGAAATAGTAAGAAGTTATAATAACATGCCAAAAGTTAAATCGTTGCCTGAAGAAGACGAAAGAGATTTCTTTTATAATACTATCATAAGCAAAGTACATCAAGTAGAAGGAATAAGTTTTATGACAGAAAGTGTTATAGTGAAAGGGTTATCTTATGATAAACTAAAATTACTTATTATACAGGTTGAAAGCCATCAAACGACAGCTATGACGGTCAAATCAAGGGCGATACAGAAAGTGCGACAGTTATGGGTACTGTGCCAGCGACTGCCCACGACAGGGAAATAGCATAAAGAAGTGTTACTTTTGTCAGATATTTACCCGTGATCATGTGATCTCAACATATCCAAAGCGTCAGGGACACTCGAGACAGAAAAACAGAAAAAGGTATGAATCAAAATATTATAATAATAAAAGTAAAGAAAGTACAGGTCGGACATCATTCACAAGTAAGATAGCTAATCTAATTAACAATGTTAATTAAATACGAGCAAAATCTGTCAATAAAAGGAGACAAGAAAATTATGTAAAATATAACAGAAGAAAATATAAAAAAATGAGGCAGTTTTAACCAATTAGAATCTAGAAATAAGAAGACTAATGAACCGAGTGCTGACAGTGATGCGACAGAACGTTTGACAAATTCAAAGTTGATTTTCAGGACATTTATTGAACAACTAGACGAAATCCAATGCGCAAATAAAGACTGCAGCGTAAATCTTAAATCTAAGGAAGAAGGAAGCGTGCAAACAAATACGACTGATGGAAAATTTATTATTTTAGACAGAATAATCTGCATGGAAAACTTAAATGAAAATTTTTCATCCTTACCAATATATAATCAGCCATATTGATTGACTGATTTTGAATCAGAAGCGACAGAAAATAATTAAAAACAAAGACAGGTTCTAGTATATGTAACGACAAGTAGAATGAATGAAGAACAGAATATTGAAGAAAATAATCAATTTAATGAAAAGCAAGAAAATCAGACAGTCAAAGAAGAAAAATATTTAGATTGCAGACAGAAATATTTATAAATCGCATGATTTTAAAGTCAGTGAAGAATCTTAATGTGAGATTGAAAATACAAAATTAATACAAACAACTACGCTATGTTGTGGCATTTTCGAATGGGCCATTCATCAGTTGATTATTTAAGAAAATTACAATTAAAATTTCCTAATATCAAAACTTTAAAACAAGCTGTATTTGATGATACGTTGAAAGACTGTGAAGTGTGTATGATTGCAAAGTTTAACAAATTGCCATTTAAGACAGTCAAGCATTGAACAATTGAACCTTTGCAAATAATGAATTTAGACACAATGGGTTTTATGTAAACTATAAGAAAGCAGAGATGTACGATTCAACGAAAAATTAGTCTACAAGGACAGATATGCAACAACTGATATACAAGACTGGAAACAAATTGATGAAAAGATAAAGATACATTGTTTGTGAATTTTGTATTCGAAGACAGAGAAAATGAAACACGAATACAAAAACCGGAGGGAGAGAAATTCAAAAGATCAGTTAGACGACCAAGAAACGAAAATAATAAGACTGATAAAAAGTAACAAGGATTGGTGGGAGAGAAAATTAAAAAAAAAAAATTAGTAGGAAGACCGACAAAAGTTAAGAAAAATACTGAATATGGAGTGCAAGAATCGGAGGGAGAGAAAACAAAACGACAGATTCAATTACCAATGGAAACACAAACAAGTACAGAAAATAAGATAAATGAAGAAACTTATGTTTTATTAGCAGAAATAAATAATGACCTGAGTACAAACTTGGAAGCCATGAAGTCAAAAGATAAACAAAAAACAAAAAAAAAAAAAAAAATGGACCAAAACTATTATTGAAGAATTAGAATGTATGTATAAGAATAATGTATGAAAATTAGAGTTGACAGTTCAATAGTAATGAATGACAGAAAAAGATCAAACATTATACATTCAAGATGGGTATCTAAAAGAAAGAAGACAGTAAAATAAGATATAAAGCGAGACTAGTAATTCGTAGTTTTAAAGACAGAAATGAGTATGACATGCAAGAAACATATGCACCGGATTCACGATTACATTTAATCAGATCTATACTGGCAATGGCAAACAAATTGGATTTAAAAATATGTCAGATGGACGTGAAGACAGCTTTTGTAAATGGATATTGAAGCAATGAGATATATATGGAAATACCTGAAGGGATGACTGCTTATGAAAGGATCAAACAAAACAAGATGTGTGTATTGGAAAATGCTTTATACGATCTGAAAGTCAGTTTAAAATGTTGGAATGAAAGACTTAAAAAGACAGTAAAGAAATGTGGACTTAGATCATTCAACAATGAGTCTTGTCTATTTACTCAGCAAGAAAAAGACGGATTTCTTATCTTGATTTAGTATGCAGATGACATTCTGCTAGTTTGTAACAAATGTAAAGAAAAAAAAAAATTTTAAATAACAGAAACTGGTAAGACTAAAAGTTCTTTAGGCTCAGAAATAAAATAAGACAGAAAAAAAAGGATACTGAGCATTAAGCAAGAACAATAAATAAACAAAATGCTAAAGAAGTTTAGTTTGGATCAATCACTCGCCCAACGAACACCTATGGTAATCAATCAGGTAGCCAATAAGAAGAAAAGACAGCGTGAAAAAAAAGGAGAAATCAATGCAAGCAGGCCAGAAATTGCATATGAGGTAAATACTCTATGCAGACACCAAATCAACTTTACTGAAAAATGACTGGTAAAAGATTGAAAGAGTATTTGAATAATTAAGAAGAACAAAAGACTTTGAATTTAGATATAAAGGACAGAACGACTGTTTACAAGGATTTTCAGATGCAAGTTTTGACGACTGCAAAAATTCTCTTACGACCAGTAGCTTTGTGATCAAGTTTTTCGAAGACACAACATCCTGAAGAACTCACAGACAGAAATATGTTTCTATAAATGAATGCGCTCAAGAATTGATATCCTTATATCAAATTTTAAAAAAGATTGTTAAAACAAGAATTAGCTCCAATTCTATTATGGTGTGATAACAAGGCAGCAGAAGCAAGCGTTAAGACTGGAGGTGAAAACAAATTAAGACATATGACCGAAATAAAAGAACATTATGTAAAGGAATGTGTAACTAGAGGTTTAATTAATGTCAGTTGAATTTCCTCTAAAAGTCAGATAACTGATGTATTCACAAAACCTTTGTCATTTGAATTACATGAACGACTGACCAAACAAATATTTAACGACTGATAACATTGACTGATTATATTTCTGATATGTATTTTAGTTAAGTTATTAACAAACTTTTTCTCTATATTACAGGAACTAAATGAACGATCAGAACAGAAACAATAAGAACGAGAGAGATGTTACAACTCTTTTAATTAAAATATGTATGAGTGTGGGAGGGAGTGTTGAAAATATACACACTCATACTAGGTGTCGCCACCTATTGAGAATATTTTAGTAGACAGTTGAAGAGAATCAAGTTGCGTCTCGTCGTCGTTCAGTTCAGTTCAAGTCCGTCTGTTAAAGTCAGAGCTTGTATTTCATTATTGTATAGAGAGATCATTTAATTAAGTTACTCTTGTATTGATTAAATAAATACTTTTCTTTTAATATAAATTGTGCTCTGCTTTTATTAATTATTTAACACATTTCATTGCAAAATTTTCAGTGAAAAAATGCATTAGCTTGTAGTATGTACCATAAAGATTATTCAGTTAAATTTTCAAATTAATTTATTCATTAGTTTTTAAGATATTCGAATTCCTGTACAAAATCGAAAAATTTTAATAAATAAATTTGGAACCCAAAATTCTTAATAACTAATAAATGAATTTATTTGAAAATTCAACTAAATAATCATCATGGTACATATTACAAGCTAATGCATTTCTTTTCTGAAAATTCAGCAATAAAATGGAAAGGAAGTTAATATCTATAAATACAGGTGTAGTGTCCGTTTTACATCTCTTTAATTAAAAAGAACAAAATTATAATAATTAATAATTCATTTATTTATAAAAAAGTAAAAATAAAAATCATATAGTTAAGAGGAGGTCACGTATCTCTGTCCTTTTCTAATCAAAAAAATGATTTTTTTACAAAAACTAATAACTTTATCAAAAAATGAAGAGAAAGCCGCATCTTGTATCAAAAAAAGCAATATTTTCTTTGATAAGAAAAAATTAATTTTATTGCTTCGTTCTCAAGAAAACCTTGAAAAACCAAATTGTCCACCCTAACCTGTATGATTTAAGTTTTTCAAGGTTTTCTTGAAAACGAAGCAATAAAATTAATTTTTTCTTAACAAAGAAAATATCGCTTTTTTTATTACGAGATGCGGCTTTCTCTTCGTTTTTTGCTAAAGTTGTTAGTTTGTGTAAAAAAACTCAATTCTTTGATTAGACAAGGACAGAGATACGTGACCTCCTCTTAATGTAAAATTTTATCTTTTAAACTCTTTACACAAGTAAATAAAGTTATATAATTTTTATTTTATTTATTTTTAATATTTTCAATATTTTAGGGAATATATTTTTATCCTTTTTCGTTTGTTCATATTTAATCATTTATAATATAAATTATATAACAAATTATAAATTTTTTATATAAAGAGTGTGATATTACTTTTTTAATATTTAAATAAATAATTTAATTGAATTCAATTCTTTAAAAAACGATTCTATATAAATTTATAATATATTTTTAATATATTTATTTTAAAATTATAACTATAGTTATTATGATTTTCTTACCTATTTTATTGTTTCTAATATATATTTAAATAAATCTAAAATAAAATAAATCATAATTAATTAATTCATAAAGAAATATAAAATTATAAGTATTTTAAATTATAATTATATATTATTTTAAAAAATAATATTAAAAATTAACTTAACATAAGCTAATTATTTTATAATATAATATTGAAAAATATACTTATCTTAACCCTTAACTGGCACTGTTGGTACCAATATACGTACGTGGCACTGTGGGGTATTTAATACCCCAAGGTACTCAAGCGAGTCTCACGCAGCCGGTACTTAATATTATGGTACAAAAAATTTTTCTAACGTTACTTAGAGTATGTTTTTTAAAGTCAAACTGTTTTTGTACTCATTTGTTTAAATTAAGTTAGTAAAAAAAAATGTTGAAAAAAAAAACGGGAAAATTCAGTTTTTTCACTTAAAAAATCATAACTTGTGTAGTTTTTAATATTTTAACGGCTCTCCAGCACACACTGATGCCTGCCACACTATGCACACCTCATGAATCTTTAGTTAAGGATGTCAACTACTGACAGATGTCGCCACTTAGGCCATCATTAAGATCTTAGTACAATTTATATGAACTTAAAGAAGGTTTGGGATAAATTTTACCCACGGTGCCAGTTAAGGGTTAAATTACTAAATATAATAATATTATATTACTAATCTGGTGAAATCTAAAAAGAAATGAGTAGATTTTTATTGTTTTTAATTTATTTAAAAAATATATATTAAAAATTAAAAAAATAACTTTATTTAGAAACATTTGGTTTCCATTAATTAAATTGACAATATCCGTTTTTGTTTCATTTAAAACTTTTATATTTTGAATTCCTCCAATTTTTGAAATGAATGAATTCTCTATTTATTGATCACAAATATAATATATACATATATACATATATATATATATATATATATATATATATATATATATATATTATAAATTTATTCTATATAAATATAAATTTACAACACCAAATTCTTGCAAATCTCCAATAATTTCTAATTTTTCGCCTTTTTCTATTTTTAATATATCATCGTCTGTAGAATATATTACAATTTCTAATTTATTATGACCATCAGTTATATTAGAATAATATTTTGTACTATTAGTATCTTTTTGAATAAATTTATTCTGCAAAAATCCTTCAATTTCTAAAAAATTTTTATAAAACGTATATAATATATATATTATAAGTTTATTAATTGAACAATATACTTATTAATCCTTTTCTTATTGGAATTTTATTGAAATTGATTTTTTCTGGATTTAAATTTTTCATGTCAATTTCTCCAAGCTATGTTATTGATGAATAATGGTATAAAGTTAATTCATAAGGCATATTTCCACGATTAAAGCGCGTAGCACTTTTCACAGACACATTTTCTATTAATATTTTCTAAAAATACATATTTATTTTAGATAAATATTTTAAAATATTTTAACAATAATATAAATATAATTAGTATTTTACATCATAAAGCTTCAGATCATTTTTAAATTTACATATATTGTCATTAAATATGTTACATTGAATTAATACACCATTATTATTATTCACAATAAATTTTAATAAAAAAAATTCTTTTTTAGTTTGTTTATTTAAAAAACGTTCTTTGTCTATAATTTCTTCAATATAAGCTACAAGTGATCTAAAATTAAATTTAAAAATATGTTAATTTTAATTATTAATTTTTTTTTCATGAATGATTATAATAATTTTAATTAATTGTAAATATTATGTAGATTTATCTCCAATTTTTATTTTTGTTTTTAAAAAATCAGATGAAGACATCATTAAACTTTTTTTAGTTATTGGTTCATCAGATGATCTTTCTTCATTAATTTTTCTTTTTGACATTCTACTAATAAAGAAATAAAATATTAAAGATAACACCTCAACTAAAGGATTGGCAGCTCAGAAAAATCTAATATTGTTGATATAAGTATAAATGTTTTATTTAATCAGATAATACTTTTAAATAAAGATAAATTTCGAAAGCATAAGAAAAAAATTATAAGTATTATAATTTTTCTATGTTAAGAAGAAACCAGATTCTGTTCTCTGTTAAGACAGGCAAAAATATTATAAACATATACCTACACTTCAGCATTCTTTACTTGTTTCAAAAACAAAGCGGTAAATTTTTTTTTTTTTGTTCTGCATAAATATTTATATACCGATTAACAATTGAATAAATAACCAAAATCTCAATTAGACAAGGACAGCGAATCCAATCTGCTTTTAACAAGTACTTTGTATATAGATATAATTATATACGTGCGTACATTAAGTTAAGATGTCTATAACTTTTTAAACTTTTTATCAAAAAATCTATTTAAAACGAATTAAAACACTTGTAACTTTTCTTTCATGCTTAAGAGGCGGTCGGAAGCAAATCGGTGACCTGCGGTATATATCAAGTCAGCATTTTTCGCTTTACGATAATATTTTGTATATTTTTATGGCTTAAACTATTTCAAATTATTCTTTATACACATGACTAGATGAAATGACTATATTTTTACCATATGAATGAGTAAATAAATTATTTTAAGCATTTATTACAAATATCAAACTGACTTGACATATACCGCATGCAAAAAACTGTCGTGTCGATTGTTAGGTGGCAATTTTCGCTTTATAACAATATTTTGTATATTTTTGTGGCTTTAACTATTTTAAATTATTCTTTATATACATGACTAGAGGAAATGACTATATTTTTACCATATTAATAAATGAATAAATTATTATAAGCATTTATTATAAGCACCGAACTAAGTCACCGATTTGGTTCCGACCGCCTCTTAATAATCTTAGAAAATTTTAACTATATTTTATTTAAACTATAATCTACTTATATTCCCAATCTATTTTTCTGAATTGTAAATCCTTTGGCTGAGATAATATTTTACTATGAATAATTATTTAAATATATTAAATAATAAATAATTACTTAAGTTTTTAAGTTAGCCTTGTTATCTACTTTATGAGTTCCACAATGTCGTATAAGATTATCTTTTCTAGAATATTTTTTTCCACAAATTTTACAAATAATATAATTATTTTTTAAATGAGTCTTTAAATGTCTGTTTGAATGATCAATTCTTGAAAATTTTTATACAGTGTATGCAATTATAATTTTTATTTTTTTTATGTCCTTGAATATGTCCTCGTAAATATTTTTTTTTTTAATATCAAACCACAAATTTCACACATATTTGATTTATTTTTATGTTTTTCTTTAATATGAAGTAAATAAGTTTCGTTTGCAAAATATAATTTGCAAAATGAACAAATGGCTACATCTAAGTTTTCGTTTGAATTTAAATCCATATTTATAACTAATTAAAAATTACATTATATAAATTATATATCTCAATAAATATAAATTTTTTAAATAATAATAATTATAAATGTTTTAAAAAATAATAATTCGTTACAATTATTCCATTGATGTATTTAAATACAATAAACATATACATTTTTACAATAATTCTCTTTTTGACAACCAAAAATTAACTAATAAATATTTATATAATTATTGAATAAAATCATATAAGATTTCAAATAAAAATTATCAAATAAAAAATCAAACAAAATCAAATATTATGAAATAAAAAAATGTTATAAAAAAGTTAAACTAAAACATATTTAGATTCAAAATTATGTAAAAATTTATAAGAAAGAAAGTTTTATATTACTTTAACGTTATCAATTTTTTAATAAACGTCATTTGAAATGAGAAAAAAAAATCTAACGAATCTCATGTTTAGATTTTAAACTTCTTAAATTTACAAGTATTGAAAATTGTGTCGAAAATATTTTTTTGTTTTGAATAAAAACTAAATGTAACATGTGTAACTTTTATAGAATAGAAACAGTTCAATCAAACAACTACCAAAAAAAAGATATTTAATTTTTTTAAGTTTACCCATAAACTAAAGTCATTTATTTACTACTAGCTGGTTTACCCCATTATAATGCACAATAAAATAATCACATAAATTCAGAATCTGAGATTCGTCCAGCTGAAGCGATTTTATAATACATCTGTAATTAACCACTGGCTCTACATGGCATAAATTAGAAAAACCGCAACATGAATATTAAGAACAACCATCCATGAGATATATGAAAATATCGAATATCATGGACTATTAATAGATATGCTATATTTCAAAAATTACAATTTAATGTTTTTTATTTTAATGGATCCAGTTTCAAATAAATACATTGTTGTAGAAAACTTACAACATCAAGAAGAATCAGATGATTTAAATTACCAAATAAACGAATTTGAAAGATTTCAAGAGCAGTACGAAGAATATATGGAAAATTTGAATAAAAATACAGATTTATCTAGATTGAACAATGCGATTAATAACCATATCGGTATTAAAAATGAAAAACTTCATTTTGAAAATTGGAAAAACGTAACATATTATAAATATATGACAAATAAAATTATTCAATATAAGTTAGAAATACGTGATCCAATAATAGAATATTATATCACAACTCATAATACAATATATTATAAATATTTATTACGTATTGCTAATAAAATTTTCTTTATATTATAGAATATAGTATAAAATATGTTTTAGCAATGAATCAATAAAAATAATAAATATATCTTTTATAATAACAGAAAATTAATCAAATATATTAAAAAAGAAAATTAACATACATTTCATACATCAAAAAGACTTAATTGCATTGAGATATATCTAAAGAGAAATAAATAAAATTTAATAAAATAGAAAATATATACTTTACAATTTTATTTATGAAGTACATGGACTACTAATTTATCAAATTAATATTATTATAATTATGATAATGGCATTAAGAGGAGGTCGAGTATATCTGTCCTTTTTTAATCAAAGAATTGATTTTTTCACAAAAATTAATAATTGTAGCAAAAAATTAGAAGAAAGCCCCATCTCGTATAATAAAAAGCAAGATTCTCTTTTATGAGGAAAAATTATTTTTATCGCTTCGTTTTTAAGAAAACCTTGAAAAACTGAATTGTCCATCCTAACCTCTATTTTTTAAGTTTTTCAAGGTTTTCTTCAAAATGAATCGATAAAAATAATTTTTCCTCATCAAAGAAAATCTTGCTTTTTATTATACGAGATAGGGCTATCTCCTTATTTTTTGCTACAGTTATTAGTTTTTGCAAAAAAATTAATTCTTTGATTAGAAAAGGACAGAGATATACGACCTGCTCTTAAAAGTTAAAAAAAAACTAAAATCCTATTATAACTTATACATTTTTAATTGAATTTAAATATAATAAAATGTTTAAAGAATAAATAAAAAATTGTTTTATAAAACAAAAAAAAAATTAATAAAATTCATATCATCATGTATCATATTAGGGTAAGTGTATGAGTTATCGTGCCTTTAAGGTTGAGGCAGACACATTTCCTTCAATTAAACAAATCTTATTATTTTTTAGAAGTTTTATAAACTGTTTTGTTGGGAATAGAGGTTTTGTGTTCCGAGATCGGAGAGGAAAACACTTTTTTTCTTTAATAATATTAAACTGGTTGATATATATATTAATTATATTAAGTACAGTAATGTTCTTTCTTTTTATAAATAGCTGAGCTTTACTTTACATGACCGATTCCATCTCAAATCATGCAGACCAACTGCACCTATCTCTCCAAACTGCTTAAAAATTTTTTATATTATTCTACTTTGAAAATAAGCGTATACGTATTTTTTTATTTTTCAATATCATCAAAAATGCAGTTTTTATGCACTTTTTAAAAATGACTTATAAATTTTCAATTTTTAAAAATCGAAATTTTTTTTTTTTCAATTGTTTTTATCCCTGTAGTGATCCTTATAAATAAATTTAGGCTCGTTCAATGCTACAGAGGATGCTCTTTTAATTCCACCGTCTTTTATTTTTTTTAACAAAAAAACGGAAGTGCAATTGCACTTTTTGTAAAAAATGAAAAATGCATTTTTCTCAAAAAAGCCATTTTTTTTATCTCAAATTTTTTTTATGGATAGGTGGCCTTAAGACCTATATTTTCATCGGTGTGGAATTTGGAATATTTTGGTTTAGTAAGAGATATAAAAAAAATTGAGAAAAAAATTTTCATATTTACATAAATGTAAATACGTCATAGATACAACAAATACTTCAGGAGTAAGCGCATTTCAGATATATATATATATATTTGTACGTACATAGCTTTTATGCAACTCATAGGTGTTGTGCTGTACATATATATATATATATATATATATATATATATATATATATATATATATATATATATATATATATATATATATATATATATATAGTGCATAAATTTTACGTTAAGTATAAGAAATTATGTAAAAAAAAAAGTTCAATTTTTTTTTCCTTTCTTATGAGTTTTGGACTTTTTCTTATTGCGCACATTCTTCTTTGACGTAATTTTTCTTTTCTTTTTTTTCTCTTTATTTAATAATTTTGTGAAAGGATGAGCAGCAGTTCGAGCCATATACAATTTTTTCTTTGTCTCTACTTTTACTTTCCATACGTGGGTTTTTTGAATGCTGGCCAATTTAGGGGTCTTAAGCCACTCTTTTATTTTGCTTTGTCTAAAAACTTCAATATCTTCTTTTGGCAGTAAGATTAATTTAATAGCGTCAGTGTTAGGTTAAACTTTTTTTACAAAAGCATTTGCATCTTGTATTGATTCAACATGACAATTTTGAAGATTATGTCTGGTTGCATAGTGTTTTAATAATCTACCGACGCCATCAACCGCACCTTTTCCATGCCCCGTAGCTGAAAACAACCATTTTTGATTGTTAGAAGCTTTTTTCATTTCATGTAATTGAAATCGATTTTTGAAATGACTTGCAGCTCCATCTGTTATAATCGATATTTGTTCTATTGAATCATTTTTCATCAAAGCAATGATTTTTTGCATCGCCAACAAGGCATGAGCGGAATCATGTTTTGTATCATCACTGACGACAGCAAAACTTTTTGTTACTGTTCCTTGATAACAAACAGCTGTAAAAATAGAAATCTGTTGATCGACCCAGTGATTGCCTTGAACAGGACTACTGAGAATCACCGCCCAATTTTCAGCAAAATCACCATGCAGTACAAGATGTTTAGAATTAGTTCTGGCCATCTCTTTTTCCTCTTTTATGGCTTTTCGTTGTATGTTTTTAATATACATGTGGACGCTTGTTTTCACCGTCCAAATAGCAAGATTATTTATAAAATTGGACATAATTAATGTTTTTTTTATGAGTTGCCCATTTTCCCACAAAGGAAAAACGATCTCATCATGTTCATTTATGGTTTCCAATCCAAACAAATTTAAATTAATACCACGAGAACCCGGGCATATAGAACAATCTTGGAAATAGCACTGCTCTGATGCATTTGTACAAACAATTGCTGACAAAAGCATGGAGCGAAGATTATTCAGATCTGGATACTTTCCTCCGATGAAATTGTTAATACAGTTCACATATAAATCAAAATTTGCACAGTAAATGCAGAGACAGACTTCTTTAATAGGATTCAACATAACAAACTTTGGTCTTAAGGTATAAAACTTTGTTATGCCCATTTTTATTTCTGGATGTTCTTGTTTGAATAATTTATATATCTCTTTTAAACTGCGCGTTAGAAAACGTTTTACTTTTTTTTTCTTTTTTTCCATTTTCTTTAACGGTCACGACGTCAGATTTATTGGGACTTTGACGTGTACAGTTGAAATCGTCATTCAGAAAATATTCCACTGCGATTTTCGTAGATTTTTCGTCTAAGGGATGCCCAGTGTATAAATCAGGTTGAGAATATATTCCCTTAGTTTTTACAAGCATTCGTGCTTTATCAATCATGTAAACAGTCACTTCGGGAAAGATAGATAAAATTTTAGATTTTGATACCGACAAAGGAATCAGCGTAAGAATTTTAATTTTTTCATTGATACTGCCACAAATTTTAAGCGCTACTCCCAAATTGTTAAACCATTCATCGCAGAAGCATTGAGAAAAACCATCATTGGATGCATCAGTTGAAACATTGTATGCTTCCGATAATTTGCAGCTAGTTGCAGAGGAAAATGAAGAAATTAATTCTGATTTCTTTCTCGTGACGTATGTTTCTAAAGAAGAGTCATCAACAGCTCTCTTCCTTTTCAGAGGTGAAACATTACCGAAGGAACTTGAAATTAAAGTCTCGTTCAAATACTCAATCCGCTCTGGAGTGCTTGCACGAAAATCGTGGTCTTCAGTATGGACCAAGTGAGCATCATTATCTGAATCGATCGCATCAATAATTTTCGTTGATTCAATTTTCTTGATGCGTTTATAACCGTTGAAACATACATAATCAGAACTATGTACCGCCTTGTCAGGCAAATGATGCTGCAGATGTTCTGCTAAATTTTCCAAAATTCTAAATTTGGTAGCGGTATTATAAACAATTTTTTTGTGTGATCCAAAAAAATTTGGACACTTCCGTCTCTTCTCGGAATAAGTTTCAGACATATTTCGAAATGAGTCTCAATATCTAGAAATTAAACGGTATAAAAGATGTAAGATAACTACCGTGAATAGCTGCTTTCTTAAGTAAACCTAAGGCACTTAAATTATCTATGCGATATTTAACCACCTAGCGGTATATCTAGATATCTACGTATATATACATCTGTTATGTAAATATGAAAATTTTTTTCTCAATTTTTTTTATATCTCTTACTAAACCAAAATATTCCAAATTCCACACCGATGAAAATATAGGTCTTAAGGCCACCTATCCATAAAAAAAATTTGAGATAAAAAAAAATGGCTTTTTTGAGAAAAATGCATTTTTCATTTTTTACAAAAAGTGCAATTGCACTTCCGTTTTTTTGTTAAAAAAAATAAAAGACGGTGGAATTAAAAGAGCATCCTCTGTAGCATTGAACGAGCCTAAATTTATTTATAAGGATCACTACAGGGATAAAAACAATTGAAAAAAAAAAATTTTCGATTTTTAAAAATTGAAAATTTATAAGTCATTTTTAAAAAGTGCATAAAAACTGCATTTTTGATGATATTGAAAAATGAAAAAATACGTATACGCTTATTTTCAAAGTAGAATAATATAAAAAATTTTTAAGCAGTTCGGAGAGATAGGTGCAGTCGGTCTGCATGATTTGAGATGGAATCGGTCACATATGCTATTGTAAAGAGCTTGTCTTTATCGCTACATGGCGCCCGCTAGACTCTGTTCAACAGACTGCTTGAGCTCGACTCGAGCCTCTCTTTCTTAGCTGATTTGCTGAATCGTATGTATGGTTGAGTACGCATTTACCGACAGAAGGTGATACGCTTACAAATATAAGACGCAACATTTACATATTACAACACGCCTCCTTAAATTTGCGGCTTTTATTTCTTTTATTTTGTATTCAATTTCGCATTTACGTGTTTTTGAATTAATCTTAATTCTTTTCTATTTCTAACAAATTTTTCTTTGCATAGACCTTTAGTTAGTATATCAGCTATATTTTTATCAGTTTCAATTTTTAAAATATCTATTACACCGTTTTCATAATTTTCATTAATATAATGATATTGCATTTCAATGTGCTTCGAATTTTTTGTAAGATTACCAAATTTACTTATAGCTATCGCACCAGAATTATCTTCATAAATTTCAATTGGTCTATCTATATTAAATTTAAATGCATCATTTAACAAATCTTTTATAAATAATATTTCTGTCACCGCTTCTGACATAGCAATGTATTCAGCGAAAGTAGAATTTTTTGTAACAGTTTTCTGTTTATGTGTTTTCCAATAAACTACATTACCATATACTCTAATTACGAATCCTGTTGTGGATTTCCTATCAATATGATCACCTGCGTAATCTGAATCGACCATACAATCTAATTTTTCTTTGTTTATGCTATTATAATAAGTTAATTTAAAATTTTTAGTTTTATATAAATATTTTAATATTCTTAAAGCATACTTAAAATGGGTTTCGTTGCAACAACTTTGGTATCTACTTAAATAATTGACACTGTATGATATGTCAGGTCTTGTCCCTGTACTAATGTATAAAAGTTCGCCTATTAAATTTCTGTAACTAATTCTTTCATCTATTTCAGTTGCTAGTTCAAGTTTTAAACTTGTCTCTATCGGAGTTTCATAGAGCTTTGCATTTTCTAAATGATATTTCACAGCCAATGATTCAATATATTTTTGTTGACTTAAAGTCATTACACCTTTTTCTTTATCATGATTAATATCAATTCCAATATATCCTGTTATTTTACCTAAATCTTTCATTGCAAATCTTTGCATTAATTTTGTTTTTATTTCCTTGATCTTATTTTTATCTTTACAACAAATTAAGATAGCATCTACAAATAACAGCATATATATAGGATCATTGCTTGTGTTATTTACATATAAACAATAGTCATGATTGCTTCTAACAGAATTTAATTTTTCAACATAGTTATTAAATGTTTCATACCATGCTCGTGGACTTTCTCTAAGACCATAGAGTGCCTTTTGGAGTTTACATACTTTATTTTCTCCAGTTTTATAGCCTTTTGGTTCATAAATATAAACTTCTGATTCTACCGTACCATTGAGAAATGCTGTCTCAACGTCCATTTGTTCTTTATCTAAATTATTTACACAACAATAGCTTAACAAAATTTTTAAAGTTTGCATTTTTCCTACTGGAGAGTATACATTTTCTAAATATTCTTTTTGCTAAAAGCCTTTTACTACTAATCTAGCTTTATAAGAATTATCCCCTTTTCTTTTAAATATCCATTTAACATCAATTATTTTCTTATCTTTTGGTTTATCTACAATAGTCCATGTTTTATTTTTGTTTAAACTATTAATTTCAGAATCCATAGCTTTTAGCCATTCTTTACTTTCTGTGGAGTTTATCGCCTCCTCGAATGTATTCGGTACATTAGCGTTTACATAATTTACATATATATAATGTGTTATTGGGTTATCATATCTTTCTATAGGACTTTTCTTTCTCATTGAGGTTCTTTCAACTTCTAAATTATCTTTTCGTTATTCAAATCTTTTATTTACATTACTAGAATTATTATTTATTTTACTATTTCAATTTGAATTATCACTATCATAATTTTCATTATCATTTATTTCATTATCATTTTCATTTTCAGAATCAATTTTACTTTGACTATAATTTTCTAAATTTAATTCAATGTTATTTTCATCATTTTGTTCAGTACAAATTAATTCTGTATCGTCTTCAACTACTTTAACATGTCTGGCATTTATAACTTTATTATCAATTAAAACTCTATAACCATTATGTGTGTATCCTACTAGTATACCTAATTTAGCTTTATCGTCCCATTTACTTTTTCTTAGTACTTCTGGTACCCTTACAAAAACTTTGCTTCCATATATTTTCAAATGTTTTAATCAGGTTTTGATTTTAAAAGCATTTCATATGGAGTTTTATTTTCATGTGTGTTGGCTATTGTACGGTTTTCTAAATAAGAAACTGTTTTCATTACTTCTGGCCAAGGTATCTTGGCTTCTCTTACTAAACATCTGCCTATATCCATAGCTGATCTATTAAATCTTTCCGCTACTCCATTTAATTCATGGATGTAGGGTGGACAAGGTAATAATTCAATTCCTTTATATTTAATAAATTTATAAATTTCTTGATTTAAATACTCTTTACCATTATCACATTGCAACTTTTTTACTCTTTTATTATATTGATTTTCAACTAAATTTACGTATTCTATAAAATATCCTGCTGTTTCAGATTTACTTTTAATACAATAAAATCTACTGCATTTACTATAATCGTCTATAAACGTTAAAAAATATCTTTCTCCACCATAACCAGCTGTGCTGTGTGGACCATTTAAATCTGTATGAATTAATTCTAAAGTCTCAGTAGATCTAGTTTTCTTATTTTTAAACCGTACATTAGCCATTTTACTTTGAATACAGTTTGCACATTTCATATTATTATTTTCTAATTTATCTGGTAAACCATTCAATAATTTTTTATTAACTTATTTATTTAAATATTGAAAATTTACATGACCTAATGCTCTGTGCCATTTTTCTTTTTCTGTTAATTTTACCGTATTTGCATAAATATTTTTACCTTTATAGTCATCAATAAAACTTTTCATTAAATACAAATTATTTATTTTTTCTGCTACAGCCACTAATTCTCTATTTTTATTATAAATTTTTGCTGTTTGATTTCTCGATACAATTGTGTTATTTACAGTTATTTTAGAAAAACTTAACAAATTTCTACTTAATTCTTTTACATAATAGACATTTTTAAGATCAACTTCCTTTTCATAATAATAAGTTTTAAAATACGTTATAATGTTACCTATTTTAGTAGCTTTTAATATTTTTCCATCTGGCAATTTTACATTAACTGGTTCTTTTAATTCAATAAATTTTTCAAAATAACTATCATTATTAACTATATGGTCAGTACAACCACTATCTAAAAGCCAGTTTATTTCATTTTTACTTTCATTAATTTCTGTTTATTTTACCTCATTATGGTTTACCATCGTTACCCATGATTCTGCATTGCGGTTGTCGTTACGTTGACTAGAAGATTCTTCTCTTGGCTGACTTGTTCTGTTCTGTCCATGGCCTTGTTGTGAATACCCCTTGAATTTGATCGTGGAAATCCTCGTTGAGATCCTCGTTGACCATGACCTCTGTTGTAATAGGCTCCTCTACCTTAATTGGTATACGTTCTTCTACCTTGGCTGAATTGTGGTGCTCTCCAACAATCTTTCTTCTTGTGGCCTTCTTTCCCACAATTAAAACATTGTCCTTTTGTTTTTATGCTGAAAGTGCTGACATTTCTTTTACTTTCACTTTCAGATCTTGTCATATTTTTCTCTTGAATTTTGGACTTTACATATTCTACTGTCCTTTGCTCTTCTGGTATGACATCTATGAAGTCACCAATAAAGCTGTAACTGGGTGGCAGTGCTTTTATTATATATCTTATCTTTTCTTGCTCGTTCAAAGTTCCACCAGCTGCTTTAAACTTATTACAGGCTTGTTCAAAATCTACAAAAAAATCTTCAACTTTGTCATAATTCTTCAATTTTACATCTTCTTATTTACTTCTACATATTATCTGTAGAGCTGTAGATTTTGTTGAGTACATGCTGTCTAGCTTTCTCATCATTTCATATGTTGTTTTACATTCTTTAATGTACTCTAACTGCTTATCTGATATTGAGCTTATCAGTATATTTTTAGCTTTTAAATCTGCTTTCTTCCAAACATCTTGGTTATCTGCTTCAGTTAATACTCTTATTGCTTGCTCTTTACATTCTTTATATTCTAAAATATTCAGTAATCTGAATTCCCAGCTTGAATAATTGCATCTATCAAAAATGGGACTATAAATATCATAAATTTTTACTTGCTTAGCCATTTCTCTCTCTTTTTCTAATTTTATATTTTTATCAATTTCTTTTATGGCACTTAACACTTTTTTCAGTTCTTTGAGGAAAACTTTTCTTAAACGATTTCTTTCTTCTTTAATGAGCACTATATTTTCAGCTTTTGTCTGTTTCATTAAACTTTCTTTTAATTATCTTATTAAATTCACTTATTAATTTCCTTAGTGAATTCACGTTTTTAATCTTTTTTATTTTGTCACCTTTTTTAATTTTCTCGTACAGTCTATTTTTTCAAAATTATTATTCACTTTCTGCTTCTTATTATTTATTATTTTTTACCTTTTATTCACTCGTTTTCTTTTTCTTTCCTTTCATCTTTCAGACACGTGCTCTGTTTTAACCTCAAAATAATTTTCTTCTAATCTTACGTTTTGCGACCACGTGGCTTTAATTTTTAATCCGCTTGCATCGAACGTATTTTCGATTTATTTTTCTTCTTTTTTCTTTCTCTTGATTGATAATAATTTTTTCTTTTCACTTTTCTATATATTTTTTACTTTACTTTTGCCTTTTAGTTATCTTTTTGATTGAAATAATCAACCACGTTTTTGCTTCAATAACCACGTTTTTTCTATTTCATCAACCACGTTTTCTTGTTTTAACTTAACCACGTTTTTTTATTTTTTCTTTTAAACAACGTTTTCTTAATTTTTCTTTTCAACCACGATTTCTTCTTTTTTCTTCTAAAACACGTTTTCTTATTTTTTCTTTTAAACCACGTTATTTTATTTGCATACCTTCAACGACGCTCTGCTACCATGTTGGGAATAGAGGTTTTGTGTTCCGGGATCGGAGAGGAAAACACTTTTTTTCTTTAATAATATTAAACTGGTTGATATATATATTAATTATATTAAGTCTAGTAATGTTCTTTCTTTTTATAAATGGCTGAGCTTTACTTTACATATGCTATTGTAAAGAGCTTGTCTTTATCGCTACATGGCGCTCGCTAAACTCTATTCAACAGACTGCTTGAGCTCGACTCGAGCCTCTCTTTCTCAGCTGATTTGCTGAATCGTATGTATGGTCGAGTACGCATTTACCGACAGAAGGTGATACGCTTACAAATATAAGACGCAACATTTACATATTACAACATGTTTATTTGAAGTAAAGCACATTATCTACGAATAAAACAAATTCCCTAAGTGAAAATTTAAAAACTATTAATTTGCTGATTGAATTTACAAAATTTATGCAATGTGTCAGTTTATCGTGTGTCGTCTGCTTACCATATAAATGCATACTTTTATTATAGTGCTTTGATTATCGACATCGCGTGCTTTAGCATAGGGCACGATAACCGGGGAGGGCACGTTAACTCCCACACTTACCCTATATTGATTTTTTTAATTAATGAATAATAATAAAAATTATTTATTATTAAATAAGTAATGGATAATTTAAAAAAAAAACACACATGGAAATACATTCTAATGATTTTGTAAAAAATTATTTTAATATATCTTTTTTAATACTAGCAAGAAAGTCAAGGATATTAAAAAACAATATGAATGCATATTTTATACATCCAAAAGACTTGAAAATAAAATTAAGATATATTTAAAAAAAAATTAAAATAATTTATAAATAAGGAAAAATTATATTATTCAATTTTATCGTTTTATTCATGAATTATATTAATTAATATTATTATGATTATCATAATTATATTGAAATTCATTGTAAAATATATACTTTGAATAAAACTAATATTTAAAAAAAAAAGGAAATATATTAATTTCGAGTATATAAATTAAAGATACTAAATATTATAAAATAAATAATAATAATTAATATTCAAATAAAAGAAATAATTGAAAAATTTTTAAAAATAATAATATTAAAAACAGAATTAAATCAGGTATTAAACTTTAAATTTAGAATGATTATAATAAAAAAAATTCCTGTTCTATATTTATCTATGACGTGTTACAATAATATTTAATTGAAAAATATCGAGTTATAATAATTATTCTAATAAACATACTTAAACAAAGAATTAAAAGAGATAAATATTAATTGGAAAATTGTTATATAACAATAATATAATAACAAATTGTACAAAAAATAAAATGACTTTTAAAACTTTGTTTAAATATGTAATACTGATGGTGGAGGATGGATTGTAAATAGAGTCTATGGTATAAGGAGGAAGGAATATAGACTTTCATGGTTGTGTAGGGCTACAGGCGAAGGGAACCATGGTTTTATTTTAAACAATTGTATGAAAAAAAAATAATTTTAATTAATTTTAACACGTCTTAAAATAACTTAAAATTATTATTATTAATTTTATATAATTATTTAAAATAAAACAAAAAAAAAAACAACACGCCGTAATACCATACATTTTTTCTTATTTAATTTATATTATGAATTATTAATTGTGAGATATTATTGACAGTACCTCTTCGAGTGGTGTGGAAATCTGTCTGAGCAAATATATAATTGATATTAATTTTATTAATAATTTTTGTCAGTACAAATTTCTTTACTGATTGATATTTTTATTAGTCTAAATATGCATGGGGGTTGGCGAGCAGCGCGAGCAGGGGGGTACCCCCCTAGTATATATATGTGTGGGTGTGTGTGTGTATGTGTGTGTGTGTGTGTGTATGTGTGTGTGTGCATGTACGCGTGCGTGCGCGTGTGTGTGTTTAACCATTCAGAAAAGTTTGTTGTAAATATTAATATTATTATTTTCTGTTATTTCCAATAATTGCATGTTGGAAATGCGATTATTGCACTGTTAAAGATACCAGGACTGAGTTTAAACATGAAAAAAAAATTTAAATGTCTTAATTTTTTTTTCCAATGATATTAATTAATAAAACTCCTTTTCACCCTAAATATATATTAATTATAAGACTTCAATCCATTAATAATTTTTAAAAACCTTATCTGATGTTTTCAATTCGTTTGAGTTGTCGAAAACTTGATTTTGAAAATTTTGGTTCTTTCCGTAGACTTTTCCAGCCAACCCTCAACTAATTAACTTCAAAATTTCCAGAGATCTTATAAATATCTTATATATATCTTCACAAAATAACGGTTTTGGAATTTTCATAAGATAAGTTTAAGTGAATTTTGAATTAAATTACTTATATAAAATTCACAAAAATATGTATTTCTGTCAACTTTTCAAATTGAACTTTTAAATTCTCTTTATTTAAAAAAATTAAAACTGTGATTTTGTGAAGATACATAAACTAAAGATCTCTGGATGTTTGAGTTAATGTGAATGCTTGTTTGTATGTATAAAAAATCCGAGAAACTCAATATTTTAAATTTCGTTAATGTGAACATTTCAAAAACAACTTCATAAAATTTGAAGATATTATTTTTATGTGTTTATGTTTATGTGTACGTTAATGTAGCAGTCTATGAATAGTCTTTTCTTCTAAATATGAAATGTGTGACAAAAATGTATTTGTAAAGCTTTTCTTTATTACTTTATTATTATTTGTTTTCGACATTTTCTAAAAAGAGCAAAAAGGGTATGTGAGTGGACAGAGTGCATGCCACATGTTTAGGATGACCGTGCGTCCCATCATAAAGGACTTGAAGTAATAAACGTTATAACTACGCTTCGATGTACTCTTCTGCGTAGGCGTATGTATTAGTTAGGACTAGAAAAATGCAGTTCCTTGATTGGTTTTTAGGGAATTCGTTAATATAAGGGGAGGAGACAAACATTAGCTTGTCAACTTTCTTACATTATAATTGTCAGAAATAACTGAGACATTCAAACGAACGGTTGTCTAAAGTCGAACTTCGAGCGAACTCTCGAATTTTTATACTTCTAATAATTAAACATTTGTATCGTAATTTTGTATTTATATGTAATTCTTACTTTCGCGTATAATTGTCAAGCTAACATACTAATTTTCTTTTTTAATGATTTATACATTTACTGTAATTATAATATCTGTTTTTTAATAAATAAAATATTTCGAATTTAATACAGGAATCTTTTTATTTCGTAAGATTCAACCACTGGAAATTTTAAGGTCGATTGGTTAAAAATTGGCTGAGAAAGTTTGTGGCAAGTACCAAAATTTAGAAAATCAAGCTTTCGACTACTCAAAAGAATTTAAAATATCGGTTATGAATTTTAAAAATTATTCATGGATCAAAGTTTTATTTTTAATATATATTTATGTTAATAATATATATATTTAATAATAATCATATATATATATACATCAATTCGTGGAATTGAATACTAATAAAATTATGTTCCAACATAAAGCTAATAATTTAAGTTGAAATTGTATTTTATAAAATGATACAATAATTTATAAGTTATTAATTATAATAATTATGTTAACTCTTTAATTATGGGATAAAATAATATTAAATTTGTGATTATCATTTTCATAGTGTATATAAAATATTATGTAAATTTTATAAGTATACATTATTTAAAGTGAAATATAATGTCACTCCGACAATAAATCCAATCTAATAGAATAATTCTAATTTTCAATCATTATATTTAATACAAATTTTAGAGTGATATTTAAGAATATTATGTATTTTGAGCATTCTTAATAAATGTTTTGCAAATTATAATTAAATTTTCTTTGAAATATTTACTATTTTATGAGAAATTTTACTTCCATCTAGACAGATCATACATATGAATCTATAATTATAGATATAATCAGGAAAATTATCCATATTTTATATATTTTCCTATCTATATAATTGACTATTAAAAATAATTTAATATTAAAAAAATTACTTTTTAAGATTGTATTTTATAAAACGTATGTTAAAAAGATACTTAAAGAATATTTTTATATTATATTATGATAATTTTTCAAATGAGGTCATTAGATATATTCTAAAAATTAATATATTTCTTTCAGTAAAAATATTATTGCTCTAGTGGAATAATTATTAGTACATTCAATTCTTAACAATTTTTACGTAAATGACAATTCATATAAATACGAACACAATACATATGAATATGTTATTAAGGTTACATAAATGTTATTTATGAAGAATTGTTTACAAATAAATGTTTAATTACTAATGTATTTTCATGAAATTAACTCGAGTACTTTATTCTCTGAATGATGCTTGAACAAAACTTTAATTGAATAAATTATGTTATACAATTATAAATATATAAATTTATTTAATAGTTCATCAAATGAAATGATTATTCATGAAATATATCATTCTTACATATGAGTTACACAAATAATAATTACAATGGATGATAGTTAGATTAGATTTGATTAGATATTGTTTAATTTTGTATCATAACTACAAAAAAAGCGTGTAAAATTACAAATAAAGTTAAAATACATAAAATACTTAAAATAGCTTTGCATATATAAAATTAAAATAGTAAAGTATGGTATCACAGTCATAAAACATAATAGAGATAATAATACCGTAATAGTGAGTCAATAAATTAAATAAAAGTGATATCACAGATAACACGAATAAATACACGCAAAGAGTATAAATAATATAATTAAAAATCAGTCTCAAATATCTATCAGTCAGAACAATCACATAAAATTAAGCGTGCAGAGAGCGCAGTCGAAATATCAGCAGTATACAGTAAATTAAAATCACAGAACAAGGTTAAATGTACAGTAATATACAAGTCAAACTGATAAAACTATAATTATTCACTCTATGGACACACATCCTACAATCATTCCAATGAAAAAATCATGCCTTAAATCTATAAAAGGTACATCACATAATAAATTAACACATAAGATAGAGTCCGAAAATAATACTGTTTAATCGAGGTCGAGTAAATACCTCCTCAGAGCGGCTTTAAACCTGCTGATTGATGGAAGATTTTCAATATCAGCAGGTGGGGAGTTCCAAAAATGCGAACCTTGAACTTGAAAGGAATTTCTTCCAGTCTCAGTGCGCATGAAGTGCACCGCAATATCTTTAATCTCACCCCTAGTGGTCGCTCAGGGTATATATCTAGTGAAGAGACCCACAAGATATTCAGGAGTATTCATACGTACGATTTTGTACGTAGGTACAGCCATAAAATACTGTCTCCTCAAATCAGTACGTAACCAACCCAAAGCTTGTCTATGGGGAGAGATGTGATCACCCATTTTCACGCCTAATACATATCTCACACACGAATTTTTCATTGTCTGTAGTCGTCTTCGTAACTCCTGCAAAGCATCGAGCAAAATTACTGAGCAGTAATCAAGATGTGGGAACAGCAGAGTGGCTGCGAGCTGCTTACGCAGAGCCTCAGTGGTGTACCGACGGAAAAACCGCAGGCTATAAATCACTCTATTGAATTTTTTAGTCAACATATTTATTTGCGGTTCCCAAGACAGTTTAGAGTCGAGTACAACACCAAGGATCGTAATGGTGCCAGAGAAAGGAATACCGATACCGCTCCCCAGGTCAATCGTCCTTGGCTCACCCGAATAAAAATTTTTAATGAGACAATTACTTCCAAAAACGATCGCCTTTGTTTTACTAGCATTTAAAGTCAGAGAAACAGCAGCAGCTCACCCCGACACCGCCCTGGCTGCCCTCTGTAAAATACGAATCCCCTCATCCACATCATCATAAGGGACCTGTGTGTAAATTTGAAGATTTACAGCACCGAACCCTGAGGTACTCCTAGATTGGTTGTTAGCCAATTCGATTCCTCCTTTGAATGCGTGGAAACCATTTGTTTCCTACCTGATAAATAGGAGTTAATCCATTCGAGTGCAGCCCTGGAGAACCCCATCGATCTAAGCCTTGCAAGAAGTTTAGAGGGAAAGATCGTGTCGAATGCCTTACTAAAGTCAAAAAGTAGTAGTAACGTGACAAGTTTCCTGTCTAGACCTAACCTTATATCGTTTGTAAGCTTAAGTACAGCAGTCTGCGTAGAATGGTTTTTCCTTAAGCCCGTCTGGATAGGATCGAGCAATTTTTTTAATGTAATGTACTTCTGTAGTTGGTCATGGGCGATCTTCTCAAGAACCTTTGAAAGAAACATAAGATGGCTAAAGGCCTAAAATCTCTTGGCTGCTTGGATGTAGCACACTTTTTCAATGGCATAATACGTGCTTGCTTCCAACGGCAAGGGAAGACCCTTCGTGCAAAGGAGGAGTTGAACAGAGTCACAAGAGGTTCACCAATGAATGGTAAAGCTTTAACTATCACACTTTGCAGAATGCCATCCTCACCACAAGCCTGTGAGGAAAAATGTGGAATTGCAAAAACATCATTAAAACTAATTGGTTTAAAGGTAAACCCACTATCATTGCATTGAGAAGGAATTCTTAATCGCCCTTCACTATCCTCCTGCGGCGAGACTGACATCCCAGCAGAGTGCGCATTAAGCTCATCCGGAGCGCATCCATTCAAATTCCTCTTGAGGTCCGGATAGCCGTCCCAGGTCTCTCAACTCCTTCCAAACATTACCACCCGCAAGAGCATCAAACAGTCTATTTTGAATATAAGCAGTCTTAGCATGGTCCGTGCGTTCGTTTATCACTTTACGCAACCGCGAAAATTCAAGATGATACTGCTTGTCCTCTGTCCGTTTGTATCTACGATATGTAGCATCTCTCTCACGACGCATCTGTGACAATTCTTCATCTATCCTTGAAAACTTATTCTTATTAGGCTTGAGTGCTTTCAACGGCGCCAAATTCTCGATTGCAGTAGTGAGATTGTCACAGAGGCAACCAAGTGCAGATTTATGGTCAACTGTGTCAGTCATAAGCGGCGACCAATCACAGCCGGCAAGTCTCTCTTCCAATGCAGTTAGACAAACATTTTCACAGTTTCTATACATGATAGGTTTTTGATCTAAAGTTATAGTGTTGCAAGACAAACAGACGTCAATCAAATTATGCCGACTGTGAAAGCTTGCCGGTAGGTTCCGTGCATCAAGCACCACGTCGTTGTCATCGACAAATATCAGGTCAATCCACGTGTGATGCGTCGGAGTATGATGCGTAGCACCGTGCCGGACCGACCGTAACGAAAGCTCAGTCGACAGCTTACTAAGAAACTTGGCATCACTGCTGTCTTTAAGGAGATCGGCATTCAAGTCCATCATTATAATTTTATGGGAATAGTCCGGACAAAAATTTCTTAAATCATTCGACAAGTTAGAGTTTCTAATAAACGAAACAGCAGGAGAACGATAAATAACAGAAACTAGCACGAGCTCAGAGCTGCCAACTTGCACAGAACAGGAAATATATTCAGGCACCTCCAGCCTACCACTACTATCACTAGTCTTCGAAGGGGCCAAAATAGTTCATTTTAGATTATCTTTAATATACAAGGCAACTCCTTCACCACGCAAGTTTTTGTCCTGTCTAAACACTTTGTACCCCTCGACTTGAATGACGTCATCCGATATAGACGGACCCAGCCAGATCTCAGCAAATTCAAATATGTCGTAAGAATGATAACTACTTAAAAGTTCACACACTTGCCCAAAATGAGTCTTTAAAGAGGTCACGTTCACGAAGCACGCGCGCAGCTCATCCCTCCTCCCTATTCGACTCTCCGAAGAGGACCAGCGCAGTCATTGGGGAGAGGCTCTATCCAAGGATATTGCATGATTTTTAATCAATCCCTGATTCGAGCTCTTCTTACTATTGTAAGATTTAAATTTATCATTATCAGTAGATCCATTATTTGTTAGAACTTTATCGTGTTTCCCAATATCAGTTACGTTAACATTTTTCTGTAGAATATATTTAGATTTATCTAATATTTTATTCAAATCATGTTCACTTTCAAATCTGTGTACCCTCTCCCCTTTTCATAAATTTACCACCTTTATGCCAAACAAACTTGCAACCTTTTCCTTTAGCATACTTTTTAAGATTTTTAAATTTAATATATTTATCTTTTTCAAGATACTCATTTATATATATTTGAGAATGGTGCTTGGTGGTGGAAAATCTGCCGAGGAGGAAGAGATCAAGATCTGCTGTCGAAAAGCCCGTTAATCTACGCCTAGCCATAAATACCTTCTGCGCCAAGTCATCTCCAGAAAGTCTAACTAACAATGAGAATGCAACACTTGGACCGCCAACGATCTCATTGACTATCCTTATTTTTATTTTGAGAATCAGAGATTTCAGTAACAAATACAATATTTGAACGTTCAAAAGTCGGAAGTATGGTTCCCAGAACAGCGCAAGCATAATCCTCCAGCCCGACATTAGCCGCAGAGCAGTCCAGTCTGCTGGACATCACCAAGACACTATTTCCAGAACCACATCTCTTCACAGCATGACAGGATGCCTCTCTGCTACTATCTGTATGTATTTTTACTATTCGTACATCGTTCGAATCAACAGGTGTTTCAGTGTTTGAGTTATGAGAGCTAATATCTGTACGTTTAAATGATTGTGTTATATTCGAATTTACAGGCATATCCGTGTTAGCGTTAGTGTTGGTGTTGATTAAGTGTTCATCCTGGGCCGTGAGATCACTAACGGTGTGCACTACCTCGGCCAACCCGGTTATAAGTTGAGAAAAGTTGCTATCCACTTCATTGAATTCATTACTTTAAAATGCCTGCATATTATTAAAATTAGTCGTAAGAGATTTAAAAAACTTTTCATGCATGCCATTTAGAGCAGACAACAACTACCTCTCTTAAGTACCTATCATTCCCCTGAGTTCACGATTCTCCTCTAGCAGCTGCGTCTGCCCAGCATGTTAATTCTCAATAATTTCATAGTTAAATGAAAATTTTTATATTAAGGATCATAGCGTTGAAATTTATTTCGATGAAAATGTTATTTGATTGACATTTTCAGTTATGTTTTAATACTTAATTATTTTTCTCCATATTTTAATAATTTTTATTAATATTAAGGATTCATTTATAAATCATAATATCAATGATATGGAATTGAAAAAACAAATATAAAATTAAATACAATGTGACCTTACTTGTGATGACAAATAGTCGATTTATTGTTTCGTAATATTCGAATTTTAAAATAACCAAAATATTTTATTTTAATCTTATGATCGTGTATTCAAATTCAGTATTTTATATGTATAAAATACATATATGAAGATATAATTTGAAATATATACAAAATTGGTTTTTAAGTATGTTTCACGTAAAAAGGTTGATTTTTAATTTTATTGTTCAAACAAATAGTCATATATTAAGGTCAAGAATCTAAACATAAAAGCCGTTCTTCAGTGATATTACACGTTACACGTAACTCGTTACAGGTTTTAAAATTTTGTTATTTGATGTCAACTGAATTCAATATCCAAACGATACTTAAGTTCGAAATAATACGAAATACTCACAGTTACCTATGAAGTCGAGCTCAATTTTCGACTTTTGTGAATTATGCCTTACAATTTATATACGATTTAGGACATTCTTTACTTTTTTTCCTTTGGTGAAAAATATCTGCGCATTTTACCGTAATAAGAATAGCAACTTTTATTGAGTCCTATATAATAAGTAGTTGTCATATACAAGCACTTTTTTTGGGCCTCTTTCTTGGGTTTTATGTGGGCTTTAGTATATGTATTTCATTCTTCATCTATGTTTTACTATATTTTGTTTTATTATCTTTTTTCACTCTCTATATTTTCTTCCTTCATTTTTCTTTTACTCTCTCCATCTTCAGCTAATCTTCTTAACTTTCTCTTTTCTTGAAAGTATAGATTTTAATAATGATATAATATTAGAGTCTACACTTGATTAGCTTCTAAAAAAAGAGAAAATTTTTGTCGACAGCGCATCTCTAAATGCAGTTGATTGAACTTAATCGGCTAATTTTTGACTGACGTTTTGTCAATTTTTATTTAAATTTTGTATAATTGAACTGACTTTATGAATGAATTCAGCTAATTTGAAGGCCAATTTATCCTGCTTCTGCTGAATTTAAACTAAATTTTAGCTAACTTTTATATTTTAACGAAATTTCAGCTAACTAGGGCCACGATTGATTCTCATACACGGCGGCAGCGTCAATAACGATGCCAGAAAACTTTTTATAATATAATAAAATATATATCTTTCTTTATAATATAGTTTTTAAAAAATTTTAGTTGTTGAGCCCTTATATCTTACCCATAGAACTCTTATTTTCCACCCTTTCGATAGAACCCATTTTCTACTCATTTTACACCCATTTTCCACTTTTTTCAACTCTACGCCCCACCCAACCAAAATAACTGCTGATACCCAAGTAAAGATACTCGAGTTCCAAGTTATACTCAATATTGAAATCATGTTTATGAATTCGAACCTTATAGACGAATCTCAATCTTGTGCATACTGAAGATTATCAAATTTCAACCTTAATCTTGAATTTGCACATGCGCACACAGAGAAAGAAAAATACCTAAAAAAAATGTACTAACTAGAGTCAGTAGTCAAAAAAACATTACCAGTTGTTTTTTAATTGATACTCATAGTTCATCTTTCAACACGTCTTACCCCAAAAATTATTTGGTATAGTACCGAATTTTTCCGCACTACGGAACTTAAATATCCTTCCTATATTATATTAAAGTGAAACCACTTTTTTTCCGTTTCTCTGGTTCTCCGATTCTCCAGTTCTCCGGTTCTCCGCATTTGTTAAATGTGTCTAATCTTTTGGTAATTAGAGTAGCAATTTTTTATTGGGCCCTATATAATTAGTCCTCATTAGTCATAAGCATCTTTTTGGGTCATATTTTTTGGGCCTTATATTTTTTTGGGCCTTATATTTTCTTGCACCCTATATTTTTTTGGGCCCAGAATTTTTTCGGTCTCTATATTTTTTTGGGCTTTGTATTTTTTTGGGTTTTATATTTTCTTGCACCCTATATTTTTTGGGCCCAATATTTTTTTTTAATTTGTATTTTCTTGGGTTCTATAATTTTTTTGGGTCCTATATTTTATTTAGCTCTATATTTTTCTGGGCCTCATATTTTTTTGGGCCCAATATTTTTTTGGTTTCTATATTTTTTTAGACTTTATTTTTTGGGCCTTATATTTTTTTAGTCTCATATCTTTTTCTGACTTTATATTTTATTGGGCCCTATATTTTTTGAGCCCAATATTTTTGCAATTCTTATAAATTATTGGGCTCTATATTTTTTTAGGACCAATATTTTTTTGGGCCCAATATTTTTTCGAAATTAATATTTTCTTGGGTTTTATAATTTTTTGGGTACTATATTTTGTTTAGCTTTATTTTTTTGGGCCTTATATTTTTTTGCACCCTATATTTTTTGGGCCCAATATATTTTTTTTAATTTATATTTTCTTGGGTTCTATAATTTTTTTGGGTCCTATATTTTATTTAGCTCTGTATTCTTTTAAGCCTTATATTTTTTTGGGCCCAATATTTTTTTAGTTTCTATATTTTTTTAGACTTTATTTTTTGGGCCTTATATTTTTTTTAGGTCCCATATCTTCATTTGACTTTATATTTTCTTGGGCTCTTTATTTTTTGGGCCCAATATTTTTTCGATTCTTATATATTATTGGGCTCTCTATTTTTTTAGGACCAATATTTTTTTTGGCACATTTTTTTTTAATTTATATTTTCTTGGATTCTATGATTTTTTTGGGTCCTATATCTTTTTTATTCTATATTTTCCTTGGCCTTATACTTTTCGGGTCCTACGTATATTTGAATGCTATTTTCTTTAAGCCTTATATAGTATTGGGTTTTAATTTTTTGGGCCCAATATTTTCTCGATTCTTATATATTCTCTGGCTCTATATTTTTTTGAAATTCATATTTTCATTGGTTCTATAATTTTTTTGGGTCCTATATTTTATTTAGCTCTATTTTTTTCTGGGCCTTATATTTTTAAGGCTCTACATTTTTTTGAGTCTTATTTTCTTTAAGCCTCATTATTTTCGGCCTTTCATTTCTTGGCTTCCATATCTTTTTTGGTCCTATGTTTCTCTATTGAGCTCTACATTCTGCCATAATAAACTAAATTTAACTTAATTTTTAATAATGTTCATACGGCTTCCATGTCGTACAATGGGTAATGTTTGCCTGAAATCTCATGATGCAATTACAGTTTCACCGGTAAAAGATTAGTTCACATCGCATAAATCTTAAAAAAGACGATCAAGTGCTTCAAAAGCAAATTTTGAAGTCATGGATATTTTATCCCAAATAATTATTCGTGTTTCCTTTGTTTGCTTTCTGCAGAATTAGGCTTAACATTACAAGTTGTACAATCTGTTATATTCAAGAGGACGTTGTATCTCTCTATCCTTTTCTAATAAAAAAATGTAGGTTTTTTGAAAAACTAGTAGTTATTACTGGAAATCAATAGTTGTCCACAACTCGTACAGTAAAAAACATTTTTTTTACTAAGAACAAATTAATTTTCTAGCCTCACTCATAATTTTGTAAGTATACCAAACTTTTTTTGAAAACGAAGCATCAAAATAAATTTCATTATTAATTAATTTATTCATTCCAGCGGCCTCTTAACGGTAGTTTAAAGGTTGTATGCACGGTTTTTCCATCGACTAATGAATTCGCTGCTATAGCTGTCCAAGCTACACATAAATAATGTATAGTATGATATTTAAAATCAACTATTAAAACGTTAAGTGAATAACTTTTTCCACTTCCACCTGGTCCATCTATATGAATATATTTTTCTTTACTTTGGTTGTCTAAACTTTTTATAGTAGAGTTGAATATTTGCCCTTGTTAATCATTTAAAGAATTTATTTTCATTTCCAATTCATTAAGAATATTATTATTATGATTTATAATTGTTTGATTATTATCTTTTTCTATAAATGTGCTTATGTTAGGTAAATTAAAATCATTTAAAGAGAATCCATTGACTTGTAAATTATTTTTAATAACATTCAATGCAGGATTTTCACCTATATTTTTTTCGTATTTTGGATGGTATAACTTATCTTTATATTTTTCATGTAAATCTCGTGAATTTATAAGATTATCAAAAACGCAAATGAAAGCAAATAATTCATAAAGAATATAAAGGAATTCTGTTGAAGATGCTTCTTCCAAACATCTATCTCATTCTTCATCTTCATTAATTAATTGTTTTGCCTTAGCTGACTCATAAAACGAATTGTACATCACATCATCAACGGCACGCAAAGCTTCAAAAGATGTGGCTCCTTTAACATGTAATAGTAATAACCTAACGAAATAACGTTCTCTATCTTTCGGACTTACTAACTAGGAGAGTGTCACACCTCCGGATCACGGATTTTGCTCAAACTTCGGGATAAGTTTTCAGATAATGAAATATGAAAAAAGCTAAAGTTATAGTCATAAACACTCAATATTTCCCTAGTTGCAGGCAATTGAAGAAAATTACTAAAAAAGTTACTAGATTTTTGAATGCATATAGTTATTTAGCATTGATAGCTAGAGGCTTGAACCTTTTTTTAAAATTAAAGCTGAGCTCAAATCCTTTCGAAACAGTAGTTACAACATATCAAAATATTATTTTTTCGTAATAAACGCTTTAACTTTAGGAAGAGGCTTCTTTCTGTCGTCTATATGCGTATTACTACTATATATATATATAAGTAATATCTAAATTTTTTAATAATGTTAAATTCATATTAAACTTATTCCGTTCAATCGTTGCTATTTCATTATCTTAGATATATAATTGTCCATATTTACGTGCTTCATATTTATTAGGATGTAACGCATATACATTATGGTAAATTTGTCCACATATTCTAAGAACTTGTGGTCCTTTACCCGGCAATGTATCAAAATTGGCACAAAAAATTTGCGAATGCTGAAGCATCATTGTACAACTTAACATCTCGTCGAAAATCAATAATTTATTCCGTTAATTCAGTTGCTGAAAACTTTAATTGTTCTGGGTGAGGAGGATTTTCTAACAATTCTACTTTACCTTTATGACAACAATTGGAGAAATCGTTACTTTTAGTATATTCGAAAGCAAAATGTTTCGCATCACAATAAACACATGTATTTGTTATGGAGCCAATGTTATTTTCAGACATGAGATTTTCATCGAAATATATATTTGCTATACAATCAATCAGTTTCGAATTAATTTTTTCATTTAATTTCTTCAATTATTTTTCTACTTTGTCCTTTATTGTTTTATCAATAACTTTGTCTAATATAATATTATGATTGTTATTATAATTATTATTATTGTAATTTTTATTATAATTATTGTCTTCAATTTTGAATCGCTTACACTTGTGACATCCCATGGAACTACGCCTATAAATTAAATAAGAAATTAATTAAAACATTCTCAAATATAAAATTTAAATTTTTAAATTGCATTACTATAAAGTTAATAACCGAAAGTAGTTCCATGCGATGTCCTGAGTCAGCGAATCTAAAGTCGAATAAACTCTAAAATACAGACTTACACTAAACATATATGTCTTTGTAAAAGAGAGACAGAGAAGAAAGATAGAAAGAATTTATTTACAAACAAGTATATGAACTCTAAAGAAATGAAACGATTGCTGTCATGGAAATTTCGACTTCTTGGCAGGATCTGATTGGCTTTTCCATTTCTTGTTCACCCAAGCGCAAAACAATAAAATCCACCCTCTATATAAAAAAATCACCTTTTGACGTACAAGTTAGCATCCGCAACAGACGGCTCTGCTGGCCCCTGATAAAATCAGTGTTAAAATCTAGATATACATACATTAAATTAATTTTACACTTAAGAGAATTTAGTGAAATAGATTATAATCTAATTTTCACTAATATAAATATAAAGAAAAAGAAAAAAACGCTGCCAAGTGCTTTGGCGGAATGCTTTCTCATAGAGTTCTTTGAGTTACATTAATTTTTTTATATTTATTTAAATGTGATTTTAATATTAAAAAATTGTCTAACATTAATATTTACTCATATTGTACTTTATAAATTTGAACATATATGCTAGCTGTTTGCTTTTTCAATATTTATAATTTATTTTAAATCATCAAGTAATACAAAAAAATTTGTTCTATAGAAAAAATGATATAATGTAGTAATAAAAAGAATGATGACAACAAAATTTCTAATCATTATAAAATGCAATCATATTTATATATAAATACAGTTCATGTTTATGGCTCTATAAAAAAAACTACTCTATGAATACCAATTTTCAATAGCTTCCCGTCTAGTTATACAAAAACATAGATGGTATACAAAATTTGAAGCAAATCCATCGAGAAATTTTCGAGATCTAACTGGTTAAATAAATAACATTTTCTTTTCAAAATTTCTTTTTTAAAATTTTAAAAATGCTCTAAAATTAAAACTACGCTATGAAAATCAATTTTTGAAAATTTCCCTTCTTTTGGCAGTCGCAAATAATTTCCCTGTAATTTTTAGAACAAATCTATCGAGTACTTTACGTAGAATAAAAAAAAAATAAGAAAAGAAGAATCGAAATTTTTTTTTAAATCTTTAAAATTCTTTAAAATTGTAACCACGCTAAGAAAATTAGTTTCCAAAAGCTTATTTTTTTCAGACAATAGCGAATTAATTGTATGAAAATTTTAGAGAAAATTTATAGTATGGTTAACGCAAAAAAGAAAATAAATGAAAAATAAAAATTTTTTTGAAAATTTTCAAAGTGCTCTAAAATTAAAACTGCGCTGAGAAAATTAGTTTTCCAAAGCTTGTTTTCTTCAGATAGTAGCGAATTAATTGCATACAAATTTTGGAGCAAATCAATCGAATGGTTTTCGTAAAATAGAAAAAAATTAAAAATAAAAATTTTTTTAAAAATTTTAAAAATGCTCTAAAATTAAAAGTGCGCTAAGAAAATTAGTTTACAAAATTTTTAATACTTTTGGCAGTCGAAATAAAGTTCCATACAAATTTTCGAAGAAATTCTTCGAGTAGTTTACGTAAAATACAAAAAAAATGAAAAATCGAAATTTTTTAAAAATTCTTAAAATGATTCTAAAAAGAAAACTGCGCTAAGAAAACCAATTCCCAATAGCTTCCGCACCAGTTCATCAAAAAATTGAATTGTATGGAAAATTTGAAGTAAATCCATCGAGTAGTTTTTATGATTTTATTGGCTTAATAAATAGAAACATTTTTTTCAAAAATTTCAAAATGCTCTAAAATTAAAACTGAGCTAAGAAAGTCAGTTTTTAAAAATTTATTTTATCCGGGCAATCACAAATAAATTCCATGCAAATTTTGAAGCAAATTCATTGAGTAGTAAACAAAAAAAAACCAAAAAACGAAAAATCGATTTTTTTTTTTTTTTTTTTTAAAACTTTAAAATGAAAAACTACGCTGGAAGAACCAAATTATCAATAGCTTCCCAGCAAGTTAGTCACAAAACTAAATTCCATGCAAAATTAGAAGCAAATCCATCGAGTAGTTCTCGAGATACAGTTTACTAACTGAATTCATACATCCACACACACACACACACACATACATACGTACAGACATTTTCTGGAAACCACTTTTTTCGACTCACCGAGTTCAAATATGTACAAATTAATGAAAAAATAGAAAAAAATTTTTTTTATCGATACAATGCTTTCTCTATGAGAAAGCAAAAGGGAAATACCTTAAGATTTAATTCAGTGTATTACACTATCTATAAGACGTGTGAATAATTCAAATAATTGGTGCTTAATCGAGTGTTGGAAATTAAAGTTAAGTGTCCATTCCAACGAGAGAAGAATCAAAAATCAGATCCGCAAGAACAGCTATTCTTGAGAAAAAGCGCCCTTGCAGTCGAAAGGAACCGAAGGAATCAAAAGAAAGAAAAGGCAAGGATTTTAGATTTGATCTTCTTCTTTGTCTCTTCTAATTAACGTGAGATATTTTCTATTGATCTCTGATTAAATTATAATAATAATGAATTGAAATTGTAGAATTCTCTTTCTCTTATATTATAATTAATATCTTAAAAATGAAGGACCGATTTATTAATAATATTAATAACGTATTGGTAGATTTAATTTTTAATATGTAAAAATATATATATCCATATAAACCCATATAAATTATAAAGAGACAATTCCGTATTAAATAGTGAAAAGGTAAGTCTTGGGACGAAAGCTGGTTCCGACAAAATTAAATAATTTTTGTGTGAACCCAACGACCAAACGAAGTTCGGCCGTCACACACTTAATAAATAATATCTTTAATTGATAAGAATCATATTTATGTTTTCGCTTTCTTTCATCTATTGGTTTATTTATTGTAGTATCAATATTAAGAGCAGGTCGTATATCTCTATCCTTTTTTAACCAAAAAATTCATTTTTCTGCCAAACCTAATAATTGTAACGAAAAATAAGAAGAAAGCCACATCTCGTATAATAAAAAGCAATATTTTCTTTAATGAAGAAAAATTATATTTATCGCTTTGTTTTTAAGAAAACTTTGAAAAACTGAACTGTCTATCTAAACCTCTATTTTTTAAGTTTTTCAAGGTTTTCTTCAAAACGAATCAATAAAAATAATTTTTTCTCATCGAAGAAAATATTTCTTTTTATGATACAAGATGGGGCTATCTCCTTATTTTTTTGCTACAATTATTAATTTTTGTAAAAAAATCAATTCTTTGATCAGAAAAGGACAGATATACTCGACCTCCTCTTAACATGTTTATTGTCATCAATTTCTATTTGCTTACACCTTGTACGTAATTCTTTTAATTGGTAGCAATCATTTTTTACTCGTGTTCTCTTAATAATATCGGCATGATCTTTTTCCATGATCTTTTTTTGTTTTCCCAATAAATGCATTTGTGAGTTTTTTTCTAATAGTTCAACCTCGGTGAAATCTAAATTGAATGGTATTTAATTTAGACGTTGCTTATGACAAAAACTCTTCCTTATCATGTTCAGTGGATTATCGTAATTAATATTTACATTATTACAATTTTGCAAAACTGGAAACATTCTTATTTGTTGCGTTCTAAAAATTCTTGATAAACGTAATCTCATTAGAGAAACATCATATTTTGAACACCATGGACCTAAATTATCAAGTATTGCAATAGCAAAAACAATTGCAAAAACGCCACAATCATAATTATCTGTTTGTGATTGTACTGTTTCGAATACTATGCTCAATTCTGATTTGTTTGGAAATAATCTGTTTATATAAATCTTATGCTCATCTGGTAGATATTTAAGATTTAAACTGTCATATATATAAATTACCTTATTATTATAATACACACAAATCCGGTGACACTTTTCCAAATTTCCGGAAAATAATAACTGTATAAATTCTCCATCAATCGGTACTGATTTAATATGTTGTAGTCTTTGAATTGGTAAAGTTAATTGCATGTTGAATGAGGTGTACCGGTTTGAAATATTATTAAATTCTAATATATGAATATCAGTTAACATGAAAGCAATTCCACTATACAATCCCTGTCCTTTAACAATCAATTTATCTTTCTTAATCAAAATCATTATTGAAAATTAAAATTCTTCTAAGAATTTTAATTCATTTTCAATGAACTTTTTCCAAAGATATTCACAAAATAATTGCTTTTATATTAACTAATTTAATTTACTGCCTTTTTACTATAAAAGCTCAAAAATAAAAGAAATTATGAAAAATGCTATGAATTAATTGTTATATGATAAATAAATAATAATAAAATTTGTAAAATTAATATAACGATAAAAAATGGTTATTTTCAGCAATTATACATTTATATATATATATATATATATATATATATATATATATATATATATATATATATATATAATAATTACAAGGGACATTTCACACAAACTGGAAGAGCAAAAAAATAAAAATCGCTGAAACTCTGAGAATATATTCTGTTTGTTACCCAAAATGTGTAAAAAAATTTTCAAGGATTTAGATTGGAAGAATCAATAGCCATAGATTCTTGAAATATTTGGAAAAGTACCAACTTTATGATTTTTTTTCTGAAAATCCTGATGTTTTACAGAGAAATTCATAAGAATACTTTTTGTTGTAAATGAAGAGGAGAGTTAGCATGATTTTTTACAGATCTAAATTTCGAAGTTTTCTATTTGTTCTTACATGTATTACATGATAATAGGAATTACTCATTGTTTGCCACTTCAGAAATTGCTTTTCGAGGGCTTACTTTCTTCAATTTTTATTAACTTTAGAATAAATTTTCAATTGTGTAAGAAAGAGCCACCAATAAGGAGTTATGATAGTTTGAAATATATATTTTAATGTGTCATTTATTTTTTATATTGAATATAAATGTATGTTTTCATCTATGATTAATTTTTATATTGAAAATGAATTATACATAAAAATATATATTTTAAATTGTCATAACTCCTTATTGTTGGCTCTGACTTACATGATAAAAAATTCATTTTAAAGTTCATGTAAAATAGAAAAAAATAAGCTCGCGAAAAGAAATTTCTGAAGTGGCGAACCAGGAGTAATTTCAATTACCATGTAATACATATAAGCACCAATAGAAAACTTCAAAATTCAGGTTATGTAAAGAATCATGCTTACTCTGCTCTTCATTTAGAACAAGAAGTATTCTTATGAATTTCTCTCTAAAATATCAAGATTTTCAAGAAAAAAAAAATTAAGTTGGGACTTTTCTAAAAATTTTGAAAAATTTTCAAATTTCAAGGATCTATAGCTCTTAATCCTTCTAATCTAAATCCTTGAAAATTTATTTACATCTTTTGGATAACAAAAAGAATATATTCTTAGAGTTTCAGAGATTTTTATTTTTCTGCTCTTCCAGTTGGTGTAAAATGTCCCACACACATATATATATATATATATATATATATATATATATATATATATATATATATATATATATATATATATATTTATTCATTAAAATAAGTTTGTTGTAAAAAGAACTATAATGAAAATTATTTTGTGTTTTTGTAATAATTGTATTCTTCAATTTATTTACAGTTATTTACGGATATTTGCAGTATCTACATTTAAAAAAAGTATAAATAATAATAAACAATTATTATTTATCTCCAGCCTAACGCTTTTTCATTGTTATTTACAGTTTTCAATATTTTCTTATAATCATTTGTTTATTCACAGTATTATTCTACTTAAAAAAATAATCTTCATAAAAGGTGATGAAATATTTAACCATAAGATAATGTATATATATATATTGCATATCACAAGAAAAAATACACATCAAAACTAATTCTCTAATGTGAAGAATAAAAAATTAAATTATTAGAATTTCGAAATTTTGATATGGGAATACTTTTTATAAATAACTTTTTAATAATTTTGAGAAATGATAAATTTTTTAAGTAACTTGTGGTATTGAATGCTAATTAAATTTAGTTTTAACATGAAGATAATTATTCAAGTTAGAAATGTATTTATTGAAATAATATAGCTATTTATAAGTTATCACTTAAGGAGGTACCTTCGTCCACCACTCAAGTCAAATTTTCAATATGCTTATTTGATTAAAAGTTACTAGATATCTCCCTTCCCAAAGAATATATGTTTTGTATGGTGATTTTCACATACTCGATAGAATAAGCATCAATAAAAAAAAAAGAAATAATTTTTATTTAAAACTAAAAAATTAAAATTAATTAAAGAGCTAAGATCATCATCTTTACTGTCCAAATCATTTACATGCTCTTTTTACGAAATTTGAAAATTTGAGGTTACGGTGTGTTTTTGCCACCATCCGCTATGTACGATAAAAGTAACTAGATTCGTACATAAATGAATAATTTATTCATTTATATTTTCGTGTAAAAGTAATGAAAGTTTCTGAAAATTATTTTATCCGTTGCCAGTAATATTATGTTTATTCTGAAAAAATTTCATTTTATTCTGTTTTTTTATTTTAAGATCAACTACAATATTAACGTTTCCCCATAAGATCCCATGTTATATAATTATTCTAATTTCTCATTAACGAGATAACGAATCTTCATGAAATTTTATATGTGCATTTTAAACATAAAAACAAACGATTTTGCATAGTTTCGACCAAATCTGTTTTGTCATACTAAAGCAAAGGTACCTCCTTAATAATAATTTTTTAAACTTTTTATTCATAGTTTAAAATAATATTAAATATATGATTATCATTTTAATAATTTTTATAAAATATTATGTAAATTTTATAAGTATATATTATTTAAGGAGATGTAAAATGCGCCGAGTAATATTGACTATGTTTCCATTGTATTTCAACATTTCGAATAAAGAGATGCATTAACGGCAGGCCGGAGTAGAACCTGATACCGACCGAGTAACAATTGAGTTGTTTGTTATTTACTCAAGTATTAATCGGTGTATCTTCAAAATAAAGGTTGATCGCAATAGATATTATTATTATGAATATCTATGCACAAGAAAAAAAAAATCTATTGATTTGTTTTTGAGAAAAATAAGGAACGCCGAAGTAAAAGATTATGTTTATAATATTTTCGCGTTCCTTACTTTTCTCAAAAACAAAGCGATAGATTTTTTTTTCTTGTGCATAAATATTTGTAATAATAATATCTATTGCGCTTAACCTTCAATTTGCAGATACACCGATTAATACTTGAGTAATTAACAAAAATGCCAATTAGACAAGGACAGCGAATCCAGCCTGCTCTTAACATATAATATGTATCACGAAGATTATTCAGTTAAATTTTTAAATAAATCTATGCATTAGTTATTGAGGAGTTTAGGTTCCAATATTATTTACTAATATTTTTTCTATTTGGAATCAGAAATCCAAATATCTTGAAAACTAATGATTAGAATAATTTGAAAGTTTAAATAAATAATCATCATGGTATATACTACACTTTGAAAAATTTTCTGATAACTATACCAGTTTCCTATAAATAATAAATAATATCAAATAAATAATTTTTTTAAATTGTATTTCATGAAAATTATGTTCAAACGATATTAAAAAAAATATTTTTATATCATCCCATATGGAAATAATTTATGTGAAAAACTGTAAATAATAGTAAATAATTATAAATAACTGTTAAAAAATGTAGGAATTGAGACATAAATAATAGTTATTTACAGTTATTTACTATTATTTATTATTATTTACAGTTATTTACAGTTATTAACTGTTATTTACAGTTATTTACAATTATTTACAATTATTTACAGTTGTTTATAATTATTTACAATTATTCATAATTATTTACAGTTATTTATAATTATTTACAGTTATTTACATTTTCAAAAATTTTTGAATTAGTGGATAATTTAATGTTATTAATAATTATTTACAATTATTTATAGTTATTTACAGTTATTTACAGTTTTTTACAGTTATTTACAGTTATTTATAATTATTTACAACTATTTACAATTTTCCATAGTTTTTTACAATTATTTACAGTTATTCACATTTTTAAAAATTTTCGCCTATATATAAAATTATTGAATAAATTCGTGGTAATTTTCGAAAATGTAAATAACTGCAAATAATTGTAAAAAACTATAAATAATCGTAAATAACTGTAAATAATTGTGAAAAAAGTGAATAAATGTAAATAACTGTAAATAAATATAAATAACTGCGAATAAGTGTAAATAACAGTTAATAAGTGTAAATAACAGTTAATAACTGTAAATAAGTGTAAATAACAGTAAATAATTGTAAATAATTGTAAATAACTGTTATTTATGTCTCAATTCCCACATTTTTTAACACTTTTCTACAGTTATTTACAGTTATTTACATTTATTTACATTTATTTACAGTTATTAACAGTTATTTACAATTATATCCAAAAATTTTTTCCATATGGGATGTAATGATAATTTTTCAAAGAGGTAATTTGATGTATTTTAAAAATTAATATGTTTCTCTTATTAAAAATATTATTGCTTTAGTGAAATGAATTTTAATATATTTAATTGTTAACAATTTTTATATAAATGACAATTCAGTTAAATACAAACACGTGTACAAATGAAAATGTAATTGAGGTAAATATAATTTTAATATATTAAAATGTAATATTAAAATGTAATTTTAATATATTTAATTGTTAACAATTTTTATACAAATGACAAATTATTTAAATACTAACACGTGTACAAATGAAAATGTAATTAAGGTTAAATGTATGTTATTTATAAAAATTGTTAACAAGTAACTTTTTGAATAATATATTTTCATGAAAACTAATATAAATACTTTATTCTCTGAATGATAACTGAATAAAATTTAAATTTAATAAATTTCTTCATACAATTATAAATATATAATATTTATATAACTGTTCATCAAATAAAATTATTATTTTTTTAATATATATATTATAAAAATAATTATTACAATAGATTGTAGTTAAATAAAAATGTTTATTTTAATAATTATAGCGTTGAAATTCATTTTGATGAAAATGTTATTTGATTGACATTTACAGTATTATTTTAACTATATTTGAAAGGTTACGTGTCATCAATGAAAAAATATTCAATTATTCAAATTAATAATTTATTAATATCAAGAATTTTCTAAAAATTATAATATTTATGATATGCAAACCTTACTTGTGATACATACACTTTGTAATATTTGTATCTCATTAAAATTTTATATTAGATGCAAAAAGGATTTTTAAGTAATTGCAAATAGCTATTTTATTATTCTGAAATATTCAAATTTAAAATTAACCAAAAATGTGTATTTTAATCTTATGGTTTTCTAATTTAAATTTCGTATTTCATATATATGAAATACATTTGTGAAGATATTTTTATTAGGAATAAACACAGAATTTTTTTCAAGCATGTTTCACGTAAAAATTAATTTCATAATTCAAATTCATGGTCATATATAAAGGTCTGGAAATTATAGTTGTTACTCTAATCCTATTTTAAAATTGGCTAATTTATGCATAATAATATAATATATGAAAATTCAACCGAGCGACGTTAGGAGCGAGGTATTTTTTGCTAGTCTCATACTAACATATTACCTATATAATGCGCACTGCGGCGCTATCAAGTATAAAACTTCAATATAATTAATACTCAATAACGAAAAAACCATTAAATTGTAAAAGAATTTTTTACAGTTGATAAATATAATGTAAATTATATAATATTTAACGATTTTAAATTACTAATAATTAATTTTAAACTCAAGAGCTATTTTAAAACGAAGTAAGGCAGATGAAAGTGTATCGTTATATTCCTTAAATATCACGAATTAGAAAATTAATTATTAGTGAATTAAAATTGTTATATATTATATTAATAATCCTATATTTATCAATTCTTAATTCTAGTGACAGAAAAAGCTGCACCAAAAGAGAATATCAATCACATTTTCTGGAAAATATTGCCCTTGAATTGAGTAGGTGAAATGACAGTCTTAGTACCGAAAAAAAACGCTAAGCATCGAAAATTTTTGCTCTTACTTAATATAATAGCACCAACATTAGTCCCTAAAATTGAAGCTATGTACTAATTGAAATTATATTGTCACTTTTATTTCAAATACCTAAGTACATAAATTAGATATACTAGATTTAGTAGCTATTTCACCAGTACTAACGAATATAGACGCTTATAGAAGCGTACTTTTAAATGGGAAATTTCTGCCAAAAATGAGTTACCCAGCTACTGAGGGCGCCACTAGATCCCATGTATTTTTATATCTATATATATCAAATTTTTCATATGTATAGATATACAAACAATGTTAAAGTGTTACCCAGGTTTTCGGACGAAAAATTTAACCCAGAAGAATCCTTCTATAAGCGTCTATCTTATTTGACAGTACTTTCCTTTCTCCATGTAGTTGTTAGTTCTAGGAAACGTTTAATACTGTTTTCAATTATTTCGTGGTCCATGATTGAAACACGTAAATAAAAAAAATGAATTCCTATCATATTTTTTCATTGATTTAAATGCAATCTAGTAAAATAATTGTAGCTTTAATTCATCCTTTTTTATAAAAATATAAAATTTTAATTTAGTACGAAACTTCAATATCAAAATTCATATGTTCAATTTTTTTTCATTTTAAAATTAGCTAATTCATACATAATAATATAATATATGAAAATTCAACCGAGCGACGTTAGGAGCGAGGTACATTAAGCTAGTTGATATTAAACCAATACTCTTTTATAATAACAAATTGTTTCAGAATATTTAAACAATGGAATATCATTAAAACTATTTTATTCCATTACCTGTTTTACATTTGCTTAGTATTTCCGTTAAAATTAATAATCAAAATAGAAAATCATTAATTAATTTAAACTAACTTGATTAATATAAACTTGTTAATAACAATGCAAAATTGTCAGCTTTCTGTTACTATTAATAATTGATAATATTTTGCTTTTCTTCCAATAAAATAATAACTTGTTTCAAAATAATAAAATTTCCTTGATAGTTAATTACAATTCGTTTTGTTAAATATTTAATCGGAAAATTTTTTATCTACATTAAAATACTTCTATTAAATACCATATATGGGGGGTCGCGTGGCATAAGGATCTAGCTCGAGTTAGACCCTTTTTGAAATTATGATTGAAAATATATCTAGGAGATATTCTTTCTATGTTTATAAAATATAGAAGAATAAAAACGTGTCTCTGTATGTTTGAATGATACAGAACATACAAGAAGGGCCTAAATTGAATCATGCTATATTTTCCTTATTTCAAATTTCCCAAAAAAATCTTATGAAAGCCACAAACACGTTAACAAACATCGATAATGTTGGAATAGAAAAGGCAAAACTTACAGATTTAAAATCTTTAATGCAATTTTCATTAACATTGCGCAAAATTAGAACAATGAAAATTTTTTTTCCTTCGTGAATGATGAGGATTCAAAAACTGAATTTTTTGTTATATCTTGTATTATGTAAGTAATAGTTGATAATAAATGTATTTCAAATAATCAAATAATTTTCTTATGATTTATTCATTTCAAAGCCTCAATTATTTATACAAAATTGGCAAAAAGGGCCTAACTTGAATTTTTGAATCTTCGAAATTTTTTTATTAACAATATTTAACTTAAAAATATCACTCGGACCTTATGTATTAAAGTATTTACTATAACATTGTAAAATATCACAATATTTCATAGAGCTAATATCAAGTTAAACAATTTTTTTTTAATTACTAAAAACTATACTTGTAGAGTTATGCCCTTCTTCCACGCGATCCCTCATATCTACAATTAACTGAATTAAAAACTTGTTAAATTCCATCTTATTATATCAATTCATTCAAATTCCTTATATAAGCGATGAATTTCATTAATTTTTAAGTAATAGATTTAATGTAATTGATACAACGTAACATGCTAAAATTTACCATTTCATTAATTATACAGTAAAATTTTTAATGTTTACATTGTAAACTACCAATTAAAATTCATCAATTCAAATATTATAATTTAAACTATTTTCAATATAAAAATCAATAATATAAAATACTTATTTTTAAACTATAATAGTAAAATACTTTATTTTAGCTCGTTATATTAACGACTTTCTCATAGCGTTTTTTTATCTCTGCATTACATAAAAAAAATCTCTTACTTTTATACCGGATATTTTATAAGCTACTGCTATCGCAAGCTCAATTATATTTTGTCAAATTCACGCGTATTTAAAACGTTTACTAAATACAGAATGATTTGAGTAAATCTTTACTTGAGGTTATGATTAAAAATTTACAGTTAATAATTGTTGATATTACTCCACCTAAATTATTTGTAATAACTACATGATACTTAGTTTTTATTAAGGAAAAACCAAGCAGTCACTTGTTATGTTTACTGTGTAAGTAGAACCGTCATTTCACTTTCAGTTAAGAGAACGATACGTTGTGCCTCTTTTAATTCGATAAATGAAATTCAATTTGAGAGACATGATATTATTAATTTCATTACTATTCTTATAACGTAAATTTGACATAAATTATAACAAGGTTGAACCGTGCGGTGAAGCCATCATGGGAAAAACAATCTACTAATTCTTCATACCACGCGCATATGTATATGTAATTTTTATGTCGTTTTATTTTGTGTAAATTTGTTGTGTTCATACGTGTAGAATAAGAGCTAATCCGTCTGCAGCCAGGACGTCATGCCTGACTGCTTCGGGATCGTATGCTCAGTGAAGGAACAAGAAAAAAAGGAATAAAGGTTTTCACAAATCTATGTCTCTTGCTGCCTTTTTTTTACAACAATTAATTAACTTTTAATATAATCGTATTCTAAGTATTTCCAATTTAAGTAAACAATAATTAAAACCGTGAAAGTAAATTATTATTTATAAAATTCACTTTAAACAATTTAACTTCAAAATAATTAAAACGTTTCTTAAAACGCGGCAACAAAGACAATAAATGTGAATGACAAATAAACGGGTTTGCTATCTAACGCTAGTTAGATAGCTTTGCCGTCGCACTATCTGCCATTCGCAATTAACCATATTTTGACACGCGATTTAATTTTAATAAACTTTATTGTTGAAGGAAAGCAGAAGAGTGATCTTCTTAGAAATTCGGCCTTTACAGGTCAGCTCTCATTCGAGCCACCGACGCTCTTTCTGCCGTTTCTCTCCCACACAGCATCTAATACCCGCTCTCACTTCTCGTGGTTAAAACACTTATCAATGCTGTGGAAAGAGAGAGATACATAAATTATTGCTTACATGTGTAATGTAAATCGCGCGTCGCATATATGTACAAGTGCTGGTAACGGTAAGGAGCATGAGCGTAGCTGCGCGCATGAGAACGTGCGTTCGGTTTTCTCCTATATCCCTTCCCAGCACTTGTATGTTTCAGCTAAAGCGGTGTATGCTCTCACAATTTAAATCTTAAATTTTTCGTAAAATTACGGATAAAATTCAGCCTAACATTGCAAGAAAATATGATCCTTTAAGGAGTCTCATATGTGAGCTATAGTTTGTTGTTCATAACAACTAGAAGTTTAAAGGACTCTTCAAAATTTTGATAAAAATTAATTTATACCTAGAAAAAAATTTCTGCAAATTTTAAAGTAGTCTTATCAACTAATTTTTTTATATGTACTCACTCGAAGTCCGCGTGTTTTGTATCTCATAGTAATAAAAAGATAAACTTTAAGTGAGCATAAATAATAAAATCAGTCGATAAGGCTAACTAAAAATTTGCAGAGATTTTTTTTCAGGTATAAATTAATGTTTTTCAAAATATTGAAGAATTTTTTAAACTTTTGATATTTATGAACATCAAACTATAGCAAACTATAGCTAGCATATGAGACTCCTTAACAAAGTGTAAAACTATATAACAATTTTTTTAACTAGATGCTACAAAATTAAAATTCAATACAAAACCGCGATATATCTGTGGCTTACTTGAATTGCCTCAGCAAGAAATAAGAGTGATATTACAATAAAAAGATAAGCAAAATATTTTCAAATAGACTTTCCCACAAACAAAATTTTAGCCGATATTTAATTCTGAAATTTGTAAAACGAAAGAAAAAGCCAGGAAAAATATGAGCGAAAACAAACAAAATTTCTCTTTTAAAAATGACATAAACTCTTTTATTTTAGTATAAACTTTTTATATACTTATATTTCGATTCAGAATTTGAAACTACCTTACCACTAAACGTTGATTAATTTAATTTACACTATAGGTTTTAACAATGTTTTAAGTACTTAACTCGAGACAGTAAGTACTTACATAGTAACTCTAAAATAATTAAAAATTTAACTGTAAAACTTAGAATTCAGACTATCTGCGTAAATTCGAAATTAAAAAATTTTATTTTCTTGAGGGGATGTAAAATACCGACATTACAGTTTTCCAAGTTATTGGTTTTTAATCCAAAATTTTTAAAAATATCTATTTATTACAGTCTTTCATTTCTACTAATGAAGAGCCTAATATAGAGATATTTCTGAAAATTTTTTAATAAAGATAAAAAATTTGGGAAACTGCAATGTCGGTAACTATGCAGAAATCATATACCCTGTTACATCCCTTTAATCGTAAATTATCGATAGTAATAAATTGCTAGTTGTGTATATATATATACATACTAGGGGAGGTGCCCCCTTCCTCGCACTGCTCTATCGCCAACTATCGTGTTGCATATACATATATATCTTACCAATTATACAAAACATATTAGCTTAAGAGGAGGTCGCGTATCTCTGTCCTTTTCTAATCAAAGAAATGATTTTTTTACAAAAACTAATAACTTTTGCAAAAAATGAAGAGAAAGCCGCACCTTGTATCGAAAAAAGCAATGTTTTCTTTAATAAGAAAAAATTAATTTTATTGCTTCGTTCTCAAGAAAACCTTGAAAAACCAAATTGTCCACCCTAACCTCTATGATTTAAGTTTTTCAAGGTTTTCTTGAAAACAAAGCAATAAAATTAATTCTTTCTTATCAAAGAAAATATTGCTTTTTTTGATACGAGATGCGGCTTTCTCTCCATTTTTTGCTAAAGTTATTAGTTTCTGTAAAAAACTCAATTTTTTTATTAGAAAAGGACAGAGATACGTGACCTCCTCTTAAGCAATATTTTGTTCTATATATAACAAAAAAAAAATTAATGATTTTTTTTCTAATTTTAAATTATTTTATTATAAATGTTTTTAATAAATACATAAAGCTTATATATTATGCATTAATTAAAAATACTATGTTACATAATACAAATTTTTTAAATATCAATGTTCCAACTGCGGATAGTTTAAGGTTACGTGAGTAATAAAATTATAAAAAAATACACTTTATCACATACAATTTAAAAAAATAGATTGATATTGTAATTAAACATTTAAATTATCAAATAATTATAATATTATATAATTTAAATCAATTAATCATTAATTTTCATTAATTATATACCGCATTAAAAATTTTTCTATTGTGAATTGTTCAATCTTTCACGTATTTAAGAACGCCATTTTGAATTTTGTAAGTTGAGACAAAACTGCTGTTTTAATATTTTTTTTTTCAACTTTTTTTTTTCTGCCCAGCAATAATGTGGAAACGCGCAAAAATATTTTAATTGATAAAGTGATTTTTTTCTGTATATTATAAATATTGCCTTTTTTATAATACAAAGAATACAAAATTATCATAGTTTGGATGCTATCCGTAGTTGGATCATTGACCTTATATTTAATGGCATAGTGCATCATGAATTTTTGCCACAAGGTCAAACAATCAATAAGAAGTAGTACCTACAAGTTCAACGCCGTTCGCGTGAAGCAATCCAAAAAAAACGCCTGGATTTGTGGCAAAACAGTTCATGGCTTTTGCACCACGATAATGCACCTGCTCACATTTCATTGCGTGTTCGTGAATTTTTTTGCCCAAAAACAAAACTTTAACGATGCCTCAGCCTCCATATTCGCCAGATATGGTTCCATGTGACTTTTTTCTATTTCCAAAAATAAAGAGAACATTAAAAGGCCGTCGTTTTACAAGCATAGATGACATTAAAAGCGAATCGCTGAAAGAGTTAAAAGTTATAACAAAGATCGAGTTTCAAAAGTGTTTCGAGGATTAGAAAAAGCGTTGGCGCAAGTGCATTATATCCAAGGGGATTATTTTGAAGGGGACAAAATAGATATTGATAAATAAATAAATATTTTTTTCATAAAACGAAAATTCTCGTTATTTTTTGAACACGCTTCGTATTGTAACGTCCGAACGTTAATAAATTTTTATTTATTAATTCATTCGCGCGTTACAGTTCCTATTGCGTCGAGCGGTTACACAATAGGAAGCTTTTGCGTGGCTTAGAGGGTTAGAGTAGCGGATAAGTTATTGAGCAGGCTCGAGAGCCAGTTTTTAGAATCGTAAAATAATTAAATAATTTTTAATTTGTTCAAGACTTACCTTTTACAGGATCTTGAAGATGAATGCTTCCTTCTTATTTATGTAGGTATTAAATATATGATTTTTTTATTTGAAAGAAATACACTGGTTAATTTTTATTATTAATTTGTATATTCAGACTTTAATTATAGTGCACAATTCTTTAACACAACTAACTATAGAGAATGTATATATATATATATATATATTTATTGAAGCGACTTTGATTCTTTTAAATTTGTTTGTGCCTTCAATGGCTTTTTAAGAATTACTTGACCCTTGGTCTTTAGCGATGTACAGTTACTGAGTGAAAAATATAATATGAAAAACAGAACTTTTTTGGATGGACCTATGAGCTTATATATATCTGAGATTTTGAAGAAATCTTCAGATAATGTTAATTTACGAGTTTAGTCTAATTTATGACCCCATAAAGTATTTAATTTATGAGGTGAAAAAAAAAGAAATGTCTCGTTACGACTAGAGAAGCTAGTAGATGCGTCATAGGTCACCGCGGGTCATTAGAGATAAGCGGCGTGTCCCGTGTGTGTGGCTCACAGATGTGAAGAACGACAAGTTCGTTTCTTTAATCTTAGCGTAAGAAAAAGAGGAAAAAAAGTAAAATTTTAAATAATTATAAATAAATGAGGATCTGAGTTTGTTACACCTCCCTAGTTAGGAAGGTTTATCGTCCTCGATGAACTAAAGCTATGATTGGTGAAATGAACTTGTAACTCGTTCTATTCTTAAGAAGGGGCCGAACTAGCTGTCTTTGTCTAATAGCGTTTTTCATCATTTATGTAAATACTATCCGGTATAACAAGAAAAAAATAGCAGCCCCCGCTAGATATTAGTATAATTAGTAAACTTTGTAATAACAACCAAATTTTTTACCGCATAGTTTTTGACTAATTAGAGACCTACTAGCAATCTAGAATATAACCTATCTTTTTTTTGGTAGGTCTCTAATTATTCAAAAACTACACAGTGAAAAAATTTGGTTGTTATTACAAAATTTACTTATTATACTAATATCTAGCGGGGGCTGCTATTTTTTTCTTGTTATACCGGATAGTGTTTAAATAAATAATGAAAAACGCTATTAGACAAAGACAGATAGTTCGGCCTTCTTAAGACTATAACAATAAAACGCAAAAAGGTATGTATGAATAGAGAGAGGAGAGAAGAGAAAAAAAAAGAAAAAAAATAAAATAAAATGCAGAGAGTGTAATCATCTAGGAGGTTCGGAATGGTAGCCATCGTCGTCGTCGCTATCCGGCGGAGGAGGGCGTCTTGGTCTGGGTCTTCGTATCCCCACCATGCAGAATTCTTTTAGAGCAACCATCTCCGGAGGGGAAAAGAGTTCCCTGAGGCGATTTTCTTGTTCTTGTGTAATTATGACGATTGACAGCAGATCGTGGTATATCATCCGAATAATCGGCCGTGCCTCATATGGCTGGTTGCAGTGTCTACATCGATCGTTGACATCAATATCGTTTATGTCGTAGCTGTGACATGGCTTTGTTTTGGGGTCTAACCCAAACCTTAAAATCACGTTTATTTTGTGGACGAATTACATCTATATTGAGACAAAGAAAATAAAGCAAATATTTTTGATAAAAAAACGGAAAAATATGTATAGGTAGGTGAGTAATATGAAAGATAGTGGAATAGAGAGGGGTGGGTAGGTGGTCGTAAAATGGCTATGACAAAGGTATTAACGATGATTTTACAAAGGTATGCGGTATGGCTGTATAAAGGTATGCTTTAATGATTGCGAGAGGGGTAGGAGGGGGTTTATTAAGTTATGTCATGAGAGTTGACGAGGGTGCCACCTTCATCGTTGATTTGAAATCGGTGTTGATGTGCGGCTTTTTTACAATTCTTACAAGAGTTGGCTCTTCTGGTGTACAGTAGTAGAACTTGGCAGTAGACACAGCGTCGCTCTTGGACTCCGGGCAGGCAAATACTGTGGAAGCGAGTATAATGCTTGTAGTGTTTTTTGTATTTCGTAGTTTTCGAAAAACATTTTTCGCAAATGACCTTACGGCTCATCTTGCTGTAGTGCACCGGTAGTTGAGCTTTCGTGCAGTACGCACTGTTGATGATTTCTTCGGGCTCCGATTCCGAGTAGAGATTTGGTAATCCCTTCGGGGGAGGGGTCTTTTGACGACACATGGCCGGTCCTCTTTCTTTTGTATGAATTTTCCCGTAGGTATCGTAAATCTGGTTCCCTCCTATGGCGTTGATTTCTTCTAAGTGTTGTAGGGCCGTCGGAATGCAAGCTATACATTTGCGGGCCATTTTTAATGTTAGTAGATATTTGCTACAATTGTAACATTTGGAATAGAGAGGTTCGGTGGATTGGGAGAATCTATGGAACCGGGTTTGTTTTTCGTAGCGCCCAGTATGTTCGGTGGTGCTGAAACAAGTGCTGCACAAAATTCTGCGGCTCACTGTGTTGTAATAAATGGCCTTGATGTTGGGGTCTTGAGTGGCACAGATTCCCTTAATCATGGTGGTTTGGTGTTTCAGATATTAGCTGTAAACGCAAGAGTAGCAGTGAGAAGAAAAAAAAAGGAATAGACAAGAAGCTAGGAGGTTAGTTATTATTCAGGCAAGGATAAAAGAGTGAGAAAATGAATACAATAGCATTTAATATGAAGGTGGGCCCTTAAAAACTATGGTAAAAAAAAAATGAGTTTTAAGTTAATCGATGGTTTGAGCAATTGGTGGTGGCGGTAGTGGTTCTTCGTAGTCGCAGTTGATGGGTAAAAAATGTGCGTTTGGTTTGTATTCTTCATCCAATATCGATGTGTATTCCCGGTTGTATGTTCGAGGAGTTACGCAGAGTTCCATGGCCATGTCTTGAGATATAATATTTGGAGGTGGTAATGACAATATATTACGAGATCTGTTTCGTCGCTTTGTGTGTAATAATGCGGTCATCATAATAATAATTAAGATTGGATATCCGCTGATCAGTACGTATATTATTTTAATTTGGATATGTTTGCTCTGTAGTATACTGATGAATCCAAAGGGGTTGAAAAGTGCAACAGCCGGTGTGTTGAGTTGATAATCGTAGATATACAACGGAGTATCAGTTTCAGTCTTAAGCCGTGGTTTGATGTCGTAATATTCAGTTTTACTCAAACATGATTTATCCAGTTGAAAAAGTCCTACTCCGTGTAATATCGCCTCGTGTTGGTTGTTTGGACATAAAATAGTGACGAATTCCTGATGAACGGCGGAGTATATCCATTGGTTACCACTTGATAGCGGAACCCATCTTGTGGTGTTTTGTCTGGTTGTGCGTATCCTGCAATCTTCTGGTTCCTTATTTTCAGAGTCCATTAGTAAGGACATTTCGCAGCTACGACCATATGGTTTCTGTGGTTGGGGACAGTAAAGAGTTCCTTCAATTTCCGTGCATTTCCTTAGGTGATTGGGGTTCATGAATGAATGCGTCATTGTCCTTTCTTTGGTTACGAGGAAGATGAATGTAGGTTCTACATAAATAGAGAGTCCGAATTCCCGTGGTACTGGGAATGGATGCATCTGGTACAGATTGTATCTTCCTTGGGTGTACGTAATGAAGGTGGCTGTGATATATATGGTTGCGTTTGTCTTGCTGAGCTGGATGTGAAGAAGGCCTCGTAATCTTGTTAGAAATGGGTCGACTTGCGGAAAACTAGATTTTGTTGATCCGTTATTATTTTCTCTGATTATCCGGGTGACGGTTCCTTGAGTAAATAGGTGTGTTCCGAGGGTACCATTGATAATTGCATTCAGGGTACTGAGAGTATCGTAACATAATCCTATGTATTGCCTTATGTTATTCTCCATTGTTTCAGACCAATTTTCAAGTTTCGCGAGGTATTTATTGTTCATGAATTGAGCTTCTGAGATATGAGTGGAATATGCATAGTTCAGCTGTCTAAATGTGTTGTTTAATCTTTCCACCTTTTCTTGAAGTAGGTTTGTTGTAATAAGCTGTGTTGGTGCTTGGCTTGTAGTTTGAGGTATGATATTATTGATGTCGTTAAATATTTCTTCAGCTGTAGAGATGCTACTATAAATATAGTTGGCTTGATTGAGCATTGCTTGGCATATTTTAAGTATTTTTGGACAATTGGCGTAGATATCTTCAAATTTTTGTCCAACGTTTTTTTCTCTGGATTGATGAGATCTCGGTGTATAGTTGTCGTTAAGGTCCAGTTTGAGTTTTTATAGGCGACTTTTCCTATGTTTTCGAAGTAAAGCCCTGATGGATGTTCAATATCCATGATGGAGTAGGGCAGATTGCTTCCCGTGGAGTAGGTTAAGGAGTCGGTAAGTAGGGCGAGCAGTATCAGAACTTGCATCTGTGGAAAGAAAATAAAATAGAGAATACAAGGTTTGGGTGGAAAATATTAGTGATAGATCGGTGTACGGAAAAGTAGTGATGGTAAGGGTATAAGGCTGGAGTCTGTAGTAAGGGAAATCGATTGACCTTATGTAGCTTCCTCTCTATACCAATTTTTTTTGTTTTTTTACTAATTCGGTAGAGTTTATGTACATTTCTTCTTGCTCTTGGGTGAGTACTGATGGTATTTCTTTCTGGATTTCCACATTGTTCCTTTGTAGTATGTACTCTTTGTTCTTTTTGATGATCCACGTTATTCCAATGCTAGTGGCTAACAGAAGAGATATTATAGAGATGATTTTGTATATTAGGTTGTCAAATTTGTTTGTGGTTATTATAGTGTCCTTTTCTATTGCCATGGTCACGGCCTTTGTGTAGCGGAAATATTGTTTGATTTTATTTGTGCTTGGTGATGCTGTTAGTAATGTGTCTCTCGTTGACGCTTGACATCCAAACGGAAGTTCGATTATACCTATTCCTGTTATTTCGATGTTTTTTTCTTGATCATTGTCACAAGCTATACAGAGTTTTTCCCTGTCTGAGACTGAAAAGATCCAAGCATTTGTGTTCTGTAGGTGTCTCCACGTGTTGCTAAAGTTTCGTATTGTTTTTGTGTTACACTCCTTCGCAGGTTTGTTAAGAAGGAGCTGGGTTTCGCATATTGTTTCCGAGTTAGTCTTCCTAGGAGTATTGCAATATGTTGCTTTTTTCATCCTCACACAGCTGGTTATTTCCTCTTCTGAGTAAAATATGTGGGTTTTGCCGTCGGTCGATATTGCTTTGTATTTTTCTTGTGGTATTATGACTGTAGAGGTAGCTGGTGCAGGGACAGGATATGTACGATAGAGCGTGAAACTGTCTTCTGCGTAGAGTGAGACGTTAATTTCAATGTACACGTCATCATTTGACCTTTTCGCTATACATGATATCGTTTTATAAAAGTTGATTGAGAATGGTTGGGGCATAGCGAGCGTGGTGTTTGGTTTCAATTTTATGTATTGAAATATATTGTTTATCGTTTGAGTTGTAAATAGGTTTTGGTTTAGTTTGTTTGTTTGCGCTGATTCTATAGTTTCCAGTATTAGTTTATATAGATCGATATGTAATACTAAGAACTCTCTTATTTTGTCTAGCTTTGGCTGGATTAAGAGTACATAATCAGTGATTGTGTAAGCAAGAGTATCGTTCCTTCTGAACTTGACGGAGTTTTGAATATCTTGGAGTTCCTTTGCTATTTTTCGAGATCTCGTAAGTTCCGTGTCTATGTTGTTGGTGACTGTTGTAGGAGTTTCATCAGCTGCACTTGGTAGGGTTAATTGACTTATGGTTGATAGCAATATATTAGCTTAATCAAGAAGTCTTACGATATCTCTTGTTTGTGAATAATACAGTTGACATATTGGAATAGTTCTGTTGCATGTTTTAGTTAAGTCATCTATTTCCTTTTGTGTTTTAATGGTTCCGTGGCTAATTTCGTTGAGGTTGAATTTAACGGTGCCGGTCCACTAGTCGTTTTGGTGTAATACAGGTCCAATGTATTGGAAGTATATGCCTGGGTTCGTTGTTAGGTAGGTTATTGAAATTTTGTTAATCCTGGAATACGCTATGTGTATCATAATTGCTGTTATCCAAATTTTTACTAGGGTGGTCATTTTGGTCTTCTAAGTTCCTTCCTGTAATAGCTGAGGGGGAGAGTGTCAAATTTTAATTCTCATCGTCTGTATAAGTTTCTGGTTCATTTGATGATAGTGAGTTATGATGTGCTCGTGGTGAAGCTCTGGGCATGTGGTAAATATGGGGTGGATTTTCTATTACGTTTATGGGTCGTAGAACATTGAGAGTATAATCGTCGGAATTTGGTTGTGGATTCTGTTCGTGAAGACGATTTTTGTTACATTTAAGGCAGCCTATAATTAGTAGTATAATTACTACTATTACTATTAACGTATTTAATCCTATTGTTCCGTACGAAACGTAGTTTGTGAATTTTTCATTGTTTGTTTCCGTTATAATCTTATCATATTTATTTTGTATCTCGTCTAGTTTCAAATCTGGCTCTAGTTGTCCAACGGCACCCCTTAGTGGTAGAAATGGTAGGGACTCGTTGAGTGTGGATATTTTTCTGAAGGTATTTCCGTCTATTTTCGTGATATTTAAGAGGAGGTCACGTAACTCTGTCCTTTTCTAATCAAAGAAATGATTTTTTCACAAAAACTAATAACTTTATCAAAAAATGAAGAGAAAGCCGCATCTTGTATCAAAAAAAGCAATATTTTCTTTGATAAGAAAAAATTAATTTTATTGCTTCGTTCTCAAGAAAACCTTGAAAAACTAAATTGTCCACCCTAACCTCTATGATTTAAGTTTTTCAAGGTTTTCTTGAAAACAAAGCAATGGAATTAATTCTTTCTAATCAGAGAAAATATTGCTTTTTTTATTACGAGATGCGGCTTTCTTTTCATTTTTCGCTAAAGTTATTAGTTTCTGTAAAAAACTCAATACTTTGATTAGAAAAGGACAGAGATACGTGACCTCCTCTTAAGTGGATTTGTGGTACGTATAGAAATTCTACGGATGTTCCTAATGTTTTGAGTCCTGTGAGTGTTACGTGGTTGTGCCTGGCTAAACATCTGGGTCTTAACTGTATTATTCCGACTGCTGATATTTCTATGATCTCGTGCCCTTGTCCTGGACATAGTATTTGTACTATGTTTGGGCCGTGGACTGAGTAAAGCTATCCATCTATTGATTCTAGGTGCATCTAATGAGGTTTGTATTGATTCATCACACTTACTGGACATTCATCGAAGACCTTGTTACTTGGTTGATTTAGAAGTAAGTATTCACACGCTGGATCGTTTTTTGCGTCGAATATTGGTGCGTTATTAGTGCATATTCTATAATGTAATGCATGTTTGCATGATTTTAGATCTGAGTCGGATAAGAGACTGTAGAATCTTTTATCATTACTCAATGAGATATATTGAGCTTGGGGAGTGATAAATGCTGTCACTAGGTGGTCTTCTTGCTGTTGTGCGATTGGTACCGGATGTATTTTGTGCAATTCGGTAGGAAATTCATTTAGCATAGGTACACTGATCTCTATCAGGAATTTGGTATTTCTAAATCCTAGTCGAACGGTCGCTATTTCTGTTAATTTTTCCATTCGTGCGTGAGTGATAGGGATAGGAAATTCGTGTTCAGGGTGTAAGTCGGTTATTTGCCTAATGACTTGTTGTAGGTTAACAGTAGTCATTGATGATGGGTGCACATGACCAATTCTTGCGGCGTGTACGATATCCTTTAGTGTTCTAAAAGTCTCTTTGTATTGGTTGAGCGCGGTTTCTATGTAGTTTATCGTACCTGAGAAGTTTTCCATAATTTTAGCGTAATTAGCTAGTTCGTTTATTTTTTCGAAATCTTTGATTGCCTTTAAATAAAGTCCGTAGGTTTTATAAATGTGATCCTTATTTTCGTTGATTTGGTTAGCCATTGAGGCTAACTTATGTTGGACTATGTATGTTCCTTCCTTTGCGATTTTAGCTATTTCTTTTTGTCCATTAAATAATTCGTTAATTTGTTTTTCATATATTTCTCCGTCATCTGTGGAAAGAGTTCCGAAGAGTGATCTGCTAATGCTGCCTATGAATCCAAAGGGGACACTCCTTTTCTTCATGGTAGGATTGTTGGGTGACTCAATTTCCATGGGTTCCACTTCGTTCATCGCATCAATTAGGTCTTCATGGATTTGGGTTATTAGCTTGTTTTTTTTTTAAAACGTACATTCTCTTCACCATTGGATCACAAAGTTCAGGGTATTTTTTTCCGTGGGAACATTGGTGTATAAGTCCTTGAAGCGTGTCTTCTATAAAGGTTGCATTATAATGTAATGATTTCATATTTATAAAGACTAGATAGAAGACTACTATTTTCCAATTTGCTTCGGTATATCGTATGTCCTGTAGCTTTCCATAATATATTCCTGGGTTATTTGTCAATTGTTGTATAGCGTAATTGTTGTCGATGGCAGATGCAACTGAGGCTAAGGCTAAAACAGGAATCCACATCTGAAACAAAACGCTCTATTGGTGATGAGCAGGTTTAATCTTGTCTAAATGTATTAATAGACGTTTCCCAGTTTCGTCTTCTAGGACAACATTGTGTTTTTCTAAAAGATCTATTATTTTGTAAGGACCTTCGTATGTCTTATCAAGTTTATTTTGTTGGGGTTCTTTAATTGCGTATACCAGATCGCCTGGTTTTTAAGGGTGTGTTTTAGCCCTCCTATCGTAATATTGTTTGTTTCTGTGTTTTGAGGATACCAGAGATTCCGACGCCATTTTCCTAGTATCGTGTAATCTGTTGATAAGTTCTGCCATATAGGAAGAGTAAGTGTCAACCTTGTCCATGGGCAGTAAACTTGGTGTTCTTGCTGGTTTACCAAAGATTAGTTCGAAAGGTGTAAATCCGGTTGATTCGTGTACGCTTGTATTGTATGAGAACATGGCGAATGGTAGTACCTTGGCACAGTCTTCGTATTTTTCTATGTATTATCGGATGTATTCTGTCAGTACAATATGGCTTCTTTCAAGTGATCCATTTGATTGGGGATGATACCTGGAAGTCGTGACTTGTTGAATCTTGAATATTTTTGCTAGTTGGTGCATAACATTTCCGATGAGAGCCGGTGCTTTGTCGGATAAAATGACGCGTGGTGAGCCATAAAGAGATATTACGTGTCTAGCTAAGGCATCTGCAATGGTTTCAGCTTGGGTGTTCTTAATAGGAACAGCTATGCAATACTTGGTTAAATTGTCCTGTATAGTTAATATGTGTCGGTTACCATCTGAGGTGACTGGTAGAGGTCCTACAGTGTCGATCGATATCTTGTCAAATGGGTCAATGGGTGTATCCGTGATAATCATTGGTTCTCTATTTTTGACTCGTACTAATTTTAGTCCCTGACACTGTTGGCAGGTCCTAACGTACTCTGTTACGTCTTCTTTCATTCCATTCTAAAAGAATTTTTCTCTGATTCTCCTGTATGTTTCTGTTACTCCTTTATGGCCTCCTACCATACTCGAGTGAAATTCTTCAATAATTCGTCTCCTTTATGTCGTCTGGGGGTATAGTGGTTGATCCGTAGCAAATAAAGATTTTGCAGTCGCAGTGGTTTAATGATTCCTTTAGTATTTGCAGAAAAGTTGAAAATGATATTTCGTCAATTGAGTTGTTCTGTTTAGAGATACGTAAAGTTTTGATGTCGTACTCCTTTATGCACTCTGCTAGGTTTTTGAGTGTATTTCGGAGTTCTTGTTCTGAAAAGACTTCGAAGTGTCTATTGGTGAGAACGGTGTTTAGTAAATATGTCCTGATTCTTGGTGTTACTAATACTTGTCCTTGTTTTGGTTTTAATTTTTTCATTTCATGCTTGTCCAACTGGTTTAGGTCTATTAATAATTTTGCCACTGGTGTGGTGAATTCGCAATCCGCAGATATAAAGTGGAGTAAATTATCCTTTTTATGTGTGAGGCTCTCGTTTATCAGCCTGATTTGTAGCACACTATTTGGTGTTTTCATGAATTCAGGATAGAATAATTCTGGAGATATGGTATCAGATATCTTGGGAGGGGTATAGTGAATTTCTTCATTTTCTTCTGTTGAGGAATCGTCGGTACTACTATCTTCTATGATAGGATGTAACCCATTTCTGGGACGTGATTGGTTATTGGAGTCGCTTCGTTCATGGTCCACTGGAGTAGAGCCAGCTATGGGTCGAGGCCTATGGCTTGTTTCGTCTTACCAGTACTCGTCGACTCATGCAGAGTCGAGCTCCTCCGAGGGGCTGACTCGATTATGTTTTGTTTTGTTGGCATGATTTCTTCTTCGTCATTTGTTTGTTCGTCTTGTGATGAGGTCTGTTTGGTTATGGGTGGTCCTTGCGGTACCAAACTTGAGAATCCGCTAAATCGTTTACGTGGCACTGGGGGTACATTATTCGAGTCTGATTCTTCGTTAGTCTCGAACGTTACTTTTTTTGTATATTTTATTGGTCTTATTGGTTTGGGTACATTATCGTTTGAGGACGTGGATGGTATAAGGACAGAGGGAGCGTTGTTTTGTGGGAGCGAGCCCGAACTTACTGGCTGTTTATGGTTCAAATCGGTAACTTTTGGAACTTGTCGGGCAGGTTTTTGCGGAGCTGGTTTTGTTGGTGGTGGCTCTGAACGACTACGTTTTTCGTTTGGACGTAAAGCTCGAGCAGGAATTGGTTCCTCGCGTGCACGTCGGTTCCTAACTCGATCAGCGATGGTTGCATCTGTTGTGGTCGATGTCGATAATTGATCTGGAGGCTTATTCTTAACTCCAGGTGGTCGTTCTCGTGGTTTCGGGGGCGCTGGGGCCTTGAATTTGGCAGATGAACTCGTAGGTAATGCTATTGCTTCTTCTGGTATCGGGTTCCTAGATAATGCATCAGCATTGACATTTAGTCTACCAGGTTTGTGGAGAAACTTGTATTCGTACTCTCTTAATCGAGTTCTCTATCTTATTAACCGTTGAATTGGTGGTTTTACTGAATCTATCCATTTGAGTGGTTCATGGTCGCTTACGAGGGTGAATTGTCGTCCGTAGAGGTATGGACGAAAATGTAAAACAGCGTATATTATGGCCAAACATTCCTTTTCGGTTGTTGTATAATTCCTTTCTGCTGGTTTCATCATTAGCGACATGTATGCTATCGGTCGATCTTGGCCAATTTCCCCTTGGCCCAATACTGCATCCACGGCATAATCAGATGCGTCAGTGGTAAGTATAAAAGGTTTTTCAAAATCCGGGTGTTAAAGGACTGGTGCAATGCATAATGCATTTTTCAGGTCCTCGAAGCTTTTTTCATGTTTCTTTGTCCATTCGAAAGGGACAGTCTTCTTTAGGAGGTCCGAGAGGGGTCTTGCCCTTGCTGAAAATCCTTCTATGAATCGTCTGTAATATCCAGCAAGTCCCAAAAATTGCCTTATGTTTGTTTGATTTTTGGGCTTTGGAAAATTCCTAACGGCCATCGTCTTTTTTGGATCAGGTTTGACTCCTTCTTCTGAGATAATGTGACCTAGGTATTTAACTTCTGTGCGTAAAAATTCGCATTTGTCTAGTCGTAATGAAAGTTTAGGGTCGAGGAGTCGATTAAAGAGGCGTCGTACCTTTTTCTCGTGTTCTACCAAGTTTGAGGCAAAGATGATAACGTCATCCAGGTAAACTAATAGTTCTAAGTCCTGTAAACCTAGCAAAACTAGGTTCATGAACCTTTGGAAGGTCGCGGGAGCCGAGCGAAGGCCGAGAGGCATACGCACGTAATGGTAGTGCCCTGTTGCAGAGCTAAAAGCAGTTTTGTGCCGGTCCGCTTCGTTAACTTCAATTAGGTAGAAGCCTGAAGCTAGATCAAAGATGGAAAAGTATTTTGATCCACCGAGACGATCCAGGATTTCTGTTATGTTTGGGAGGGGGTGCGCGTCACCGACCGTCTTTTCGTTGAGGGCTCTGTAGTCGATTATCATCCGCTATCTTTTATTTCCCCTTGAGTCGTTCTTCTTTGGTACAATCCACAAAGGTGAATTGTATGGTGACTTCGAATTTTCGATTATTCCATCATTCAGTAGTTTTGTTACTTGATGCTGTATTTCTTCTCTGTGGATCGTAGGGTATCTGTACTGTTTAATAAATACAGGTGCGTCGTCCTTTGTGCGGATACAATGTTTCAAGACGTCTGTAGCTGGTAATTTGTCTCCAGGCAGGTGAAATAATTGTGGAAAATCAGCGACTATTTTTAGAACATGTTCCTTTTCTTCTTCGTTTAGATGTTCCAAGCGTAAGCTGTCTAGGATCTTTTGGAGTCTTTCATCTGCAGAAAGGTCTATTTCTGAACCGTCGCTGTCAAAGAAATCTTCTGACTCCTCAAATTCATCGTATGCTTGTAATTCCTGTGGTGGAATTTCAATTTCGGCATCCTCTTCATAGGAGTTGATTGCCATAACGATGCATTTGTGGTTGTCGTTCTTTACTATGGCTTCTCCTATGAATATGTTGTCGGGGGTCTTCAGTCTAGGGATGTATCCGGTTTTTAAATCGGTTTTATGCAGATTTATTGCAATGGGTGTTTTGGATCGAGCCTGTAAAATATATTTTGTGGGTTTCGGTGCTCTATATTCGTAGTTTACGAATCTTACGGAGTGGATAGGTTGTGACGATGTTACCAGAGCGTTATGGTGGAAGGAGATTTCCGCTGATTCAGACCTTAAGAAGTCGACTCCCAGTATGCCTGCTGCTGGTATGGGGAGATTTCCAGTTATAACTTGAAATCTTATGGGCTTATCGAAGAGGGTTATTTCTGTAGAACCAGCGGTATTAAAAGAATCCGTGGTTATTCCTGTTATGGTCATTGCCTCATGGGCTGCTATGATGGTTCTAAGTTGCAGAGCTCTTACATGGATGAGATTTATTTCTGCTCCTGTATCTATCAAGAATTCTGTTGGTCCTTTTAATTCTGGAGCTTGTAGTTTGATTACTGGTCCTGTTCCTCGATGACTGGGTCTTCTTGTAAGTCTGTTGCAGTTATAAATTTCACTGCAAGTGGACGCTACTGAGGGGGCTTGCTCGTTGAGGCGTCCGTCTGACGAGCAGGCAATGAGTTTAAAGCCTCCTGTGATCTAGGCTGTTGGAATGTTATAGGAAGGTATTGTGCTTGATAAGGTGGTATGTACGGATATGGATACGGATATGTCATTGATTGCATATACAGGTAGTGCATCGGAGGTATATTTCTTGTTGGAATGGGTGGAAACAATCCCGTCTCTGGGTAGGTACTTGTGGTCCTAGGGTTGTAAATTCTATTGTCTCTTCTATACTCATTTCTGTTGGAATAGTTATTGGTTCTTTCCGTATACCCGACTAGAAAAATATTAAGGATGTCCTACATAATTGTAAGGACCCCACAGGGCATCCTGACAGGGGCGCTACTTGGCTTGTAATGGGGCGCTTCTGAGGTCCCGATAGGGCAGCCTTATTTTCCTAAATATTCTATTATTACCCGTCCACTGCCCGATAATTGCCTGACTATTGATATTCAAAACCTTTTAAAGTAAAACATAACCTCTTCTGACATTCTCGCCAGTAAATTAAATTTTATTTTTCTTATAAGATACGAATTAGTTTGCAAAAGATAAATTTATTGATATTTTTATAAAATAATATGAATGAATCATTCTTTAACTCAATTTTATATATTATGCATTTATTTTGTTCTACGAAAATTCAATGTTGATTGCTATTAAAACACACACACATACACCACACTAGTAAATAAGAACATGGCTGTATCTAAAATTAAAATAATTCTTCTTTTCGTGTTGAATATTATTTATATTGAAACTATTTTAGAGTTAAATTTAAAAGAAAAATAGTTTTTTTCACACCAAATAAACACGTGCATCAGATGAGGTTATGTTATCACTTCGAATTTTTTCAACATCGATTGTCAGGCAACTGTCAGGTGATAAACGGGTAACAATAGGGCACATCTGAAAATGAGTCTGCCCTATCGGGACCTTAAAATCACCGCATTACACGCCATCTAAGAACCCTTTAGGGCACCCTACAGGGACCTTATAATAATCTTAGGGTACCTTATAGGGACCTCATTTTCACCCGAAATTCGTTTCTAGTCGGGTAGTTATTGGGGTTTCTCCTAGCGGAGTAATCTGTAGGGCCTTGAGGTCTACTGTTGTTTCCTCTATAAGCATCGTTTCCGAATCTCCCTCTTTCGTCACGACTGGGTGAGTCAGAACGGTTATATGGCCTATACGTCCGATCGTTCCCACCGGGTGATACGCTCCTTCTGTAAGAGTCGTTTCCGAATCTTCCTCTGTCATCGCGACCAGGTGAGTCAGATCGATTGTAGGGTCCATACCCTTGTTCGTTCCTTGTGGGTGACTGTGGTCTCCATGGTGATTTGTTGTTGTCCTCTTGAAATTTTACTTGCCGAGTCCGTTAAGTTGGTCTGCTTCGATGACGTGAAGGGAACCCTTCCTGTCATTTGAGGAGAGCATATCTCTCTCGATACGTTGGGCGATTCTTAGAGCTGCAATTAAGGTATCTGGTTCCTGAACACTTACTGCATACAGTAAGTCATCCGAAAGCCCTCTCTTGAAGGATTCTAGTGCGAGTCCTTCGAGCATTATGGTCATATGGGGTACTTGCACAGCTTGAAATTTCTCCTTGAGCGAGGCCGTGGCTCCTTCCATAAGCCTTTTTATGCGACTGTAATATTCTATTACAGTTTCGTTCCTCCGCATTCTGATTCCCTGTATCTCAGCACAGTAGTGAGAGTATGTTTTTTTGGGTGAAAAGTATTCTTTTAAGGCGTTCTTTAGGGTTTCGAGGCTATTAATCTCGGTCCCGCTGACTGCATCTCTAGCGGTATCCCGCAATTTTGCAATCACACCTTTAGAAAATGCGTTGCGGATCCCTTCAGGACATATATTAAATCCATTTTCCACGTCCTGAAGGAAAGTCTTGAGTGGCATGTTTTTACCATCATATAGGGGAATGTGCAGCAATGCTTGTTGCACTGCCATGCATTCACCCATGGTATTAAGCAGAGCATCAGTGATGTTCTGATGATGCGTTAAATTCGCTATTTCTTCTGCCATGGCTAAGTTGTTGTCGATTTTGAAGGGAAAGACTTGAAAAATCAGACGTGAGTCTTAATAATTCGTTACCCCCCTTGGCGAGGCGTTTAATTAACTCTATTATTTTCCTTAAATTACAAAGGTGCAGAGTTTTACTATCGTTCTGCAAAACGCGATGGCTGTTATTTAAACCGGCAGCGGTTGTTTTAATGTCGATTAAGGATTTTTCTTGAGTTTCTAATAAATTGTCAAGTTCCAAGGCCCGTTGTTCGCAAGCGGTAAGCCTGCTACTTAGATTAAGCAATCTGCGATGTTCTTGTTGTTTTGTTAGAACTTCAGCAAGATTATTGCTCATGGATTGCGTCTTCAGGTTTTATTTTTAATTTCTGGAAATTTTGAGACAATTTTATTATGGCTACTTCGGTTGTCGTCAGACTAGTTTCTAGGCTTTCGGTTCTTTCTAGTATCCGGGTGTATGAAGAGCTTACGTGATTCGCTAATAGTTTGTAATTTCCTTCTAGCATAGATATGTTTTCTTGCAGATCGTTTATTATTTGTTGTTGTATTATAATGGCACTTTCCGCTTCCTTGATCCAGGCTTCGTATAATCCCACTCTTATATTAAAATTGTCTAACAAATTGACGAAGTGATTTAGGTCCAGAGGTTCTGGGGGAAGGGGAATCATAAGCCGTTAAGGAAATTTAGTTTTGCGGTTTTCTGTTTTCTTTGTTATCCTTAGTAACATCAGAACGCTTCAATCAGATTCATGAGAGAGCACCAAGTAAGGGTACATGCGCGCCAAACTTACAGTTAGAGTTAGTTAAGCAAAAAAATAAAAAAAAAGGTTGGGCAAGAGGATCAATCTTAAGGGACCTGCTCTATGCCTGCAAAGTCTTTTGGAGATTTCTACTTATGGGAAGGGAAAAAAAATTTGCAATTGTTTTTACTTTCACACTGCAAAGAGGGGAAAAAGGTTTATATAAACGAAAGAGATAAGAGAGCTACAAATAGAATTTGTTGTGCAACAGAATTGAGTTATAAAAAAAAAATTTTATTTCAGTTTAGCCAATATAAATTGTAATTCATAAAAATGTTCAAATCAGTGAATTTCTCTTTAAAAATGAAAAAGTATTTTATTTGCAAAAACAACCTCCTTGAACAAAGGATTTATTCAATCGAGCTATTGAATGATCTTTTGAATTTATTAAGAAAGATTTTTCTTATCTGAGGAGAGAAAAAAAAATTCTTAGGCTGATGATCCAATCTGTTAATTTAAAATACAATTATTAATTAATTATTGAAAATGAATAATTATATCATCCGATTGTTTTCTAATGATTAATTCCGTAGAAAAAAAATTTATTTTATCGTAAATAAAAGAAAATAATATCTATAATGATTTCCTATATTAATTTATTATAATAATATATATATATATATATATATATATATATATATATATATATATATATGGTAATATGTTATTTAATAATACTGGTTTTAATAAAAAAAAGAATAAGATTTTAATTGATAATAAAAGAAACTTTAATTTATTATTTTTAAATTGATTTAAAAGAAAAATTAAATTTTATTATTAATTCCATTGATGATTATTTTTAGAGAGTCCAAAAAAAAAAGTTATTTTGACAACTGGACGTAAAAAAAAATTCGTTACGGTGCGAAGTTATTCTAATTTGTTCATATATATGTATGATCAACTATATTGAATTGACAAAATTGTAAATGAATCATAACTAATTAAAATAACACGTATAACGGCTGCTCGTAGAATGGGTGCTAGTAATCTGTGTACGTATACTTGCGTGCGCAATCATTCGCGCATACACGCGCACATATGTTATACTACGGGCTTGACTTTGTTGTAACAAAAAAAATTGCTCCGCAAAATTTGTTTAAAATAAACCAGAGGGGGGGGGGTTCTTGGAGTTAATATATGTGTATATGTATATAAGAAAAAATATAGAAAAATATATATATTTATATGTGAATGTAACACAATATGTCTATGAACATAGACATATATGTATATATATATTTATATTCATATATATATGTATACGTATACAAATGTATATGTTACGATATTGTATTATGTTATGTTTATTAATAACACAGCCAAACAGAAAAAAAAATGTCAAAACCCACGGACCAGACCATATATACCTTATGTTTTTGAGGTCGCTGATTCCGAATCCGTGGTTCATTTGACCCCATCACCTCAGGGTCAAGGTCAGGTCAAGGTCAAATTTACAAAATTAACGACAACCAAGGTTTAACAGTATACATATATGTTTTTGAGGTCGCTGATTCCGAATCCGTGGTCCATTTGACCCCATCACCTCAGGGTCAAGGTCAGGTCAAGGTCAAATTTCCAAAATTAACGGCAACCGAGGTTTAACAGTATACATATACGTTTTTGAGGTCGCTGATTCCGAATCCGTAGTCCATTTGACCCCATCACCTCAGAGTCAAGGTCAGGTCGAGGTCAAATTTCCAAAATTAACGGCAACCAAACTTTAACAGTATATGTATATGTTTTTGAGGTCGCTGATTCCGAATCCGTGGTCCATTTGACCCCATCACCTCAGGGTCAAGGTCAGGTCAAGGTCAAAATTACAAAATTAACAGCAACCAAGGTTTAACAGTATACATATATGTTTTTGAGGTCGCTGATTCCGAATCCGTGGTCCATTTGACCCCATCACCTTAGGGTCAAGGTCAGGTCAAGGTCAAATTTACAAAATTAACGGCAACCAAGGTTTAAAAGTATACATATATGTTTTTGAGGTCGCTGATTCCGAATCCACGGTCCATTTGACCCCATCACCTCAGGGTCAAGGTCAGGTCAAGGTCAAATTTCCAAAATTAACGGCAACCAAGGTTTAACAGTATACATATATGTTTTTGGGGTCACCGAATTCGAATCCGTGGTCCGTTTGACTCCATCACCTCATAGTGAAGGTTATTTGAAGGTAAAATCGACAAAATTCTTGTAAAACAAACCAAACTTCATGCCATTTATTTTTTTTTACTATACCTTACACGTTTCTCATCAAATGATCGGTGCAAAGGTTTCCTTTTACGTTTTTTCCCAGTAGTTTTACAATCTCTTTTCAACATCCAGCAGTAGTCGGCCAGCATACTAGCATCCCATCTACCTTGATAACGCTTCTCCATTACTTTAATGTCTTGGTGAAAACGCTCTCCCTGTTCTTCGCTATAATCGCCACAGTTTTCAGGAAAACTATCCAAGTGATTGTGCAGAAAATGTAGTTTGTAATTCATTAGGCAACCCATATTCCCATAGTTCTCAACCATTTTAGATACAATTACTTTGTAATTTGGGCTTCTGCGATTACCCAAAAAGTTTTCAGTAACTTCCTTAAAGCTAAGCCATGCAGCTTTCTCAATGTTTGTCATGGAACTAATGAACTGGTCATCAGCCATCATTTTTCTAATTTCAGGACCGTCAAAAATACCTTCCTTCAATTTTGCATCTGATTTACTTGGAAATTTACTTTCCAAGTATTTGAAGCACTGACTATCTTTATCTAAAGCTTTAACGAATTGTTTCATCACACCAAGTTTTATGTGTAATGGAGGAATGAGAACTCTTTTCGGATCAACCAATTGAGTAGCTATAACGTTACTCTTTCCGACTTCGAGAGATTTTCTTTCAGGCCATTTATGATTTGTATAGTGCTTTGCACGGTCTCTACTATCCCATAAGCACAAGAAACATGGCGTCTTTGTAAATCCAGACTGCTGTCCTAACAATATTCCAGAAACTTTCAAATCACCACATATCCGCCATTTATGCTTATCATACTGAATATTTTGTATTATAATTTTGAGATTATCGTATGTTTCCTTCATTGTAGTGGAGTGCGCTATAGGAACTGAGGCATAGTGGTTGCTATTGTGTAGTAATACGGCTTTTAAACTTCTTTTTGATGAATCTATGAACAATCTCCATTCTTCGTCTTTATACACATTAGGTTTAATTTCATTCATTAAACCTTTTACGTCTTTACAATATACTATTTTATCACCATTATGATTCATTTCTTCAAAGTATGGTTCGAAACTTCTGCTTCTTGTTCTGTAAAAAGATACTTTAGTAGATTTTGCCAACTGATTTATGCCTTTTAAAGCTGAAGCTAAATGTTCTGCTCCATCTTTAGGTAAGTTAAGCTCTCTAACTAGGTCGTTTAGTTTATCTTGAGTCCATAACTTTACGCTTTTGTCTTTTTGGCCCGCTGGAAGGAAAATATCGTCATCGTCATCATCATCATCATCATTTTCAATTTCTTCATCACTATAGCTTTCATACGATTCATCTTTTAAGTCATTATTATCAATTCCACCCCCATCAATGCCGCCACTGACTTCGTTATCTTCTTCATCATTTTTTTCATCGTTGGTATCTGATTCAATAGATAGCCTCCCAAGAAGATCGAGCTCTTCATCGCTTCCCGATTTTTCGATAGGTCTTTTCACAGAAATAACATCAGCATAATTTACTGTTGCTTTAATTTTACTATTAATTCCAATAATTTCGGTATTACAGAAGTAACAATCCTCTCTTCTATCTGGTTGATACCATTCCATTGGGCTATTAAATTTAACTTTGTCATCTTCTTTTGTTTTATTCCACTTACAAAGCATTTGACGACATTGTTCGCAGATACTACATGGAGTCCACTTTTCTATAACTACATCAGTTTCTAATTTAAAGCAAGTTTTGTAAATTTTTCTGAGATTCTCATTGAAATGTCTTTGAGATTTTTGCGGAGTGAATACTCCGCAGACAACAAAAAAGATTAGAATTTTTTGTGCAAATATGCCCTTGAGATGTAGAAGGTAAATTTTGCATGATTTTCAGTATAACCCCGCACGTTAGGGATCCTGGTCCGATCGCAGGTGAGTCCATTGTCCCGGAGGTGATAACTCTTATACCTCTCCGGGGCTAAGTATAAGAGCTTTCCGACTTTGACGAGGACAGTGTCAACTCGTCGTCGGACACACTACAGCTTCATCCTCACACCCTAACGTCCCCCTGCGAGGTAGTGCGCTTCCACTGGCATCGTTACTCCGACAAACTTATGAGCGGATCATTCCACACATCCCCGTTTGGGGCAGTGTCACCGTCACAGTTTTTGTCGAGGGAGCAGGTGAAGGCTACGTTGACGAAAAAAATTCATGTTTAATTTTTTCTTATTCATTTAACCGTACATTTGTACAATTAGAAAATGCATGCTTACTTTCTACACAATTCTTCACGTATATCACAGAACACTCTTATGCAATTTGAAATTGTATAATGTACGATCTCACAAATAAGAGAAAATTAAATATGATCTTTTGTTCTTCAAAGTAGCCTTGTATTAAAATGAAATTATTCAATATTGTACTAAAATTCGCAGATACCGTGGTTTAGGTTTGTTTTGCATGAATCTAGTACATTTCACCTTGAAATTACCTTTACTCAATGTAGCGAGTCCTATGAAAGTGATAGTAATGAAGAAACTGCAGATGATGTCTATGATGACGATGACGATATTTTCCTTCCAGCGGGCCAAAAAGACAAAAGCGTAAAGTTATGGACTCAAGATAAACTAAACGACCTAGTTAGAGAGCTTAACTTACCTAAAGATGGAGCAGAACATTTAGCTTCAGCTTTAAAAGGCATAAATCAGTTGGCAAAATCTACTAAAGTATCTTTTTACAGAACAAGAAGCAGAAGTTTCGAACCATACTTTGAAGAAATGAATCATAATGGTGATAAAATAGTATATTGTAAAGACGTAAAAGGTTTAATGAATGAAATTAAACCTAATGTGTATAAAGACGAAGAATGGAGATTGTTCATAGATTCATCAAAAAGAAGTTTAAAAGCCGTATTACTACACAATAGCAACCACTATGCCTCAGTTCCTATAGCGCACTCCACTACAATGAAGGAAACATACGATAATCTCAAAATTATAATACAAAATATTCAGTATGATAAGCATAAATGGCGGATATGTGGTGATTTGAAAGTTTCTGGAATATTGTTAGGACAGCAGTCTGGATTTACAAAGACGCCATGTTTCTTGTGCTTATGGGATAGTAGAGACCGTGCAAAGCACTATACAAATCATAAATGGCCTGAAAGAAAATCTCTCGAAGTCGGAAAGAGTAACGTTATAGCTACTCAATTGGTTGATCCGAAAAGAGTTCTCATTCCTCCATTACACATAAAACTTGGTGTGATGAAACAATTCGTTAAAGCTTTAGATAAAGATAGTCAGTGCTTCAAATACTTGGAAAGTAAATTTCCAAGTAAATCAGATGCAAAATTGAAGGAAGGTATTTTTGACGGTCCTGAAATTAGAAAAATGATGGCTGATGACCAGTTCATTAGTTCCATGACAAACATTGAGAAAGCTGCATGGCTTAGCTTTAAGGAAGTTACTGAAAACTTTTTGGGTAATCGCAGAAGCCCAAATTACAAAGTAATTGTATCTAAAATGGTTGAGAACTATGGGAATATGGGTTGCCTAATGAATTACAAACTACATTTTCTGCACAATCACTTGGATAGTTTTCCTGAAAACTGTGGCGATTATAGCGAAGAACAGGGAGAGCGTTTTCACCAAGACATTAAAGTAATGGAGAAGCGTTATCAAGGTAGATGGGATGCTAGTATGCTGGCCGACTACTTCTGGATGTTGAAAAGAGATTGTAAAACTACTGGGAAAAAACGTAAAAGGAAACCTTTGCACCGATCATTTGATGAGAAACGTGTAAGGTATAGTAAAAAAAAATAAATGGCATGAAGTTTGGTTTGTTTTACAAGAATTTTGTCGATTTTACCTTCAAATAACCTTCACTATGAGGTGATGGAGTCAAACGGACCACGGATTCGAATTCGGTGACCCCAAAAACATATATGTATACTGTTAAACCTTGGTTGCCGTTAATTTTGGAAATTTGACCTTGACCTGACCTTGACCCTGAGGTGATGGGGTCAAATGGACCGTGGATTCGGAATCAGCGACCTCAAAAACATATATGTATACTGTTAAACCTTGGTTGCCGTTAATTTTGTAAATTTGACCTTGACCTGACCTTGACCCTGAGGTGATGGGGTCAAATGGACCACGGATTCGGAATCAGCGACCTCAAAAACATAAGGTATATGTTTTTGGTCCGTATGTTTTGACATTTTTTTTTGTGTGGTTGTGTAATCAATGTAGTAATTAATTTTGAAATAAGAATGCTTGATTGACAACAATGTTAAAACTTTAGTGCGTTGGACAAGATTGATGAGTAATTTAGATTTATAATTGTGAATCGACTTTCTAAAATCCTTTACGTTATTATTAATACTAAATAAATTCTACTCAAAATTGCAATAATATCTCAATTGATTTTTGGCCTTGATCACTTTTCCGATCCGTCCATTGAATTTATAAAATGACTAATCACGCGGATAGCTTAGTGAAATCGTTTAAATTCATTTAGGATTTTCTCATTAGATTTTGTAAGATCATACATCTCATTGAGTATATGATGTGTGCGTAAATCCCTACCACTGGCACTAAGATATACGTGCGATGTACAATTATGCGTAATACATGTAAGTAATATCATATGAAATATATTATATCCTTTTCACTCTGCAGCGTAAGCGAAGACTTTGATTGCGATAGGTGGGAGCGAGTCGACGCTATATAGGAGAGGAAGGTGGATGATGCGAGGCCACCTGTTAAACCAAGCAATGTAGAGAGATCACTCTCGTGTCTGTTTCCTTAAAATAAACATCTAAAACATAAATTACGTGTCAAGTCGAGTTGTCTTTACTATAAGAGTATCAAGGACGGCGAAATAGATCGACGCTTGTTTGGTCTATGTACCCGTTGATACTTTTATAGTGTATTTAGCTAAAGTGTCGGTTTAGTAAATTAAAGTAGAGAATAGTTTAAAGTGTTGTTTAATAAATAAAGCTTTTGATTTGTTTTAAATGACATAATAAATAACTTGCTAATGCGATTTACCATCGCGTCGGCAAGCTTCGTGATACAATTCGTTATTATATGAGCAGACACTTGAGGATAAGAATTTAAACTCATCACTTTCTTACTTCCTTCTTTCCTTTCCTTGAGCATATGGCCCCAAAACGGTTAGGCAAGGCGTCCTTTACCGTCTACGGGTTAGCTCTTCTCCAACATTAAATGAACACAACAAATTAATAATTAAAACAACACGAACATAGAATAGGAATGTGGTTGTGGCCGTGTAATAAACATTTATAATTTAAAGAAACAATTATTGATGACGTGACAGCTTCACAGCACGGATTAATATTACCACTGATATTAAAACTTATATTTTGTGAATTTCGTTTTGTAAGTATAGCAGTGAAGTTGGCTTTATTGAATTTTCGCAAGATTGAATTACATTTATTGAATCGATAGAAGCACGACGTTTTGTTCTCGAAATTCTAAGAGAAACGGCGTCGTTACTCATACAACAATCATAATAAATGATGATTTGATTTTTCCTTAATGAAAACCAAATATCACTAAATTATCACAAGTTTATGGAATAGCGTGCTATCAATAATTATATTTTTGTAACTTTAACCGCTGACTTATATTCGTAGTTTGCTTTAAGTAGATCGTTGTTAATATATGCTGTATTTACACGTAGAATCGACAAAATACAATTAAGCTTGCGATAGCAGCAGCTTACAATTTATAAATCTTTTTTTTTATTTGAGTTCCTCAACATTTAAATTATTTACACGCGATTGGAGTAGAAACCGCTACAGTAATGCAACTAGTCGATAAACTTCCTTTTTCTCTCTCTTTATAAATAGTAACAAATCAATTTAGCGTTATTAACTTGAAAATGTAGCAGCATAAGAGTAATTTCATAATTCTTAACCGTAAAATGTTTAATCTCACAACTTTAAAATATTAAATCTTAGTTATAAGACAAAGTATTACGTATCCCCGTTTTGGCACGTTACAATATTAATGGAAGTACGTAACTTGAAAGTTGACGATTTTCGTTAAAATAAAAAAAATAATGATTTTTAAACGCTTTAATCTCATAGATAGACTCAAATAATCTTGCTGGAAATTTTTTTCTCAATAATACATTTTAAAAGCAAACTTTTGCCGTCTGTCAGATTAAAAAATATTAGGGTAGACGGGATATTTAAATGTGAAAAATTAAAAAAATGCTATTTTTGCTAAATTAACAAACTTCAACACCTCATATTTCAGACAATTTCTATCCAAATTTAACATGCCAAAAAAATATGTAATTTTTAAGAGTAATCGAACCCATTTTGCAAAATTGTCAAAAGTTAAGAGGGGAAGACGCTACGACCATTCAAAGGTACGTAAAATGGCGAAATTTCAATTTTATTCCAAAGTCATGCCGGCTGGCTCCTAATTTATTGAATTGAATTTAGTAACTCAATCACCAAAGCTCTTTCTTTAAGCTAAAAAATGCTGTCTGTCGGATAGAAATATGTTAAAAACTCGAGTCTTGGCAAAATTTTGAAAAAGAGCGAAAAATAGCCAAAAAAGCCGATTTTTTTACCTTTAAAATGCCATTTCTCTTCGAGTTTTGCACATAGAGAGCTGAAATTTTGCACAGATTCCTAGCTTCCATAATACTTAAACATATCTAAAAACCAGAAAAATTAGTGACTTTGATTTAACCAGCTCAATTATTTTAGGACAAGTTCATAACTGATGGACATGTCCATGCATTGTAACCCTTTTTAAATTTTTCGTATTTCCGTTGTTATTTATAAATAGATCTTGATCTTGAGAAATAACGATTCTCAGTTCCAATTTCAAGAGAAAGTCACGTATATTTGTTCTTTTCCAATCAAAGAATAAAATTTCAGTAAAAACTAATAACTTTAGCAGAAAATTAAGAGGAAGCCGCAGCTCGTATCAGAAAAAGCAAAATTTTCTTTGATAAGAAAGAATTAATTTCATTGCTTCGTTTTCAAGAAAACCTGGAAAAACCAAATTGTTTTTATTCCAACCTCTATGTTTTAAATTTTTCAAGGTTTTCTTGAAAACGAAACAATAAAATATATTCTTCCTCATCAAAGAAAATTTTGCTTTTTCTGATACGAGATTGGGCTTTCTATTCATTTTTTGTTGAAATTATTAGGTTTTTGTAAAAAAAATCAATTTTTTGATTAGAAAAGGACATATATACTCGACCTGCTCTTAAGATATAATTTGACAAGGATAGAATCTCAATTTTCATTTTTCACTTAAGAGTGTTCATTGCTTTTCGCACAACTTGTAGTTGACTACAGCGCCACGAAAAATTTGTTTTAAACATATTTACCTGTTAATGTACTTAAATAAGTATAATTAGAGTTTTCCCTGCTTATAATAAGCATTAAAGATTATATTGAATTAAGTTTTATGAATTAATTAATAAAAATGAAGGAATAACTTGTAGAGAAAATTTAAATACGATGTGGCGATTATATGAACTAATTTTTATTTTTCTCCACAAACTACAGCTTTATTTATTTTCATTTAACTGAGTTTTCTTTATAAATAAAATTAAGAATTTATTGTACGTGGGAAAACATTTTTATCTAATTTAAAATATCTTAAAAGATGAAAATTCACTGAACCACGATTTCAATGGCGATGGCGTTTCGATCGTCGCAATGAGCACTCTTCAATTCATTGCCGATTTTTTACGATAAAACAGTCAGTACCATCTAAGACATGTACATTTTTTCGTAAACAATTAGCAATAAATTTGAATAAAAAATAAAAATCGAAATTTCATGCTTGTCAATAGATTCTAAATTTTAAAATAAACAAAATAAACTTAGTTGCGTTCGAATAAAATCAATTTTGAAACTTTGGAAGCTCTGTTTATGATTACATAAGATTTCGGTAAAAATTATAAAATTTAAACTGCTATAACTTTTTAATAAATCTTTATATTTAAATCAAACAAATAGTTATTTTGAAATGACTATTTCAATATTATCTAATAAATTACTATGTGAAAAATTGAATGAACCCTTCCTACCCAAAAATATAAACCATTATCGAAAATACTAACTTTTAACACACACTGCCCTGTCAAAAAAGTCCAAGTGGATTTCCAGATGGATATTCCAAGTGGATTTTCAGTCTGATTTACTCGGATTTTCAGTCTGATTTACTTAGATTTTCAGTCTGATTTACTTGGATTTTCATAGTGAAAATCTACCCTGATTATGGTTATTTTTAAGCAATCAAAAAAATATTTATTCATATTCAATAACTAACCACTAGGGGGCTACCACTCTTTTTATGTATTGACTTTCTTATGGCAAGCGAACGCGCACGAAAAGAATAAAAGACTTTAGAGCTTATAAACTAACAGTTCAATTTAGTCTAAAACGACGATCATTCGGACTGCTTTCCCACGTTCTATTCTATTCAATGAACAGAGATATTTTTGTGGTTGCAATGAAAAACGCAAATAAATTTAATTTTATGAAAATATTCTTTTGATTGCTTAAAAATAACCATAATCAGGGTAGATTTTCACTGTGAAAATCTGGGTTGATTTTCAGACTGAAAATCCAAGTAAATCAGACTGAAAATCCGAGTAAATCAGACTGAAAATCCACTTGGAATATTCACGTGGAAATCTACCTGGACTTTTTTGACAGGGTGTATAGCCAGAACATCCTTAAGCTTTACTGGATTTTTTTTATATTTTTGGGTGAGATTTTTTCGATGGAAAGATAAAGACTACCTAAGACTTTGAGTAAACCAGTTTTATATGATTCTGAAAACGAGGAATATAAAATAAAAAAACTGACATCACATTATTACAATTATTCTTCCAATGTTTTTGTCAAGTAACAATTAGTCTAGGCGCCCAGAGGGTTTCGTATGAAGTTAGAGGTCCCACCAAGCAAGTAGGTGATTTATATGTATTTTGAGCCGCTGAATCCGAATTTACAACTTGCTTTTCGCGCAAGTGGTCGAGTAATTTGCTATGAACAAATTAATTGTTTAAATGACTATAGTTTATGAACTACAATAGATGCAGTGACTTTCTCTGCGAAAACTTGTTCATTAATAAAAAAACAAAAAAAATCGATTTTTTGCATGTCGATTCGATAATTAGAACCAGAGATATGGTAAATATATTGCAAAAAACATGGATACGTAGCGCTAGCGCGGAACGCCCTGGTAAAAAACCTTACAACTCGACTACTGATTGATATTTTTTGAAGTTCAACATGTGTTTGAAAAATGTCAGAGTCTCAGCTTTAATAATAAATTGTTATATATTACTTTCAAATGTTGATAAATAAGCTAGAATGATTTGGAGCGAAAAAAATTTTTAATTTTTCAGAATTTGGTTTGTTTATAACGAAATAATATAGGTAAGCGAACAAAATATTTCTATATTTTTTATATAAAATGATAGGAAATTTCATCTAGTTTAAGAATCTGTCCGGTTTTTAAAATTTAAGTAAGTAGAATTTGAGATATTACAAATTTAAGCTGTAGCGCCAATTCCTTGCCATACGACATATGTGTGCAATATAGCGATCGCTTTCCTTATTAAAAATTTTTTCATGATTAGGTGAGTAATCTCATTCCTTTCTAATAACATCACTTTTGACTATATTTTGTATACTTTGTCATAATATTAATGATGTATAATACATTTAGATGAAGTAGATTTTGGGTTTTAAATAATCATTGATTTTTCTACTATAATAGTAAACAATTTAATCAACTTATGGAGTATTTTCACATTTATTTTTTTTTTTGCAATTGCAAAAAGAACAACATTCTATTTTATTCAAAAAATTTGTTTCAACCTTCCAATTTATTAGTCATCTATTTTTAGCTGAATCCTTTTTTATTAAATTTTTATTTAATTCCCTAGTACAGAGTTAAAATTAATTTTATTACAAAAGAATGAGATTACTTACCTTATAATAAAAGAATTTTTAATAAGGAAAGCGATCGCCACATTGCACACATATGTCGTATTGCAAGGAATTGGCGCTATAGCTTAAATTTGTGATATCTCAAGTTCTACTTACTTAAATTTAAAAAACCGGACAGATTCTTAAACTAGATGAAATTTCCTATCATTTTATATCAAAAATATAAAAATATTTTGTTCGCTAGCCTATATTATTTCGTTATAAACAAACAAAATTCTAAAAAATTGAAAATTTTTTTCGCTTCAAATCATTCCAGCTTATTTATCAACATTTGAAAGTAATATATAACAATTTACCATTAAAGCTGAGACTCTGACATTTTATAAACACATATTGAACTTAAAAAAATATTAATAAGTAGTCGAATCATAAGGTTTTTTACCAGGGCGTTCCGCGCTAGCGCTACGTCTCCATGTTTTTTGCAATATATTTGTCATATCTCTGGTTCTAATTATCGAATCGACATGCAACAAAAACGATTTTTTTTTTGTTTTTTTATTAAAGAACAAGTTTTGCAAAGAAAATCACTGCATCTATTGTAGTTCATAAACTACAGCCATTCAACTAATAATTTGTTCATAACAAATTACTCGACTGCTTGCGCGAAAAGCAAGCTGCAAATTCGGATTCAGCAGCTCAAAATACATATAAATCACCTATTTGGTTGGTGAGACCTCTAACTTCATACGAAACCCTCTGGGCGCCTAGACTAAATAGTAATTATCTTAAATCCTACTTGAAATATATTTTGATCGAAGTAAAATTGTAGAGTTATTGTACATGATATTTGAAAATTTGTCAAAAATGATTTTACTAGTCATTAGCAAAATAAATAGAGAAAAATAAAATATGATAAATAAATATTATTTAATTTTTATTTACTTTAATGGTCAATTTTTATATTATGCGTACACGCGAACTATTTAATCGTATATTCTCAGGAAATCTTGTAATATATTTATGAATACAATGAAAGAAAATTACATTAATTTGCCAAAAAAAAATTTGTTTAAGGTGCAAACATCAGTGTATACGTAGCTATCACTAAACCAATTCAAGATATTGATATAAAGATTGGAGTAAATTATCATTCAATTGGTTTCCAATCTAAAACCCGTTTTTTGATTCGTTACGCACTTGGTAAAGAGATAACATTAATAGTAGATGTGATGATACCACGAGGTACACTTTTAACAATGGAGGGTCGAGCCAATTTGACTATACCAAATTTCAATTCAATGCTCATCAGGGCCAAGGTCATGGAGCGCTCGCGTAATGAATATGAACTCGACTTTGCTGGTACTTGGTTTAGTGGCCACAACATATCAGTACATGGCATGTATTATGATCGATCTACTATTGCATCTACAAATCACAATTTCAAAATTGTACTCCAATCACGCAGTTTCACCGAAGATATTATACTTGACTGCAAGTTGTATCATGACATAACAAATCTAATGATACGTAAGTATGCTTTAATAAGCTTAAAGTGATACGATTCTGAAATCAAAGAATAGTAAATCTTACAAGAAATAATTTTCTAGCTTTATTTATAGTCCACCAAATATTTATCAAAGTCATAACCTAAATTACTACATCACAAATTTCATTCATAATAAAAATCTGTATCCAGCACTTGTTCATGTTTATTTTATCTAAATTCATCACTTATCAAATTTTATCTATTCGAATGCTTTGGAACATGCTCTCATTTGTGATCAAGAAAAATTTCATATGAATCTCTGTATTATACTTTATAGGTTTTCAATTTCTTGAGACGCTTTTTTTGCTTATAAACAATATTTTTTTCAACTTTGTTAAAAATAGTACATAATGATGCAACTAGGGAGTAAAGTCCCATATTTCCCAACAGGAGAAGTTTGCGACCCGAGCAAGCAAAGCGAAAAGACTTATTCCCGAGTTGCATATTTTACTTTATTTCTACCACAACAATGGTCTAATATAAATATTTAATAAAAAAATGAAAATCTATTTAATTTTATAAGTTTTAGAATTAGCAGGAGAAATATGTAATTTTTCCGCAAAAGCAGGAGAAAGTGTTGTTTCTCCCGCAAAATGTAAATAAGGTGGCCTGTTTCTATTAAGGTAGGAATAAAAATATTAAAATGCTGAGCTAAAAGTATTACATTTCCTCTTGGTGCAAAAATGGAATGCAATATTTCTAGTCCACTCTTGAAAAAATAGTATTAGTCCAGTCAAATTAGTTCATTTTTATCGATTTATCAGTAAAATGGGCCACAGGTCTATTTTCTGCAGAAATGGATTTCAGGTAACATGTATAGCAAGAATATCGATGCAATATCTCAAAATGTTTATAAACAATTTTAGGTAGAAAAATCTACTTTTTTTTATTTTTTCCACTGTAACTGCACTGTTATTGGTTTTAGAAGAAAATTTTTTTTATAAAAGTTGTTCAGAATTGAATTTTCTTTGGAATTATAACCATACGATTTTAAAAAATTTTTAGATTTTCTCGGAAAATGAAGTTTTTTAAGTTGTATATGCTTCTTTGTGCATATATTTATTAATTGAATAGATTTGAATAAGTTTTTATTATATATAAATATATAAAAATAATGATAATGTAAAAATTATTTTATAAAGTTGTTATGATCCCCTTTCCGCCCGTAAGTATTCACTGACACGTGGGTTCGGCTCTGTCTTTTTGTGTTCTAATATTTTTTATTTCACTCTGCCGAGTGAATCTTTTTACAGAGAATCGTCCAGCTGGGGGTCCTCAAGGCTTGGCTTGACTTGCTTGCACTTGTACATCTGCATCTTTCGAACCCTGGACGTTTTTCTGTCTTTGTCCATCGCTCTAGCCAGCATTGTCATTTGTTGTTGTTGTTTGTGCTGTTGCTGCTGCTGCTGATAGTTGAGAAATGGCTGGAGCATTGCTGGTTTGCTGTTTTGACTGTAAGGTGGAGTGTTGAGTGGTGGTGCAGGACGAACACTTAATCAACACCAACACCAACACTAACGCTGATATGCCTGTAAATTCGAATATAACACAATCATTGGAACGCACAGATAGTAGCTTTCATAACACAGTCACAAATAGTAAAAACATATACATATGGTAGCAGAGAGACATCCTGTCATGCTATGAAGAGGTGTGGTTCTGGGAATAGTATCTTGGTGATGTCCAGCGGACTGGACTGCTCTGCGGCTAATGTCGGGCTGGAGGATTATGCTTGCTCTGTTCTGGGAACCATACTTCCGACTTTTGATCGTTCAAATATTGTATCTGTTGCTGAAATATCTAATTCTGGAAATAATAAGGACAGGATGTCTGCTGGGCGTGAGATCGTTGGCGGGCCGAGTGTTGCGTTCTCATTGTTGGTTAGGCTTTCTGAAGATGACTTGGCGCAGAAGGTATTTATGGTTAGACGTAGATTAACGGGTTTTTCGACAGCGGATCTGGATCCCTCCCTCCTCTGCAGTTCTTCTACCACCATGCACCATTCACAAATATATATAAATGAGTATCTTGAAAAAGATAAATATATTAAATTTGAAAATCTTAAAAAGTATGCTAAAAGAAAAGGTTGCAAGTTTGTTTGGCATAGAGGTGGTGAATTTATGATGAGGAGGGAGGGAGTACACAGATTTGAAAGTGAACATGATTTAAATGAAATATTAGATAAATCTATATGTATTGTAAAGAAAAATGTTAACGTAACTGATATTGGGAAACATGATGAATTTCTAACAAATAATGGGTCTTCTGAAAATGGTAAATTTCAACCTCACAATAGTGAGATGAGCTCGAATCGAGAATTAATTAAAAATCATGCAATATCGTTAAATAGAGCCCCTTTCCAATGACTGCGCTGGTCGTCTTCGGAGAGTCGAATAGGGAGGAGGGGTGAACTGCGCGCGTGCTTCCTGAATGTGACCTCTTTGAGGGCTTATATTGGGCAAGTGCGTAAACTTTTAGATGGTTATCATTCTTACGACATATTCGGAGTTGCTGAGACCTGGCTAGGTCCGTCTGTATCGGATGACGTCATTCGAATCGGGGGATACAAAGTGTTTAGACAGGACAGAAACTTGCGTGGTGGAGGAGTTGCCTTGTATATTAAAGATAATCTGAAATGCACTGTTTTGGCCACTTCGGAGACGCAAACTAGTAATAGTAGCGGTAAGCCGGAGGTGCCTGAATATATTTTCTGTTCTGTGCAAGTTGGTGACTTCGAGCCCGTGCTAGTTTCTGTTATTTATCGTCCTCCTGCTGTTTCGTTTATTAGAAACTCAAACTTGTTGAATGATTTGAGAAATGTTTGTTCAGACTATTCTCATAAAATTATAATGAGGGACTTGAATGCCGATCTCCTTAAAGAGAGCAGTAATGCCAGGTTTCTTAGTAAGCTGTCGGCTGAGCTTACGCTACAGTTGGTCCAGCACGGTGCTACGCACCATATTCCGACGTCTCACACGCAGATTGACCTGATCTTTGTTGATGACAATGACGTGGTGCTTGATGCACGAAACCTACCAGCGAGCTTTCACAGTCGGCATAATTTAATTGACGTCTGTTTGCCTTGCAACACTATAACTTTAGATCAAAAACCTATCATGTATAGAAACTATAAAAATATTTGCCCAACTGCATTGGGAGAAAAACTTGCCAGCTGTGATTGGTCGCCGCTTATGACTGACACAGCTGACCCTGTGTCTGCACTTGGTTGCCTCTGTGACAATCTCACTACTGCAATCGAGAATTTGGCGCCGTTGAAAGCGCTCAATCCTAATAAGAATAAGTTTCCAAGGATAGATGAAGAATTGTCACAGATGCGGCGTAAGAGAGATGCTACATATCGTAGATACAAACGGACAGAGGACAAGCAGTATCTCCTTGAATTTCTGCGGTTGCGTAGGGTGGTAGACGAACGCACGGACCATGCTAAGACTACTTATATTCACAATAGACTGTTTGATGCTCTTGCTGGTGGTAATGTCTGGAAGGAGTTGAGAGACCTGGGACTGCTATCCGGACCTCAAGGGGATTTGAATGAATTCACTCCGGATGAGCTCAATGCACACTTTGCTGGGGTGTCAGTCTCGCCACAGGAGGATAGTGAAGAGCGATTGAGAATTCTTTCTCAATGCAATGAAAGTGGGTTTACCTTTAAACCAATTAATTTTGATGATATTGTTCTTGCAATTTCACATTTTTTCCTCACAGGCTTGTGGTGAGGATGGCATTTCGCAAAGCGTGATAGTTAAAGCTTTACCCGTTATTGGTGAACATCTTGTGACTCTGTTCTACTCCTATTTTGCACGGGGGGTCTTCCCTTGCCGCTGGAAGCAAGCTCGTATTATACCATTAAAAAAGTGTGCTGAACCTTGGTAGCCAAAAGATTTTAGGCCTATAGCCATCTAATGTTTTCTTTCAAAGGTTCTTGAGAAGATCGCCCATGACCAACTGCAGCAGTACATTACATCCAAAAAATTGCTCGATCCTATGCAGACAGGCTTTAGGAAAAACCATCCTACGCAGACTGCTGTACCGAAGCTTACAGACGATATAAGGTCAAGTCTAGACAGGAAACTTGTCACGTTACAACTACCTTTTGACTTTAGTAAGGCATTCGACACGATCTTTCCCTCCAAACTTCTTGTGGGGCTTAGATCGATGGGGTTCTCCAGGGCTGCACTCGAATGGATTAACTCCTTTTCATCAAGTAGGAAACAAATGGTTTCCACGCATTTAAAAGAGGAATCGAATTGGCTAACAACCAATCTAGGAGTACCTCAGGGTTCAGTGCTGGGGCCTCTGTTGTTTTGCCTTTACATAATTGACGTTCGTGACGCACTGGACTCCGGTTGCATCGGGAATCTGCTGTATGCGGATGATCTTCAAATTTACACACAGGTCCCTTATGATGATGTGGATAAGGGGATTCGTATTTTACAGAGGGCAGCCAGGGCGGTTTTGGGGTGGGCTGCTGCTGTTTCTCTGACTTTGAATGCTAGTAAAACAAAGGCGATCGTCTTTGGAAGTAATCGTTTTATTAAAAATTTTTATTCGGGTGAGTCAAGGACGATTGACCTGGGGAGTGGTATTGGTATCCCTTTCTCTGGCACCGTTACGAGCATGGTGTTGTACTCGACTCTAAACTGTCTTGAGAACCGCACATTAATATGTTGACTAAAAAATTCAATAGAGTGCGGTTTTTCCATCGGTACACCACTAAGGCTCTGCGTAAGCAGCTCGCAGCCACCCTGCTGTTCCCACATCTTGATTACTGCTCAGTGGTTTTGCTCGATGCTTCGCAGGAGTTACGAAGACGACTACAGACAATGCAAAATTCGTGTGTGAGATATTTATTAAGCGTGAAAATGGGTGATCACATCTCTCCCCATAGTCAAGCTTTGGGTTGGCTACGTACTGATTCGAGGAGACAGTATTTTATGGCTGTACTTATGTACATGTAGTATAAGTGACACAGGGCAAAATAATATAACGCGCTAGGTTATGATACACGTCTCGGGGAGCGTACTCTGTGAGTGCGTGCTTAGCTCATGCAGGCTGGCCGGCAACTGTCGTACGTTGGATTAATACACATTCATAGAAACTCCGCCTGCGTGGCGCCAAGATCGCACACACACAACATCTCTCTGTTTTTATTTAATGAAAATATGATAGAATACAAAGCTTATAAAACATTACAAGATTGATAAAAAGTTACAATTATATAGATAATAATACAATGTAGAAAATCCTTGAAATCTGGAACTATGTCTCAATTGCCTACATTGTCCTTTTTTTTTCTTTTTTTTTTCTTTTATACGGACAAATGTAAGAATCATAACCGAAGCTAGTAAGTGACCACGTTGCCATAGAAGTTTGGTGGTTCGCAGTTTCGATGTGGTCTGCTCGATCTTCCTTCATTGACTGATGTTTGGTCTTCTTCGTTGTCGACCTCGTTGTCTAAAGCACGCATGATCGGCGCGCTGTTTTCGTTTGGATGTACGTTTTCCATTTCTAAATTTTTATCATCGTAATTACTGTTCGCTTCTGAATCAGCTGGTGTATTGTTATAAGAAACGCTATCCCTCGGTGATTTGTAAGGAGCCGGGACTAAATGCCATCGATTGCGTTTAATTACTGAGCCTTGTTCCGTTTTAATCAAGTACGATCTAGGCGAAGCCAGTCTTTGTATAACCTTGCCGTATACACGTTTATCAATAACCCAGACGCTATCGTTTACTAACAAATCAGATAGTTGACTTGCTCTATGCCGTTTGTCGTATTGCTTTGCTTGGGCCGCTTTTTCTTCTCGCTCAAACATAGTGACTTTTTCGTGATTTACTGACGATTTAAGCTTAGATGGCGGTAAGGGAACGTTAGAGCGGATTTTTCTTGAGAACATTAGTTCGGCTGGACTGAAACCGTTTTCCAAAGGAGTCGATCTGTAAGCTAATAATCCTAGCTGGATGTCATCGCACTTTTTTATAATATTTTTTGCGATTTTTACGGCTGCTTCAGCAGCACCATTACTTTGCTGATAATAAGGTGAGCTTGGTACATGAGTAAACTCATACTCTTTTGCGAATTTATCGAACTCTGATTCAAACTGCTTCCCACAGTCTGATCATACAATTTGAGGAATACCAAAATGAGCAAATGTTTCTTGACATTTCTTTATTATCGCTTTCTGAGTAAGTTCAGTTAATTCATGAATTTCTAAGTATTTACTGTAATAATCTACCATAACCGAGTACCATTTACCGCATTTGAACAAATCCATGCCAATTTTTATCCACGGTCCATCCGGAATCTCATCTTGAACGAATGGTTCTTTATGGTTTATACGGTGCTCGACGCACTTGGGGCAATACTCATCTAAATTTTTTAACTGTTCACTAAACCTGATCCACCACACAGATTGACGAGCACGAGCTCTACATTTACTTATACCTAGATGACCCATATGAATTTTATTCAGAATTTCTAACTGCAAACCCGGCGGAATTACTAGCCTTGCGTTATACATTAAACACTCTTCTGTAAATGATATGTTATCTTTAAATGCGAAATACGGTAACAGACCCTTTTCTAAATTCTTTTTTGATGGCCAGCCTTGGTTGCAGTATTCTATGAGAGTTTTACAAATGATATCATTGTTTTGTTCTTTACGAATTCTTTCAAGCATCGATTCTGACGTTGGTAAACTAGCGATCACAAACCGCACATAACTTTCTAGCTCTTCGGCCAGCTCGTCTTCAACGTTCGATTTGTAATTACTTGGCGCGCGTGACAAACAGTCTGCGAGTATTAACTGCGACCCCGGTACAAACGTCATAGAGTAGTTATATCTCATTAAACGAAAACGTATTCTCTGTAACCTAGGGGTGAGATCATCCAGCAGTTTTGTTTTTAATATTTGTAGAAGGGGCTTGTGGTCCGTTTCCAAAACTATGTAAATTCCTGTCACATAGTCTTTAAAATGCTCACACGCGAACGCTAACGCCAGAGCTTCTTTTTCAATTTGGCTGAATTTTTTTTCATTCGTAGAAAGCGTTCTTGATGCATATGCTACTATCTCACGAACTCGAGTATCCTCCTGCATTAGCACTGCTCCTAAACCATAACTGGATGCATCGGCTTGAACGATTATAGTTTTTTTGTAATCAAAAATTGCTAGAATTGGAGCCTGAGTGATGAGTGATTTAATTTCTTGAAAAGCTCTCTCTTGCACATCCGTCCATACAAAATGAGTGTCACTTTTTAAGAGAGAGTTTAAAGGCTTAAGAACGTCTGATTTCTTTGGAACGAATCTGCTAACGTAATTAACGACGCCTAAAAACCTCATGAGAGCCTGTTTATCAGGAGGGGGTACACACTCCAATATAGCAGACACACGCTTAGGATGTACTTTTACCCCATTATGAGACACAATATGACCGAGAAATTCGATTTCCTGAACACAAAAAACACACTTTTTTTTATTAAGCGTAACACCTGCTTTTTCAAGTCTTGCAAATATTTTGTTTAAAATTACCTCGTGTTCGTTGATTGTTGAAGTATGTACTAACACGTCATCAACATGTACCGTAATATTTTTTATATCGCGAAACAATTCTGCAAACCATTGCGAAAAATAATCCGGCTCGCAATTTATTCCAAACGGTAGTCGAGTAAACATAAATCGACCGGACGGCGTAATAAACGTAGTTAACTTTTGACTCTCAGTATCCAATTTCACTTGATGAAATCCTGCTTTAGCGTCTAATTTCGAAAAATACTTACTACCTTTCAAACTTGATAGTGCTGTGTCAACCTTGGCTAATGGGAAATTGGACCGCTCAACCGCATCATTTAATTTAGTATAATCGCCGCACAAACGAACGCCTTTCGAGTCTTTCTTCTGAACAACCACAATTGGACTACACCAATCTGTTGGAAAGTCTACCGGTACAATAATTCCTTTGTTTTTTAGATTGAATAACTCGTTTTTTACTTTATCCATTAATGGCAAAGCAATAGTTCGCGGCACAGATTGAAAGAACGGTCTGATATGTTCTTTAATTTGTATAGACAAAGGTTTGTCAAATTGGCCTATTCCATTGAAAACGTTCGGAAACTTATTTGCAATGTCCTCTGTATTATGATTCACCGTTATTTTTATGTTATAGATATCCTTCATCAAACCGAATCGTTTTATGTCTGGTCGTCCTAACAAGCAGCTTTCAAGTGTGTCAATTACATAAATCTTGCTTTCAATGTTTACATTATTCCAACTTATACTTGAATTGAAATATCCAATTAATTTTAACGATTTACCGTTTGGGCCTTTTACTACTCTAGAACTATTTTTAATTTTATGTCTATACTTAGCTGGAACAATTGATAAAGGAACACACGTCACGGATGCACCAGAATCGACAATAAATTTAATGTTATTGTCTATCTCGCTCACACGCACAGTTAATGTAATTTCCTCGTCGCCGAGTTCATCACACACCATACCTAAAAATATGTCGCTGGCGTCGTCCTCCGATCCGTTCTCTTCTGTTACGAGATTTATTTTACCTGCTTTAGAACAGCAGACACTTTCTCAATGGCCTTGTTTACCGCACTTACGACATTTCGTGTTAGACGCTGGGCATTTTTGCATGTTTACATGACGCGGCCAACCACACCTACCGCACTTTGAATTTTCGCTTGAATTTCTTGAAAAACCTGTTCGATATTTCTTTTTTCCATCAGCGATTCGGTTGATTTCTGCCTCACGAAGATCTCTGTCTTCGCGCATCTTCTTGCCTTCTTTAGCTTGTATTTCCGCCTGACGCGCTATCTCTGTCGCTTTAGATACGGTTAAGTCCGCCATAAGCTGCATGCGTTCTGAAACGCGCGCGTCTCGAATTCCGATAACTATTCGGTCTCTTATGAGATCGTCTTTCAAATTCCCGAATTCACATGATGCCGACAGCATATACAATGACGTAATAAACGAGTCCACACTTTCTTCCGCTTGCTGTGCCCTCGAGTTGAACTTATAACGCTCGAATACGACGTTTTTTTTTTGGTTTGAAGTAACTGTCGAATTTGTTTTTTACTGTATCGTAAGTTGTGGAGCTCGCCATCACTGCAAATTTAAGTGTGTTAAAATAACACACTTACGTGTGTAATTCGGCTGTCGCCAATTTTACACACTTTTTTGTGTGTTAAATCCTCAACACATTTTAGATGTTTGATTTAACACACGTAAACGTGTAAATTTAAACATATAATGTGTGTAAATGATTGAAATACATTAAAAATTAAAAATTAATTTATGGGGTTTTCATTTTTTTGTGTCGGAATTTACCTATTTTAATAAGCAATTATTTTGAGAATTAGACTATTAAAACTATATCGCCTAAAAAACCGCTTAAAAAATTTTTGACCTAACTGGGGCGCGAATTCACGACCTGCGGGTTACGAGGCATTGACGCTATACCTATTACGCTACGGAACGCTTCTGATGGGTCGAGATAATTTTATATATTTATAGTTTATTACTATAAACATTTTATTATTTTTGAACGCTTATAAATTTAATTAAACAAATAATTAAATAATGATGAGTAATTAATATTAATTAAGAAAAAATAAAGATCGGTAAAATAATTTTCCTTGTACAAAAAAAAATAATTTTTTCATACGAGTAAATAATTTTTTATCAAAACATCTAATTCCTTATTTTATTAAAAATTTAATTTTTTATCAATTAAAAAATTATTTAAAAAAAATTGTATATGGATAATTTATTGTTAAATAATTTATTTGATGAGGTTAAGAATATCCAACTCACTGATATATATATTTATTAATTGATTAATGAATCTAATAACCAATTTAATAGATGCATTCGATTCAATAAAATTATTTTTTTCATATGAAGCATTTTAATTAAGCTTCTTATTAAATAATAAATAATTATAATTAATTACTTAAGGTAATTAAAATAAAAGACTACATAAAATTTGTAATAATAAATATTGTAGTTCTTAATACAATTTAATATTAAAATGTATACTTTTAGAAAAACTTTAATTAAAAATAAAAATAAAGCACAATATATATGTTAATGTACAAATATAAATTTTAAACACATAGATGTGTAGATTTATGCATTTATGTGTGTAAGCTTTCACATTAACTAGATCATGCGTGTAAAAATACACATAAAATGTGTGTACTGATACTTTTACGCACATAAGTGCGTTATTTTACACACATAATAGAATTTACACACTAAAACGTGTAAAACTACACACTATCAGTGTGTGAATTAACACACATAAATTTGCAGTGATGTTAGGCATGATTTGAGCTAAAATTTCTTCAGACTTCTCTCCCATAGTATAGCACAGCAAGTCTATTTTTTCCTTATCTTCTTTCGATACGGAATTAGACACAGATAGATATCTCTCAAATCTTTTAATCAAATTTTGCCATTGTTCTGGTTTCGAAAAATCGAGTTCGCTTGGAGGTTGAACTGCCGAAGAAATGAAAACTTGATATTCCGGCATTTTAAGTTTAATCTATATAGCTTTTAGGGCTTATATGATAACACACACCTAGCACCATGTAGTATAAGTGACACAGGGCAAAATAATATAACACGCTAGGTTATGATACACGTCTCGGGGAGCGTACTCTGTGAGTGCGTGCTTAGCTCATGCAGGCTGGCCGGCAACTGTCGTACGTTGGATTAATACACATTCATAGAAACGCCGCCTGCGTGGCGCCAAGATCGCACACACACAACAGTACAAAATCGTAGGTATGAATACTGCTGAATATCTAGTGGGTCTCTTCACTAGATATATACCCAGAGCGACCACTAGGGGTGAGATTAAAGATCTTGCGGTGCCCTTCATGCGCACTGAGACTGGTAGAAATTCCTTTCAAGTTCAAGGTGCGCATTTTTGGAACTCTCTACCTGCTGACATTAAAAATCTTCCATCAATCAGCAAGTTTAAAGCCGCTTTGAGGAGGTATTTACTCGACCTCGATTAAACAGTATTATTTTTGGACTATATCATATGTGTTAATTTATTATGTGATGTACCTTTTATAGATTTAAGGCATGATTGTATTTATTGGCGTGATTGTAGAATGTGTGTGCATAGATAGAGTGAATGATTATATTTGTATCAGCTTGACTTGTATATTAACTGTATACTGCTGATATTTCGACTGCGCTCTTTACACGCTTGTTTTTATGTAATTCTTTTGACTGATAGATATTTGAGACTGATTTTTAATTATATTATTTATACTCTTCGCGTGTATTTATTTGTATTATCTGTGATATCACTTTTATTCAATTTATTGACTTTCTATTACAGTATTATTATCTATATTATGTTTTATGACTGTGATATCATACTGTACTTTTTTAATTTTATATTTACAAGGTTATTTCGAGTATTTTATGTATTATAACTTTATTTGTAATTTTACACGCTCTTTTTGTAATTATAATACAAAATGAAATAATATCTTATCAAATCTAATCATAACATAACCTAAAAATTACTTATATTTTATGTGTAATTTGTATTTTATGTTATTTTATGTTTAATTTGTACGTGTAGGCTGTGTATAATAAAATTTTTCATCATATTATGTATTGATTTAATGAAACATTAGTGATTAATTCATTTATTTTAATACTTATAGAGATATCTGATAAAAATTTTTGATTTTTGCAAATGATTATGATAAAGGTATTCTACCTTAACATGCTCAAAAAGTTTCACATATTTGCATTGATTATTGTAGACTTGGCACTAATTTGACTTTTCGACTTTTCATTAATAAATAAATTAATTGTTACTCTTCTTATGGACCGATATGGATCGGCTTGAAGGGGAATTAAATGCATATAAAAATCTTTCTGTTACCAAGGTTTAATCTAATTTAAAATAAAATATCTGCTTTTAACTTCATTTTTTAAAAATACACATTTTCTCGGAAAAACTCCATTTTCCGAAAAAATATGAGAATTTTTAAAAATCGGATAATAATCTTAAAGAAAATTTAATTCTAAACAACTTTTATTCTAAAAATTTTCTTTTAAAATCTAAAACAGCGCAGTCACAGAGGGAAAAACGCTGCCAAGTGCTTTGGCGGAATGCTTTCTGATAGAGCTCTTTGAGTTTCATTAATTTTTTTTATATTTATTTAAATGTGATTTTAATATAAAAAAATTGTTTAACATTAATATTTATTTATAAATTTGTACTTTAACGGGAGGCCGGAGTAGAACCTGATACCGACCGAGTAACAATTGAGTTGTTTGTTATTTACTCAAGTATTAATCGGTGCATCTTCAACTTAAAGGTCGAGCGCAATAGATATTATTATTATGAACATCTATGCACAAGAAAAAAAAATCTACCGATTTGTTTTTAAGAAAAGTAAGTAACGCCAAAGTAAAAGTTTATGTTTATAATATTTTCGCGTTACTTACTTTTCTCAAAAACAAAGCGATAGATTTTTTTCTTCATGTGCATAAATATTTGTAATAATAATATCTATTGCGCTTAACCTTCAATTTGCAGATACACCGATTAATACTTGAGTAAATAACAAAAATCTCAATTAGACAAGGACAGCGAATCCGGCCTGCTCTTAAGAGAATGATGACAACGAAATTTCTAATCGTCACCACGCTAAGAAAGAAGATAAATGAAAAATAAAAATTTGTATAAAAATTTTTAAAATTCTCTTAAATTAAAACTGCACTGAGAAAATTAGTTTTCCAAAACTTGTTTTCTTCAGACAGTAGCAAATAACTTGCATACAAATTTTGGAGCAAATCTATCAAATGGTTTTCGTGAAATAAAAAAAAAATAGAAAAAAAATTTTTTTTAATTTTAAAAATGCTATAAAATTAATAGTATACCAAGAAAATCAGTTTTCAAATGTTTTTATTATTTTAACAGTAGCAAATAATTTCTATAAAAATTTTTAAACAAATTCTTAGAGTAGTTTACGTAAGACCCAAAAAAAAAATGTAAAATTTATTTTTTAATTTTCAAAATTCTCTTGAATTAAAACTGCGCTAAGAAAATAAGTTTTCCAAAGCTTGTTTTATTAAGGCAATAACGAATAATTTGCATAATGATTTTAGAGCAAATCTAAAGCTCTTTGAGTTATATTTATTTAAATGTGATTTTAATATAAAAAAATTGTCCAACATTAATATTTATTTATAAATTTGTACTTTAAAAGAACGATGACAACGAGATTTCTAATCGTTACCACGCTAAGAAAGAAGATAAATGAAAAATAAAAATTTGTATAAAAATTTTTAAAATTCTCTTAAATTAAAACTGCACTGAGAAAATTAGTTTTCCAAAACTTGTTTTCTTCAGACAGTAGCAAATAACTTGCATACAAATTTTGGAGCCAATCTATCAAATAGTTTTCGTGAAATAAAAAAAAAATAAAAAAAAAATTTTTTTATTTTAAAAATGCTATAAAATTAATAGTATACCAAGAAAATCAGTTTTCAAATGTTTTTATTATTTTAACAGTAGCAAATAATTTCTATACAAATTTTTAAACAAATTTTTAGAGCAGTTTACGTAAAACCCAAAAAAAATTAAAAATTTTTTTTTTAATTTTCAAAATTCTATTAAGTTAAAACTGTGCTAAGAAAATAAGTTTTCCAAAGCTTGTTTTATTAAGGCAATAACGAATAATTTGCGTAATGACTTTAGAGCAAATCTAACGAATGGTTTTTGTGTAATATAAAAAAAATGAAAAATAAACATTTTTTCAAAAATTTTCAAAATGCTCTAAAATTAAAACTACACTAAAGAAATAAGTTTTCCAAAGCTAATTTTCCTCAGATAATAACAAATAACTTGCATACAAATTTCGGAGCAAATCTATCGAATGGTTTTCATAAAATAAGAGAAAAATAAAGAAAAAAATTTTTTTTTTAATTTTCTAATTGCTCTAAAATTAAGAGTGCGTTAAGAAAATCAGTTAGTAAAAGTTTTTCTTCTTTTGGCAGTCGCAAATAATGTCCATACAAATTTTCAAGAAAATTCTTTGAGTAGTTTACGTAAAATACCAAAAAAATGAAAAAATCAAAATTTTTTTAAAATTTTTAAAATGGCTCTAAAAAAAACTGAGCTAAAAGATCAATTTTTAATAGCTCCCCCCCCCAGTTAGACAAAAAATTAAATTGCATGCGAAATTTAAAGCAAATCCATCGAGTAGTTCTCGAGATATTTTTGGCCTACTGAATTCATACACACACACACATACATACACGACACATACATACAAGATTGATGAATCATTGCACCGAAAGATTTTATGGAAGTTTGAATGGAAGACTTTGTTTACCTTTCATAGAAATATTGGAAATCGTCATTGTAACATTTCAGTGGAAGGCTCCTGAAAGCTTTCGTAAACCTTCCAAGGAAGATTCCGTTGGAAGATTGATAAATTATTGCACCAAAAGTTTTTGTTAAAGCTTAAATGAAAGACTCTTTTTACCTTTCAGCGACATATTAGGAATCGTGATTGAAACCATCCAGTGGAAGGCCCGTGGAAGCTTCCGTAAACCTTTCAAGGAAGATTCCGTTGAAAGATTGATAAATCATTGCACCAAAAGTTTTTGTTAAAGCTTAAATGAAAGACTCTTTTTACCTTTCAGCGACATCTTAGGAATCGTCATTGAAACATTCCAGTGGAAGGCTCCTGAAAGCTTCCGTTAACCTTCCAAGGAAGATTCCGTTGGAAGATTGATGATTGCACCAAAAGATTTCATGGGAACTTAAATGAAAGATTTCGTTGACCTTTCAGCGAAATAATGGAAAATGTCATGGGAACATTCCAGTGGAAGGCTCCTAAGAGCTTGCATAAATCTTCCAAGAAAGATTCCGTTGAAAGATTGATGTATCATTGCACTGAAAAATTTCATGAAAGCTTGAATGGAAGACTCTGTTTACCTTCTAGAGAAATATTAAAAATTATCATTAAAATATTCCAGTGGAAGGCTCCTGAAAGCTTCCGTGAACCTTCCAAGAAAGATTCCACTGGAAGATTGATGAATCATTGCACCGAAAGATTTCATAAAAGCTTAAATGAAAGACTCCGTTTAGCTTTTAGCAAAATATTAAAAATTGTCATTAAAACCTTCCAGTGGGAGGCTCTTGAATACTTCCGTAAACCTTCCAAGGAAGATTCCGTTGGAAGGTTGATGAATTTTTGCACCGAAAGATTTCACGGAAGCTTTATAGAAGACTTCGTTTTTTTTTCATCGAAATATTGGGAATTTTCACTTGAATATTCCGACTTGAGTCTTCTGGAAGATTCCATAGACCTTCCAAAGATGATTTCGTTCAAAGATTGATAAATCATTGAACCAAAAATTACATGGAAGCTTAAATGGAAGACTTTGTTTACTTTTCAGCAAAATATTCGAAATTGTCATAAAAACATTGCAGTGAAAGGCTCCTGAAAGCTTTCGTAGACCTGCCAAGGAAGATTCCGTTGAAAGATTGATAAATCATTGCACCAAAAGTTTTTGTTAAAGCTTAAATGGAAGACTCTTTTTACCTTTCAGCGACATCTTAGGAATCGTCATTGAAACCATTCAGTGAAAGGCCCGTGGAAGCTTCCGTTGGAAGATTGATGATTGCACCAAAAGATTTCATGGGAACTTAAATGAAAGACTCCGTTTACCTTTTAGTGAAATATTGGAAAATGTCATGGGAACATTCCAGTGGAAGGCTCCTAAGAGCTTGCATAAATCTCTTAAGAAAGATTCCGTTGAAAGATTGATATATCATTGCACTGTAAAATTTCATGAAAGCTTGATAGGAAGACTCTGTTTACCTTTTAGAGAAATATTAAAAATTATGATTGCAACATTTTAGTAGAAGGCTCCTGAAAGCTTCTGTCAACCTTCCAAGAAAAATTCCGTTGGCAGATTAATGGATCATTGCACCAAAAGATTTAATGAAAGCTTGAACGAAAGACTCCGTTTACCTTTTAGCAAAAAATTAAAAATTGTCATTAAAACCTTCTAGTGGGTGGCTCTTGAATGCTTCCGTAAACCTTTCAAGGGAGATTCCGTTGGAAAGTTGATGAATCATTGCACCGGAAGAATTAATGGAAGCTTGAATGGAAGACTTCGTTTACCTTTTAGAGAAATATTGAAAATTGTCATTAAAAAATTTCAGTGGGAGGCTTCTGAAAGCTTCCGTAAACCTTCCAAGGAAGATTCCGTTGAAAGATTGATGAATCATTGCACCGAAAGATTTCATGGAAGCTTTATAGAAAACTCCGTTTTTCTTTTTCGAAAACGTTGGGAATTTTCACAGGAATATTTCGATTGAAGTCTGCTGAAAGATTGCGTAAACCTTCCAAGGAAGATTCCGTTGGAAGATTGATGAATCATAGCACCGAAAGATTTCATGGAAGCTTGAATGGAAGACTCCGTTTATCTTTTAGCGAAATATTGAAAATTGTCATTGAAACATTCGAGCGAGAGGCTTCTGAAAGCTTCCGTAAACCTTCCGAGGAAGATTCCGTTTAAAAATTGATGAATCATTGCACCAAAAGATTTCATGGAAGCTTTATAGAAGACTCTGTTTTTGTTTCGGGGAAATGTTGGGAATTTTCACTTAAATATTTTGACTTAAGTCTCCTGAAAGATTTCGTAAACCTTCCAAGAAAGATTCCGTTGGAAGATTAATGAATCATCGCACCGAAAGATTTAATGAAAACTTTAATGAAAGACTCCGTTTACTCTTCAGTGGAATATTGGAATTTGTCATTGAAACATTTCAGTGGGAGGCTCCTGAAAGCTTCCATAAACCTTCTAAGGAAAATTTCGTTGGAAGATTGATGAATCATTGCACCGAAAGATTTCATGGAAGCTTGAATGGAAGACTCCGTTTACTTTCCAGCAAAATTTTCAAAATTTTTACTGAAATATTCGGGTTTGAGTATCCTGGAAGCTTCCCTAAACCTTGCAAGGAAGATTTTGTTGTAAGATTATTGAATTATTGCAGGGAAAGACCCAAGGAAGCGCTAAGGAAGACTGCATTTACCTTGCAGCTAAATATTGGAAACTTTTGACTGAAACATTCAGGCTGAAGGGTTCAGGAAGCTTTTGTAAATATTGCATGGAAGATTCCATCAGTAGACTAATGAATCAGGAATCATTATTTTGAATAGTTGTAAAACGGACACTACACTAGCACTTTTAAATATGGCTTATCCTCGTTTGTAAGTTAATAAAAAACAATGTTAATGACGCTATAGCTACACCAAAAAGACATTTTTTATAAAAATGAGATAATTGTTATAAAAATAAGGTAAGTTTTTGAACGAAAATGACTTTATTGCAATAACAAGAAACAAGTCCTCTTTCATTCAAATTTTTTATTATATCTAATGACGATATTTTCCCAATACATTACTTGACACACCAGAAGGCGTTTTAAATAACGTCATTTAGTATGTTAGGGATTAGGACTAAAAATGACGTCGTTTAGTATGTTAAATATTAACGAAAAATGACGTCATTTTTTAATAATAATGACGTCCTTTTTTATATAACTTCCCACATAGCATGAAATATTTCTGAAATATTTCTGAAATATTATATTGAAAGGTTCTGAATGAAACAGAAATATTGATATGAAATGTTTCTGAAATATTGATATGTCCGCCGAGAAGATTGATTTGAAATATTCCATGTAATGTTTCTGTAACATTCTTTTATGATTTTGTGAAACATTAATTTGTAATATTGTTGAAAAATTGCAGCAACATTTGATCGAAAGATTCATGGAAGATTATAAATCTTTCAAGAAATGTTTCTGGAATATTTCTAAAATCTTTCATGAAATATTGATTCGTAATATTGTTGAAAGATTGCAGAAATATTTTATTAGAGGATTCATAAAAGATTATGAATCTTCCAAGAAATGTTTCTGAAATATTTCTATAATCTTTCATGAAATATTGATTGGTAATATTGGTGAAAGATTCTACCAGATATTATTTTTGATTTTGGAAGAGTTGCATCTCAAACCATATTAGATACCTATACATTTATTTGTTATTCAGAATTTAAGCGCTTATTCATTTGTATCAAGAATTTTCGGTCTTATATACTAAACGAGAGAACGTCTCACTACTTGCGAGAGATTGTCAACCGCATTTACGATCACATGAAAATATAATCAAGTAGTCACCTGCTGGCAAGATGGAAGAATTGCTCCGCACGCAAGATGACTACAAATATTTAGACAATATTTCTCCAATATTTCACTGTTATATTCATAAATTTTTTGGAATACTTCATGAAATATTTCTGGAGTATTACAGAAATATTCCATGAAATATTTCTGGAGTATTACAGAAATATTTCATGGAATATTTCTTAAAAAATTTGCGCATTATTGATTTAAAATATTTTGAGAAATGGTGCAGTAATATTTCTTCAATATTTCAGTGTTATGTTCAAACATTTTTCCAAATACTTCATGAATTATTTTTCAACTATAACAGGAATATTTCATGACATGTTTCTTGAAAAATTTGAGAAATATTAATTTGAAACATTTCAAGAAATAATATAACAACTTACTTGAATATTTCAGTGTCAGATTAAAAAATTTTTTGAAATGAAATATGAAATGTTCCAGCAATATTACAGAAATATTTCAATGAATTATTTAATATTCATGAACTGAAATATTTCAAACAAATATTAGTTTATCACTTATTTAATATTCCACTGAAATATTTCATGAATAGCTCAAGGAAGCTTTCAGTGAGCTTACAATGAAGTATTTAATGAAAAATTTACATAAACTTTCAGTAAGCTTTCACTGAAATATTACATGAATAATTTACGGAAGCTTTCAGTACGTTCCTACTGGAATATTTTATGAAAAATTTACGGAAGCTTCCGGTAACCTTACAATGAAGTATTTCATGAAAAACTTACGGAGGCTTCCAGTAAGCTTCCACTGAAATATTTCATTAATAATTTACGGAGGCTTTCAGTAAGCTTCCACTGAAATATTTTATTAATAATTTACGGAGGCTTTCAGTAAGCTTCCACTGAAATATTCCATGAAAAGTTTACGGAAGCTTCCGGCAAATTTCCGCTGAAATATTTCATAAATGACTTGCGAAAGACTCCTGATCGAGGACATATCCATCTTCCGGGAACTTTTTACTGGAATCTTTATTCCACTGAAATATTCAACGAAAAACTTACCAAAGCTTCCTAGAAGCTTCCACTAAAATATTTCAGGAATGATGTACGGAAGCTTCGAGTAAGCTTCCACTGAAATAGTTCATGAAAGATTTACGGAGGTTTCTAGTAAGTTTTCACTGAAATATTCCATGAAAGACTTACGGAAGACTCCTGATCGTGGACATATCCATCTTCCGGGAAGTTTCCACTGGGAACTTCCTAAAAGCTTCCAACCATTCTTCCACATCTTCCGGGAAGCTTTTAGGAAGCTTCCAGCAAGCTTACATGCTGTGTGGGATATAACTAAAAATTTCTTTAAAATTAAACTTTAAAAATTTTTAAATTCAAAAATTTTTGTTGTTGTTTGTCATTTGTCTATGCAGTGATCCTTACGTCTTGCCGTAACTATCAACAACATCGAAATATATACAATATATTTTATTAAGATAGTTTTTCAATTAATAAAACATCATAGCAGTTATTCAGCAAGTTTTAAACTACTACTATTAAGGTAATTATAGAGCTATATACTTTTATAAGTGCTTTAACAATATAAATTTATAGAAATTATTATTAGGTTAAGAATGGACTCAACTGAATTGAATCTTCCTTATAAATATTCATGTTTATATTTTATTTCAAACTATCAAAATGAAAAAGAATGGGTAAAAATAGAAAGCCCTTATGTGTATGAAAGCATATCCATGAAAGGTTAAATTATTCAATTGAAACTTTTTACCAAAAAATCGATACATTTAGTAACAAAATTATAATTTTATATTCCGTATGCTTTATTAGCTCTGGAGGTTTTTCCTAGTTTGAATGAAAAATCTTTTTCATTTCATGATCAAAATGGAGTCATTTTAAGAAAAATATTCCTTGTAGAATATCTAGAATTTTCATCGAGAGGTATTGAAGTAATCATAAAAGAAGATAATGAAACAACTAAAGAAATAAAGGACAAATCTATTACTGAAATAGAAAGTGTTTCAACAAGTAAGAAATATAAATTTTTATACAAAATTTGTTTAATAAATCATTACATTTAAATTTTAAATATTTATTTTAGTAAACTCCAGTCTATGCTTTCCCAATGTATCAACTATAAATTCAATACCTAAAAAGAACGAAGCTACGTTTGCAAATATTTCTGCCACACAAAGTGTAGAGGAGGTAATAATATGCTTACATAAAGTAGTTTATAATTTATTTATTGCATAAATTTTAAAGTCATTTTTTTTAAAGAGGTTAAAACATTTAATTTCTGAAAATCCTTGCGGTAAAGAAATTTTTCAAGAATACAACTCCAAAAAAATTCTTTCTTCGAACTCAAGAAAAAAAGTACTGAAAATTGTAGTTGCCGATTTAGCAAGCATAAAGAAGAAAGAAAAACGTCTAAGTGGAATAATAAAATGTGCATATGCTCAAGCAATTATTAGTATTTTTCCACATCTAAAAAGTAGACTTCCAGGACATACTTTAGGTTATGTAAGTTATTATTATAAAATTATTTATCAGAAATAATTACATAATTACAAATTTAAATAATATTTTAATTTAATTTGGTAGAAACATTTTTATGAGCCAATAAACCGAACAGGATATATCCAGACAGCTTTTGCCAATTTAAGTAGGAAAGATGTACTGAAAAGCAAAAAGGAGTCAAATGTTGATGTGAATAATGAAACTTTTAACACCAGTGATAACATTAGTGAAATCAATATAGAGGACAGTATTCATTTCATGAAATATGCTATTCCAAAAACACAAAAAGATGCTATCATAGAGAAAACAATCGAAACATTTAATTATAAACGAAAATATTGTCTTGGTACTGATTTCTTTAACCATTTTCCTCGTTTTTGTGATATACCGGAATTGGTAAGATATAATTCATTAATTATTACATTTGTTGTAAAATCATAAAATGTAGTATATTTATATTATTTTTTTTTGACAGATCCCGTTAGAATTTGATTTATTATATCCTGAATTGAATTCACAAGTTTTGACAGAAGTTTTTGATGACTACGTACCAGTTATATTGATGTTATATGATATTAAGAAAGAAGAATTGAAAGGAGAACAAGGAAATGCATTTTCAAAGTTGAAAGAAATACTCTGCAATGCACCATTACTGCATAGACCAACACCATCAGAACAATTTACAATTCAAACTGACGCTAGCGACTCAGGATTAGGCGCTGTAATAACGCTAAATGTCGATGGTCAGGAAAGAGTAATTTCATTTGCAAGCAGAGCACTCAAAGATTGTGAGAAGAATTATAGCACCTCGGAAAAAGAATGTTTAGCAGTAAAATGGGCGACAGAAAAATTTAAACGCTATATTGAAGCTGATAAATTTAAAATTATTACGGATCACAGTGCATTAAAATGACTGTTTCAAAAGAAAAATCCAACAGCTCGTTTAGGATGATGGGTGCATGAACTCATGAGTTATGATTTTACTGTAGAACACAGAAAAGGTACCTTAAATGTAATACCAGATGCGTTATCACGTATCTATGAGAAAGAAGATCTCATGAAAATAGCATCAATAAAAATCATAGATGAAACGAACGACAAATGGTACAGAAAACAATATCTCAAAATTAGAAACAAACCAAAGAAATACAGAGATTGGAAAATAATAGAGAATAAAATATATAAATATGTACCAGATAAAAAATAGAAGAGATTATAATGATTTAGATGCATGGAAGCTGGTAGTACCAAAAGAAAAATATGAATTGATACTAAGAGAAAATCACAAACAACCTAGTGCAGGACACTTAGGTATAGATAAAACCTATAAAAGGTTAAAACAGAATTACTATTGGCCTGGAATGTACAAAGATGCAGTTTCATACGTAAAAGGCTGTCTAGTATGCCAAAAATGCAAGGTAGAGCAGAAAGGTCAAATAGGTTTCATGCACTCTCGCCAAATAAACGCACCATGGGAAATAATATCAATAGATTTAATAGGAGAACTACCAAGAAGTAAAAAAGGATTCAAATATCTGATAATAATGGAAGACATATTTTCAAGATTTATCATATGTGAATCGTTAAGAAATAAAACAGGAGAAATGGTACAAAATGCCATAGAAAATAAATCATGTGCAATATTCGGCACACCAAAAGCAATTTTGACACATAACGGTAAAGAATTCATAAACCAGCAACCAGAAGAATTTTTGAAGGAAAATGCAATAAACCATGAAAAAATACCAGCTTATCACCCACAAAGTAATCCAGTAGAAAGAATAAATAGGATAATAAAAACAATGATATCATCTTTTATTGAAGAAAATCATGAAGAATGGGACAAATATATCCCACAAATACAGTTTGCACATAATTCAAGCATAAATGCATCAACAGGATTTTCACCTGCATTTTTGATATTTGGGACAGGATTACAAACTCCAGAAAAATTGGAAAAGAAAAGAAGAATTTATAGAACAACTACAAAAGAAAATAAATGAAATCAAGAAAGAAGAAACCGAAGTTAAAAATGATGCGAGTAACGCAGCTGAAAATCAAGAAAATGTGAAGCAATTAGCAGACAATGCCAAAACTGAGAAAGAAAATAGCAATAATTAGGCAAAACGTATAGAAAAAATTAAGGAAATACATAAAAAAGCAATAGATAAAGAAAAAATAGAAAAAGATCGGCAAACGAAACATTACAATTTAAAAAAACGCGAAATACAATTTAATATAGGAGAAAAAGTACTTAAAAGTAATAAAATTCTCTCATTAGCCAAAGATAATGTAAATGCGAAATTAGCACCTAAATTTTTAGGACCTTCTACAATAAAAGAAAAAATATCAAAAAACATCTACAAATTGTCAGATGAAAAGAAAGAAATTAAAACCACTTGTCACGCGAAAGACTTAAAAAAATTCAAAGAAAACATATGGCAAAAAGTGGACAAATCAAATAAAAATAACACAGAACAAGTCGAAAAAGAAAAGCCAAAAGAAAAGCGAAAAAGAGGTAGACCAAGAAAAACAGTAAATAATTAGAATCGAAATGCTTTCTGAACAAAAATTATATTTAATTACATTACACACTTTTGTAATACTTTCTTTATATATAATAGAACTATGTAGGTAAGTTATTTTAATACCCGCCAAGTTAAAAAAATCTAATCTCATTTACGTCACAAAAAATCTGCAAGAAAAAAATAAGTAAAGACAAACCGAAAAAAAGAAAAGTAAAATAAATAAAAATAAGCTTAACTAATAAATGAAAACAAGAATAATAGAAAAAATTACAAATTCAAACGAACAATAAATCAAATTAAATAAAATTATATAGAAAAAATCTAAGTAATTAAAGAATATTAAGTTAGTAAATAAAAGTTACACTAAGCAGGAAAAAACAGCTAAAAGAAATTAGACGCGTTCAAGAAAATAATAAAGTACAGTAATCCTTTAACCGCAATAATTAAACCATTAGAAAATTCAAAAAAACATTAAATAAAACAAATATATTTATAAAAAAAAAAAACCAGAAAAAATAAATCGTTAAAATAACTTTAGAATAATATTAATAAAGTGAAAAAAGCAAAATAAAAATTTAAAAAGAAAAGAAAAAGAAACCAAGTGGACACCAACAGTAACAGCAAGAGGAATAGCGCGGTACATAAAGCACAGAGCGCCGTCTATATCCCCACCACTCTCAGACCAGTTCAAGCACGTAGCACGCAAAGAATATTCCGACGTCGAACAGACAAAGCACGTGAAGAGAACAAATTTTTTTAACAATAAGTTAATAAATGAAAAGTGTTATAAAAAAAAAGAAAATAAATAAAACAGTTAAAAAAAAGAAAGAAAAAACAGACTAATAGAAAAGTGCTAGTGGAATATATTGCATGCGAAAATAAAACAATAAACAATTACTATATCATAGTAAAAGACAAAGAAAAAAAGTGAAGCGTTAGTGAGAAAAATACATTCATAATTAACTTAATATAAAAACAAAAATATAAAGACTATGAACAATTATTATAACTTGGTGAAGTACTAACAAAGTTAATGAGTAAAATAAAAGACATTAAAAAAAATAACATATAGTAAAATATAAAAACAAACTAAAAAGAAAAAATCAATAAATATTTTAAAGTAAGAGAAAAATTATTAATAATAAAATACTCAAAAGTGCATAGTGTAGAAAAAGTGTAAAGAATGAAGAAGAGATTGGATAACACCAACGCACTATTTAAAAATTGAAAAAAAAGATCGGGTGAGGAGAAAAAAAAATATGAAACGCAAGAATAAAACATGAAAGACTTTTAAAAATAATATAACTAATGCAAATAAATAATAATAATAATAAAATATGATGACAAAATTTGAAAAAGATATAAATTTTATAAATCTACTGTAAGAAAAAATCATTTTGATTTCAAATAAAGAAATTAAAATAATTACATAACCCATCATATCCCAGTATATAGTACAATCAAATAAAATAAATATGTAATAGAAAATTCTTAGAAAAAAGAGCAAAATAAAACAAACGAAAACAAAAAGATAAAATTAGTAAATAGATTATAACAAATATAATAATAAATGAAATAGAAAAAAAACTAATTCAAAATAATGTTTTTACAATCACTAAAAAAATACAAAAAATATACAAAGAGAATTTGATGGAATGAAATAATAAAAAAATAATATAATCATAGAAATTTTGTATGCTAAGAAGGAAAAAAAAAGAAAAAAAAATATAAAGAAAGTAACACGAAATATGAATAATCAAAAATAAACATAAGAAAGACTTGAATTGTCAAAGATAGATAGATAGATAGATAGATAAGTTTTTTATTTATACAATATGTTGTACAATATAAAATTTTGATTACGAAACAGTGAATAATGAAAATATAAAATAAGGAATTAGGTTAAAATAAGATATAATATAATAATGCAGGGCGAATTATAAAATTATAGATTATAAAATTTAGAATATACGAAAAAAAGAAGTGATTTTAAAGACGCGACTGTAGCTGAAGGGCCTGTCCACTCTCAAGTGTAATGAAATGATTATAGGCGGATGATTTAAATGCGTAAGATGACGTTGATGTTCGTATATTGTGAAGCAAATTGTTCTAGATGCGAGATGACATAGAGACGAATGAGTTGTGGTAGATGAATGAGGAATGATCAGTGGTCTCACATCACCCCTCTGAGGCCTCCCAAGCAGATTCCAACGGTATCTGTCAAAAATGTAAGACGGTGTATTAAATCTAAAAACAGAGTACAGGAAAGATGCAGTGAAGTATTTTCTTCAACCACCAGTCGAAAGCCAGCCCAAAGAGTACCTAAGAGGAGAGGCATGCTCGCACCTTCTTACACCATAGATGTAACGTATGCCAGAGCTGACGAGTCGCTGGAGCTTAAGGTCAAGCTCTCCAGAGAGATCACAGTAGACTAAGCAGCAGTAATCAATCAGTGGAAACAAAAGAGCCTGGACCAAATGCTTGCGCAAAAGAAAGTTAGTACTCCTTCTAAAATAATTAAGGCGATAGAGAATGGTGTTAGCCTTTTTGCACACGTGACTGATATGCTCCTTCTAATTCAACTTTGCATCTAACCAAACGCCAAGATTACGGACACACGATTTGAAAGGAATGAGTGAACCATCGAGAGGCACACCAGCTGATGAGATATAGGACAATTTATTGATGTAAAAATATGAGCCGAACAAAATAGCCTTAGTCTTACCAACATTAAGGTTTAATAGATTAGAGGTAGCCCATTCAGAAACATGTTCTGCCTGCTCACCCATCAATGCAGAAAAATGAGACGATTCGGAAAAAGGGAACTGCACATAAATTTGCAAATCATCCGCATAGATGAAGTGAGAGACTCGAGCATCCAGACCAACAGCAACATCATTTATATAAGTAAAAAAGTAGAGGACCGAGGACTGATCCCTGAAGGAACGCCCGTATTAAGATCTCTGAAAGCCGATATGACACCATCCGGTCCTAGAACAGCCTATTGTCTACCGGTCAAGTAGGAAGCAAACTATCTGACAACAGCCACAGAGCAATCCATCTCATATAGCTTCTTTAAGAGTGTAACATGGCACACTGTATCGAACGCTTTGCTGAGGTCAAACAGCAAGAGTAATGTGACAAGCCGCCTATCCATACCATGTCGAATGTCATCCGTCAGTCTAGGTAATGCAGTCTGCGTACTGTGTAAAGTCCTGTAGCCAGTCTGAAAAGGGTCTAGTAACTGTCGAAAGTATAAGTAATCCGAAAGCGGTTGATGCACCAGGCACTCAAGAACCTTAGACAAGAAGGAAAGGAGAGAAATCGGTCTCATATCATTCATTGTACGAGGAGAAGGAGTTTTATTTAAAGCAGTAACTAAAGACTTCTTCCACACTGTTAGAAACTCAGAAAGCTTTAAAGAATCGTTAAACACACTACAGATAAGCGAACCAACAGCAGGAAAAGCAAGAAAAATAAATGATTGAGGAACACCATCATGACCCCTCGCCTGCGAGGCAGAGTGGCTAATTGCCAGCAAGACTTCCTCAGCTGTCACCTCTCTGAAATGAAAAGCAGGTCGAAAATCATCATCAAATAAGTTCTTGAGGTAAGCGTCGATCGAGGGAGCAAGTGGATCAAACGCAATACCACTGAAGGAATCATTAAGCTCGTCAGGCAAGAAACCACGCGAAGAGTCTTTGTGACCGGAACAGATACCCAAGTTCTTGAGCTCCTTCCAAATCTGTTGCAAGTTCGTGAGTCCAGTCAGTCTTTCATGATAGTATAACAATTTAGCAGTTTTGATCTGTGAGTGTGCTTTGTCTCGTGCAGTCCTGTAGTTAGTTAAGTCTGTGTAGAGTCTAGAGCGTCTAAATCGCCTATAAAGCCTATCCCTTTCAAGTATCAATCCTTTGAGCCCAAGAGTGACCCACGGGCGATGATGTTTACCCTGACGAACCACTCTGACCGGTACAAAGCGTACGATTGCCTCATTCAGATGCAAATACAGACAATTAAGACGATCAGCCAAAGGCAATGCACCATCACAGGTAGAACACTCCAGAGAGCGAAAAAACGCTAACAAAGCAGACTGATCAGCGGACTTGAAGTCTCGATAAGTGAAGTCATTTAAGGTAGGACATTTGAGAGAAGACTTAAAAGTAGTAGTCAGTAGGTCATGGCCGTCAATGAAAGGTACATCAGTCTTCCAGTAACCAATTAAAGTATTATTGACATCAATGAGGCATAAATCTAGCCAGGTGTCAGATGTAGCAGTATGGTGAGTAGGTCCAAATGGAACCGAAAAAAGGAAATTGTCAGAAATTAGTGACCTGAGGAACAATGCATCATCAGACCCAGATAGTTGATCTGCATTAAAATCACCAAGAATAATTTTGGTGCTGTAATTGTGCATAAAAGCAGTTAACTCCGGTATAAAGTCACTGTGTGCAAGGAAAGGCGCATGCGGTGGTCTATAAACCACTCCGACAAAGATAGGAGAAAAAATAGCCTTGGCTGTGATCTCACAGAAAAGATATTCAGGCAATCCAGGTTTGCTTGTCCAACTACTAGTAGATGAGCAAAGATGGATGGGAGTAAGACAGCAATGTATATAAAGAGCGACACCGCCACCACGAGTATTCTGATCACGTCGATGAAGAACGTAATTATCAAGCATAACCAAGGAATCATCAACCACCTAACCTAGTTTTGTCTCAGTTACAGCTATTACGTGGAAAAAAGCACGAGATGCCAAGAAATGCCTTACCATCTTAATGTGTGCTCGCAAATAGTTAGCATTGAAATAGCAGACACGCAGGCCATCCTCAGTAATGAATTGTTTACTAGAATTAATGAAAGGAAGTTTATTAGTAACTGATGGCATATGAGAATGAATAAAAGAAGGAGATGACAATGAAGATGCAGAGAGTGGACTTACCCGTCGCAAAGTTATGACAGTAGTTAAGTTTTGCCGGATGACGATGACTGAATCTTCATTAAAAAAGACTTCAGGTCTTCATCAGATGCTATGAGATATGGAGTGTCACTCTCCTTCTTACGCGCATAAATCCTTCCATTTCTGACGAAGGTAACAAAGCCATTGTCCTTATCATGCGCCTTAGCCAGAACTCTGAGCTTGAGCTGATGAAGAGCTGGAGGAAGATACTCATTAATATTAATGAGAGCCGATGTAATGGCATTGAAAGGCCTAGCAGCCTCCAGTAGATCCACTTTGATCTGTGAAGTATGTAATTTCTTGATTCGTATCTTAGCAAGAATCAATGTGCGCACTAAAAAAGCACTTTTAAGCGTGACAAGCAGTGGAACGATTTCTTTAGACTTAGAAGGTTGTGGAGAAATCGACGCATCAGCACCAGTGCCAGATACAGGTTGAAATGAAGGCTGATCACATGCATCATGGAAATCAGCGACAGTTGCAGCAGTGTGAGAGCCAGATGTAGATTCTAAAGGTGAACGAACATGCACAGAACGAGGACCAGCAACAGACAAGCGACGCATAGGTCTAACAGACACAACATCATCCAACTATATGCTGGTATCAAGTGTAGCTAAAACAGCGTAAGCAGCCCTTTTGAGGTCATCAAATTTCGACGGGATAAGACCACTTAAAACCAAATCAGCAGAACGCTCTATACGCAGTTGTCGAGTCGCAAGCTCCCTACACTGCTTGGCCAAACTCTTGCTAAGCTCATCGAGCTTAGAAATCTTAGCAATCTCCACATCACAACCAGCAGAGTCCGAAGAAGGCGGAGGTGTCTCCGCAGCATCAACACGTCCACTCATACTCAGTAAGAGATCCTGCACCTGATTCTCAAGTGCAGACAGACCGCCAGTTAGCGTTGATAATCTGGAATCAATAGAAGTAAGGGAAGTCTGCAGAGTATCCAGTTTATCAAGCTTTCCAATCTTCTCAAGCAGCATATTCAGTACATCCTGCGGTACACCTGCCGGTGCAGGTGTTGAGGCACGAGACGAGGCATCCGATCCCACAGAGCTTGTCCGAGAGCGAGAGGAAGGATTATCAACCTCCCTAAGACAGGGCGTGCAGACCCTCACAGTAACACCAGACTCATCCTTACGCACACTCAACAGCTTACAACAACCAGCATGATAGATATTCCCACATCTCTCACACTCCTGCGGCTTAGATGCCGAATGAAATTCCTTAGAACAGCTGGCACACTTTTTAGACATCACGCTTGTACAGAAACGTTAAAGCCCAATAAAGTACAATCCTTGATAAATTGAATGCACAGTGCAGCTGCAGATAACTGCCTTATCGACGAAGTCAGCTTGGATATGCAAAGCTAAGATACGGTCCTCAAGTACCAATGACCAACGCACTCAAACAGTGGCAGCACAGTCGTGACCCATCACCAACAGCAAAGTTAACCTCAAAGTACAATTATGAGATGTAAATAATGCGTATAATTGTAAAAAATTACAAAATACACGCATCAAAGTATAATGCGTACTGCACGGGAACGTCAAAGCACTCAGCAAAGGACAAGCAGCAATAGATAGTCCTCGGTAAATTGAATGTACAGTGCAGCTGCAGATAACTGCCTTATCGACGAAGTCGGCTTGGATATGCAAAGCAAGATACGGTCCTCAAAGAAAGAGAGAGAGAGAAAAATATAAACATAAATCACACCGGTGGTAATATTTTTTTCATTTAATAAAGTAAATTTTAATTTTTTTCATATAAGAAACATTTAGAAAATTAGATTTTTTGGTTTATTTTTTTTTGTTATATATGCTGTGACGGCCATGTTCATGGGTCGTGCAAACGACCTTCGCTAAGCTCAGGTCTTAGCGGCAGGAGTGTGTAACCATGTACCGAAGCATGGTTACTAATTCAATTAAGATAAGATTAAATAGCACCAGGAGGCGCTGTTTGCACAACTAAATAAAGAACGAAAGATTTGTATTCGCGAAAGCGCGAGTAAGAAAGCTAATGAGAAAGAGAGAGATTAGTTAAATAGGCAGCAAGTTAGAAAGAATAAGCTAATAATTAGGAAGTAGGAAGGGATAGCCGAGAGAGCCCCGCACAGCAAGCGTAACGCGAAGCTCGCTCTCTCGTCACCTGACTGCCAGCCAAGCTGGTCGCTTGTATATTCAACTCCAGCCTAAGGTCCAACGCGCCAAGGAAAGTCTTTTTACGTTGCCACGTGTTCGGTGTCTCATCCCGAGCTCATACCCTAAAGGCCAGGAAGCTGCAGAGAGAAAAACGTGCAGAGAAAGATCTACGGGAGGTCGGCCCGCCTCATCATTCTTGGTAACGTAAGTCTCTCTAAAAAGAATTACATTGTATGACGCGGCGCGAGTCACAGTAAAGAAATCTTTATCTCTCTCTTTCACGCGAATTGATTGTGATTACTTTGCGAGCGTATTATCTCAATTAAAGAAAGAAAAGAATCGCATTACTTTGTAAAGATTTAGCATTAGTTTTTCATTGTAAATATCTCATCATTTAAATTATAATTTCAAGATTCTTTTATATAAAAAATGATGTTAAGGATTCAATATAACCTTAAATCATAATCCTGCATGCTCCTTTATTATCTTTTTTAATTCGTTATAAGAAAGTATCAGGGTTGAAAATTCACTCTAAAGAAAATATAATTAATATTAAAATCATTCATATATTTGGAGTCACTTGGTCTACGATTCAGCTAGCAGGAGCAAGAGCGAGAAAGTTCTCACACTTTTTATATCATAGTGTGCTCGTCCTCGCTAAAGTCGGGGAATGGGTCGTCGGTAGTAATTAAAACCTTTCCAAGATTCATAGTGAACAAAATATTAGAAATAAAAACTAGTTTCGTCTAGCATGTCCTCTAAACCCCAAGACGCGAGCACGCTACGTTACATGCTTTCTCTATGAGAAAGCAAAATACAAAAAAAGTAGATTTTTCTACCTGAAATTGTTTATAAACATTTTTCCACAGTTTTTTGAGATAGCGCACATCGATATTCTTATTATCCATGTTACCTAAAAATGATTTCTGCAGAAAACAGACCTGTGGCCCATTTTGCAGAAAAAAATTCTAGTTTGACTGGACTATATATGCACCACGAGATTAGATTTGATCAATTTACTGCTTACGTTTGTCACCCTTGCCTTTGGCTCGGATATAAATTTACATAAATTATAAACTGACCAATCATTTTTCTTCCTAGATGCATAGAATGTAATTTTTACAGTTTTTTTTAAAAAAAAGGAGTTTTTTCTTTTGTTAATAAACAAAATTTAGAAGTTCTTTTTTTTAGATAAAAGAAAAAACTTCTTCAGCAAAACTATAAAAAATTGCATTTTTTTATACACGAAAAAGAAACAATACTGTGCTTGACTGATTTAATTTATTTATAATGAATTTGGTTTTACTGAATGAATATAAATTGATTTTGTTCTGTGGTTGAAATAGAAATATGATATACAAAACAAGGGATGAATAAACGTCACATAATTTTTAAAATGATTATACAGAAAAAATAATATTATACCTAATAATCAAAATTAATTATATCGTATAAGCAAAGAATATAGACATAAGTAGAAGGACAGAAGCGTACATAATTTTAAGTTAAGCTATCCGCTTAGCTTTTACATTGTTAGTATATGGGGATATCCACACAACTTTTAGACCTAGTAACAGGTCATATTACAACTGTTCCTGGGTTTACCGCATGATGCAGATTATTTAAACTAGGTTCAAATCTTTTGTGCTATCCTGTAACTCTATTTCTGATGTATTTTGTAAATGTGCCACAAACGGCACAGCAGATAATTCTATAAAAAGTAAATTTACACATAAGATAAATTACGGTAATTTTTTATGTGTAAAAATGAATGTTTTATAGAAATATCTACTGTGCCGTTCGTGGCACATTTACAAAATACATCAGAAATAGAGCTACAGGATAGCACAAAAGATTTGAACCTAGTTTTAATAATGTGCATCATGCAGTAAACCCAGGAACAGCTGTAATATGACCTGTTACTAGGATTAAAAGTTGTGTGGATATCCCCATATGTATGTGTATATATATATTAGGGTGTCCCTTATTTACCAATGTTTTTTTTTTCGTTGTGCCGCCCCCTGGATCTTTAATTTATGCTAAAAAATGAAGATTTTACTCGGAAAAAGTGAGAAAAAGACGTTTTAAACCGTGCCTATTTCGCAAAACGAGATTTTAGTCCACGTATACGCGTTATACTTAATCTAACGTATTTCATTTCTCTACTATGTTTAAAAAGAGCTTTAAACAGTTCAACTATTACATTTTTTCATGTAAAATTTGGCATAGAATTCGAATTTTTACTCATTTTAAATCAAAACGTACATATAGTAAGGTAAGAGACACTTTTACATCAGTTAAGGTCAGTTTTTTTAATGATTATTTGTTTTTTATTAATAATGAATGTTATTTATGATTTGTCTGATTATTTTGAGTAATAATTTTTAGAATATTAGACATGAAAATTCACAAAACGAATGAATCAACATACTTTGTATATTTCAAAATGTCGGAAACACGTAAAAGCGAATGGGCGTGTACGTAAAATTCACCAAAATTCTCAAAAATATATAATATTAAATAAAAACAAATATAGTCATTATAAAGCAATAAAATTTATTAAAATTTTTGTTGTTTTGATAAAGTTTCAATTATCATCTTTTTCCTGCAATTTTATTTTTTTACAATTGTTTGCTTATTAGCATCTTCAAAATCTTTACGAAATTGGCATACATTTTGTATCAAGAATAATTTCTGATCTTCATTCTTGGTTCTGTTTATATAATCTTCGGTAAGTTTTACAGCTCTTTCAGCAGCATCATTTACAACACGTAAATTTTTAACAATCTCTAAGCCTTTTAAATAATCATCATTAGTAGACCAAGTCTTACAATCAGTGTACAAAAAGTTTTTGTTAATATTAAATCTATCAAAAAATAAGAGTGATTGACGATTTATAAAGTGATCTAATTCTAGAATTTTAAAATTTTTTAAATCTGTAGGATTATTAATTATGTATTTTTTCGGAGGTAAATCATCAGTGTAAAAGTCTTTTTCTAACGATAAAACCATCTGACATCTGACTTCAAAAGATAAAGCATCATCAAAAAATGAAATAGCACTTGCCTCAGGGGCTAAGTACCATAAATGCCTTTTGATCTTTTCTAAGGCAGCATTGGATACTAAAGAATCAATGTCAGCATGATCGTACAGTTTTTTAATAAATTAATTAAAAACTTGAATACATCGAAGGTAGGGAAAATCGGGGTAAATCGGACCCCCGGGGAAATCGGACCGGCATCACTTTATGTAAAAATATAGTAAATTTTTATTTGACCAATAAGATTTTAATATTGTCACATTGAATTACTTTTATTACTAAAGTTTTTTTATTTAGTTTTAATCTTCTAATATTTACGTATATTCATATAAAGTAATGCTGGTCTGGTTTGTCCCATGGGTCCAATTTACCCCGGTTACCCCTAATATTATAAAAAAAATATTATCATACGCTTAAACCAACTATTGTAAACAAAAATTGTTTTTGAAAACAATCTTAGAAATTTCATAATGTACAAAATATGTTAATTTATAATTGTTGTGAATTTTTATGTCTATTTTTTGAAAATTATTACTCAAAATAATCAGGCAAATCATAAATAACTTTCATTATTAATCAAAAAAGCAAAAAATAATTTTAAAAACTGACCTTAATTAATGCAAAAGTGTCTCTTACCTTACTATATGTACGTTTTGATCTAAAATAAGTAAAACTTCGTTCTTATGCTAAATTTTACATAAAAAAAATCTAATAGTTGAACTGTTTAAAGCTCTTTTTTAACATAGTAGAGGAATGAAATACGTTAGATTAAGTATAATGCGTATACGTGGACTAAAATCTCGTTTTGCGAAATAGGTACGGTTTAAAACGTCTTTTTCTCACTTTTTCCGAGTAAAATCTTCATTTTTTAGCATAAATTAAAGATCTAGGGGGCGGCACAACGAAAAAAAAAACATTGGTAAATAAGGGACACCCTAATATATATATATATATATATATATATATATATATATATATATATATATATATATATATAAACTGTACAGATATACAGGCTATGTATAAGCTGGGGGGATAGATTCCTAAAGTTACCTCACTCTTTCTATTCGCTCTGCGCTTCTATTCATGTCTATATTCGTTGGTATAAGCAAATGATTTTCAAAAGATATTACTGATAATTAAAATATAAGCTTAAATGTTATCAATATATATGAATACTGTCAAGAAATGTACAATATAAGATACCCTTCGTTCCCTATCCCTGAAAATGATTGCACCAAGTGCACATATAGAAGGATATGAGGAAAAAGATGAAAGGTATTTTAATTTAGACCCGTTTGTGGTACGAATGTCATGCCGCACTCACTCTGGAGTCTCTTTATATAAGGTGTTAGTTGTTAGTAATTAATAGTCCTCTCATAAGCCCAAAAACTCTCAAGACTTTCAGTCTTATCGAAAGCATTAATCAATTAAATTTTACTCATTTGAATTTCTTAAGACACAGCATTAAATGTTTTACACTATTTAACCCTTTGAGGGGCACATTTTTCTGTAAAAAAACGGGTTTTTTGAGATTAATTGTTTATAACAAATACTTCAATTAATGAATATTTGCAATTTCTCTATAAAATCTAATAAATCAGGTATTCAAGAGTTCAAAAAGTCTTATAGATGTCTTAAAAAGGCATATACGTTTTAGAAATACGGAAAAATCCAAAACCAAATAGGTGGGACAAATACGTACCACTGCCCCTCAAAGGGTTAACATACAAAGTTTTAGTAATAGTTAATGAAATTATTATTGATTCTACATCTATTTGCTTTAAACTTATAAATTTTAATATAAAATTTTCTCGTTACATTTACGAAAATAGAATATAAATGTTTAATGTAAAAATAACTCGCGATTTTTACTACCGGTACAGAGTGGAGATTTTATACCAAACTCCTTGCGGACTTGTAGAAATTCATGAAAAGAAAAGCACAGATATACGACTTATTTAATTTGAATGATACTTTATTTGTTGAGAGCCAGCCAAAGAGTGCCGTACAAAATTTATCCGAGCAACTAGATTGCCCATGATTGAGGCGCCGTCGCCGCTATATCCTCCTTCTCTTACTCTTATAATTTTCTAGGACGAAGAATATTTTATTAGTTGCTTTTAGTATAACCTAGGACTAAAAACAGATACGCAGCAAAAATGATATTTTATTCAAATACTTGATTCGGGCAACACTTTTTGTCTTCTTGATTAAAAGGACGTTGGATCTCTCTATCCTTTTCTAATTGAAAAATGTAGGTTTTTGAAAAAATTAGTAATTACACAGGCTCACAAAAAAAAAAAAAGTGTCTGTGCAATTGACCAGACCTATATATTCTTATGTATTTTTCGACGCTGAATCCGGATTTGCAATAAAAAAGTAGGGTTCAGCTACTTTTTTATGGGGTTTTGCTCAAAAAACCTCATTTTTTACGGTTTTTTCATGTTTCTTTTTAAATAAAAAAAAAATAAAGAAAAATTTTATTTTTTTGACTTTGGAATCGAATTTTACGGGAAAAAAAACATCGAAAACCATGTTTTGAATTTTTTTTTACAGAAATTTCAACCTACCATACGGCGATGAAAAGGTAGAAAATCGCGAAAAGTGAAAATTTGCTTCAAATTTGATTAAAATGACATTAAAATCAATTTTCACGATTTTAAACCGATTTATAAACATTAAAAATACTTTACTGAGGGTTTTTAAGGTCGCTTATCATGAATTTTAAGTCATTTTTTTCAAAAAACAACTCCTAGTCGGCGTAAGTGGACAATAAACGTAATAAATTGATATTTTTTTTCAAAAAATCGATGTTTTTCATACTGTTCTGGAGGTTTTCCACTACATAAATCACAAAACTAGAACCTTTTTAGACTCTTGGTCATAAAATAAGACTTAGAACTTATGTATAGCGATATTCATGAACTCCATTATAATATTTTGAGCTTCTTTTAAGAAGTGCCTTAGAGTTTTAATGGGTTAATCAATTGAGTTTGTAGAATTTTCGCTAATACTTCGCAACTTCGATAGTGAGATGTTGGATACTAGATATTGGCGATATCTATTTTTAGGCACGACCGCTATACGGAAGTGCCTTATATTTTCGACATCGCGAAAAATGTAACCCTTTAAAATATGTTTTTTTATGATAAAAAACTTATTTTTATAGCAAAATAAGATTATTACGAGGCTTCCTTAAAATGTATGTATGGATGTATGTGTGTGAGAAATCAAGTTTATGAATTTTCTCGACGAGTTTTTATCCGATCTGAATAATTCAAACGGGGAATTGTTTCAAATAATAACACAAGTAAACGTTCCTATTTTGAAAAAAATCGTTGGAAGCGTTTTTGAATAGGCGCCTTTTAAATGGTCAAAAAAATGGTTTTTTGGTAATAACTTTAATTTTTTTTCAAAAAGTATATAGAATAAAAGTTATAGAATATGAAAAAATAAATCTTTTTTATATCATACATTTTTCTCTGAAGTTAATATTATTCAAATTGTTCATGAAAAATGTTGAAATTAAAGGCTTTTTAATGATAATTTGATAAATATTATTTTTAAAAAAATATATATGATATTAAAAAGATGTATCTTATTTTTTTCTATAAATTTTATTTAATATACTTTTTTTGAAAATTCGTTTTTTTCAAGTTATCACCAAAAAATCATTTTTTTAACCTCTAAAGGGATAACAGTTTTAAAACCGCTCGAACGATTTTTTTTAAACTGCCAATATTTATTTGTATTATTGTTTTAAATCATCCCCCGTCGGAATGATTCAGATCAAATAAAAACTTTATACAAAACTTTACTTTTAAGCTACTGAACTATTTTTTTTCTTATAACTTTTGATAGATTATCCTATCCAAAACTTTAAAAAATATACATTAATGAAAATATGTCTTTTTCACATAACATAAATTTTTTTGAAATCAATCAACTTAATTCACAAGAAAAATTTAAATAATTATAAATTGGTTTTTTCAAATAAATACAATAAATTCAAACCTCCTGTTGAAAGATACGGTAAAAAATACAATGAAAAAAAGATATAAGATTAACTTTTAAGGCTTTTGCGTTTGTAAATGATATGTTTTAATATTCTTGAAATATTAAATAGCGAGCGCGAAGCGCGAGCGTTTTCGGTCGTGCCTTATATGCAAGAAGCGGAGCTTTTTGCATTCCTTGCTTCGCGAAGCGATGGTCCGAGGGCATTTCAGAGCTGAGCGAAGCGAAGCTCTGAAAGGACCGAGGTACGAGCAACAGCGGCCCTTTGGGCCGCTGTGGCGAGCTAGTTATTTTTGTCTTCCAAAAAAATATTTTAAATAAAATTTTGAAGTGTTTTACGCTTACGCACACGCTTCTCGTCAAATGACCGGCGTAAAGGATTTCTGACACGCTTTTGACCTCTTTTTGAAGATGTTTCTCTCTTCATCATCCAGCAGTAATCTGCCAACATATTTATACCCTATCGTCCTTGAAATCTGCGTTCAAATTCCTCCAAGTCTTGGTGAAACCTTTCTCCTTGCTCTTCACTAAAGTCCCCGTTGTTCTCAGGAAATTGATCAATATGTGAATCAAGGAAATGAAGCTTCAAGTTCATTAGACAGCCCATTTTTTAAAAGTTGCGTACCATTTTTTTACAATAGTTTTCTAATTTACGTCTTTAGTGCTATCCAAAAATTTTGTTGATACATCTTTAAAACTAGACCATGCTGCTTTCTCATCATCTTTCATAGTTCTTTCAAAGTTTCCATCTCTAAATAGAGTACGAATTTCAGGTCCATCAAAAATACCTGCGCTTAGTTTACCATCTGTTTTGTGGTGAAATACTTTGCTCAAATATTCGTAGCATTCCCCATCTTGGTCTAATGCCTTGAAAAATCGTTTCATTAAACCAAGCTTTATGTGAAGAGGTGGTATCAAAATTTTGGACGAATTCACAAGTGGCTCTTTTACAATATTTTGTTTTTCAGGTTCAAATGACTCTCTTAGCGGCCAAATTTTCTTTTTGTAGTGGTTTTTTTCCCCTATCTCTACTATCAAACATACACAAATAACAAAGATATTTCGTAAATCCTAGAATAATGTACTTCTTTTTTCTTAATATAAGCTATACCCCCTACTTTTGTTCTACAAAAGTAGCAATCGGTTTTATTTACTGGTTCTTTCCATTTTATTTGTGCAATGAATTTCAGGGACGCCTTGTCCTGATTTTTAGTAACTCGACTCATCATTATATGACACGAGTTACAGACAAAATGTGGTACCCCACTTTTGTCTTGCTGTGAAATTTCAATGTCAAAACATACTTTATACAAATCATTTATTGTTTCTGTTATTTTTCTTTTGTTTTTTGACCCAACGAATTTTGCACATACATAACAAAAGTTATCAGGATTACCAGTGCATTCATGATTGCATATGTTACCAGAAGTGCCAGCGGAGTTAAATAAAGATGAGGAATTGTGATGTGACATAAATTATATTTAAAACCCACACGCTAAGAATCCTGTCCTGATTGCAGATGAGTCAGCCGTCCTAGGGGTGATAACTCTCATACCTCCCCAGGCCTGAGTATGAGAGCTTTCTGACTTTGACGAGGACAATGTCAACTCGTCGTCAGACACACTACAGCATCCTTCTCACATCTTAGCACTCCCCTGCAAGACAGCGCGCCTTCGCTGGTTTTGTTACTACAAAGAGTTGGATCGACGAATCATTCTACACATCCCATTTTTAGGGCAGTTGTCATCGTGGCCAACGTCTCCGTAGCAGCAGGTTTTTGATAGTACTGCTATTGAGAAGCAATATAAGTTATAAACTTTAGGTAGTTTAATTCAATTATCCAAAATGCAGAGAGTATCTAATAATTGCAAAGTTCAAGTTCATCACGCTAACAAAAGCTAAAAACGATTGTTACTTTTGATAAATAAGAGTGTATGACTTGAACTTCTTTCTTTAAATGTATTATTCTAGTTCTAAAACTGTTGAGTTTCCAGAAAATATCCTTATAGAAGGTTTAGAAAATGAAGAATCACGAGATAGTTCTACAGCAGGTTTAGATTCACTGCATGTGGACTATCATTCGACAAATCAGATTAATGTGAAAGAAACTGAACCAAGCGATAACACATCATCCGAAGATCTAAGCGAATCCAACGAAAGTGAAGAAAATCTCTCTTCAGATGATGATGAAAAATATGTACCTAAAGGTGTGGAGAAATCTGTGAAAAAATATGATTAAAAGAGTCTGAATGATTTATTTAGAAAGGCTGGTCTATCTAAAGAACAATCTGAATTGATGGCTTCAGACTTCAAAAAGCGAAATATGCTGACAAAGGGAACTAAAGTAAGTAAATATCGTGACCGAGAGAAAACCTTTCGAAAATATTTTAAAGAAGATTCAGGGCTAGTCTACTGCATTGACGTAAAAGGACTTATTGACGAATTGAAACCAGGTATATACAAACCTGAGGTCTGGCGCCTGTTCATTGATTCGTCTAAGCGGAACCTTAAAGCAGTCCTTCTTCATAATACAAATAAGTACGCTCCTATACCATTAGCGCATTCAACTGTACTAAAAAAAGAGTATTCAAACATTGAATTGGTTTTGTCAAAAATAAAATACGAGGAACATAAATGGCTAATATGTGGAGACTTAAAAATTTTATCTATGATACTAGGACAACAATCTGAATTTACAAAATATCCTTGTTATTCGTGTATGTTTGATAGTAGGGATAGTGGAAAAAACCACTACAAAAAGAAAATTTAGCCGTTAAGAGAGTCATTTGAACCTGAAAAACAAAATATTGTAAAAGAGCCACTTGTGAATTCGTCCAAAATTTTGATACCACCTCTTCATATATAGCTTGGTTTAATGAAACAATTTTTCAAGGCATTAGACCAAGATGGGGAATGCTATGAATATTTGAGCAAAGTATTTCACCACAAAACAGATGGTAAACTAAGCGCAGGTATTTTTGATAGACCTGAAATTTGTACTCTATTTAGAGATGAAAATTTTGAAAGAACTATGAAAGATGATGAGAAAGCAGCATGGTCTAGTTTTAAAGATGTATCAACAAAATTTTTGGATAGCACTAAAGACGTAAATTAAAAAACTATTGTAAAAAAATGGTACGCAACTTTTAAAAAATGGGCTGTCTAATGAACTTGAAGCTTCATTTCCTTGATTCACATATTGATCAATTTCCTGAGAACAACGGGGACTTTAGTGAAGAGCAAGGAGAAAGGTTTCACCAAGACTTGGAGGAATTTGAACGCAGATTTCAAGGACGATAGGGTATAAATATGTTGGCAGATTACTGCTGGATGATGAAGAGGGAAACATCTTCAAAAAGAGGTCAAAAGCGTGTCAGAAATCCTTTACGCCGGTCATTTGACGAGAAGCGTGTGCGTAAGCGTAAAACACTTCAAAATTTTATTTAAAATATTTTTTCGGAAGACAAAAATAAAAATAGATATCGCCAATATCTAGTATCTAGAGTATCTAGAAAATTCTACAAACTCAATTGATTAACCCATTAAAACTCTAAGGCACTTCTTAAAAGAAGCTGAAAATATTATAATGGAGTTCATGAATATCGCTATACATAAGTTCTAAGTCTTATTTTATAACCAAGAGTCTAAAAAGGTTCTAGTTTTGTGATTCATGTAGTGGAAAACCTCCAGAACAGTATCGGAAACATCGATTTTTTGAAAATATCAATTTATCACGTTTATTGTCCACTTACGCCGACTAGGAGTTGTTTTTTGAAAAAAATGACTTAAAATTCATGATAAGCGACTTTAAAAACTTCAGTAAAGTATTTTTAATGTTTATAAATCGGTTTAAAATCGTAAAACTTGATTTTAATGTCATTTTAATCAAATTTAAAGCAAATTTTCACTTTTCGCGATTTTCTGCCTTTTCATCGCCGTATGGTAGGTTGAAATTTCTGTAAAAAAAAATTTAAAACATGGTTTTCGATGTATTTTTTCCCGTAAAATTCGATTCCTAAGTCAAAAAAATAAAAATTTTTTTTTTTATTTAAAAAAAACCATGAAAAAACCGTAAAAAATAAGGTTTTTCGAGCATAACCCCATAAAAAAGTAGCTAAACCCTACTTTTTTATTGCAAATCCGGATTCAGCGTCGAAAAATACATAAGAATATATAGGTCTGGTTAATTGCACAGACACTTTTGTTTTTTTGTGGGTCTGTGTTATTGATAAAAATTGAGAGTTTTCCGCAACTTGTACAGTAAAAAGCAATATTTTTTATGATAAGGGCAAATTAATTTTGTTGCTTTGTTTTTAAGAAAAGTTTGACATAGTTAAAAAATAGTCTAAGTTATGATTTTTTAAGTATGTCAAACTTTTCTTGAAAACAAAGCATCAAAATTGATTTGTCCTCATCAGAAAAATACAAGTTGCGAACAACTCTTAATTTTTATCAATAATCACCAGTTTTTCCAATAATCTATATTTTTTAAATAAAAAAGGATGGAGAGATCCAGTTTTCTCTTAAATCTCCAGATTTATTTATTTTTAATGAAACTAGGAGAACATTGAGTTTTCAAGTAGTTAATTAAAATATTTTGGATTTAAAGCAACCAGAGAGATCATATTTTAATGCATATTAACGAAAATATCGTATCTCTTTATTTCTTTTGCATTTTCAGTCTTATTATATTCACGCTAGCTAAGCGCCATCAAAGAAAGTATTTAAGATATTTTTGACCAAAAAGTATAAGAAAAGTAAAATATTATCAAATCATCCATCATTTTTGTTTGAATGTAGCTTTAATTGTTAGTGAAAAATAGTTTATTATTAGATATTTATTTAGCTCGACTATTTTTGCTAAAGTTAAAATATTAATTTTAACGCAAATACTTGAAATAAAAAAATCTGAGAAATCAAAGTTGTAGTATTATAAAAATAATTGGATAAGAAAATAATAAAATTTTAGTGTTTCGGTAATTGATTATCGAAAACATAATTTATAACGCTTCGTAACAATTATGAAAACATGTTACGAAATTAAATACAACCAGAAATCAAAAGAGTATCAGGTAAACGTTTTGAAAGGATTTGGTTTCAACAAAATGAGGCTCTAGCCTATCACGAGAAAAACGTTGTGAGATGAAACCTTCCCCAGTTAATGATTGGTAGACGAAGAGAATTTAGGTGCACGGTGCGTTCTTTTAGACTCAGCTTCACTCGACTACTTTTTTTAAGAATATTAAAAAAAAAGATTTATTTAAACAAACCTAGAGACTTGCATAAACTAAGAAAAATAATCTTTTATTCTCTGCTCCCTCTTTCTCTTATGCTCAAATATTTTTCTATATAAATAAGTTTAAGCTTAAATATAAGTTTATGTTTTTATTTCAATAAGTGAAAAATTTGTTTATAAGCTGTTTTTTTCCTAAAGTTGACAATATCTTGGAATACGATAGTTTCTTAATCCTTAACAGCTGTGTACACTGTAATAAAATGTATATAAAGGCCGTGCAACAAAAGTTCAATTTTTTCTCTCTAAAGTGACAAACATTTTACATGATCTAATAACCCGTTTGCCTAAAGGTCCACTATGTCTCAAGCCATTGAATACTATTAATCTTTTAACGGGATGTTGGTGCTGCAACAATCGAGTTTTGCTTTTTTTATTTTATCAAAATCTTTTTAAATTCATAAATTAAACAAATATAATGACTCGTCCGCACTAAAGCTATATTAATACAATAATTTTTGTTAAAGAGATGTAAAACGGACACTACACCTGTACTCATAGATATTAGCTTCCTTTTCATTTTATTGCTGAATTTCCAGAAAAGAAATGCATTAGCTTATAGTATGTACCATGATGATTATTGAGATAAATTTTCAAATAAATTCATTAATTAGTTTTTAAGATATTTGGATTTCTATACAAAATTGAAAAATGTTAATAGATAATTTTGGAACCTCAAATTCTCAATAACCAATGAATGAATTTATTTAAAAATTTAACCGAATAATCTTCATGGTACATACTACAAGCTAATGCATTTTTTTATTAAAAATTTTGCAATAAAATGTTAAGATAGTGAATATTTATGACTACAGGTCTGCCGTCCAAAGTAAGAAAACCTTAACTCCAATGGGATTCCAATGTAGTTAACCACTTTTATACTTTGGACGGCAGAGGTGTAGTGTCCCTTTTACATCCCCTTAAAATAAAAAATCATTTGGACTTGTTATTTTTTTATGAGCTTGGATTGGAAATTAGATATAAAACTCGACAAACCTAACCTTAAGGGGACGCTGTATCTCTCTATTCTTTTCTAATTGAAAAATGTAAATTTTTGGGAAAACTAGTTATTATTGATAGAAATTAAGGGTTGTCCGCAACTTCTATAGTGAAAAATAATATTTTGTCTGATAAGAGCAAATTAATTTTGTTGCTTTTTTTTCAAGTAAAGTTTGACATACTTACAAAATCCTAAATTAGGCTAGAGAATACGTTATTTAAGTATGTCAAACTTTACTTGAAAAAAAGCAACAAAATTAATTTGCTCTCATCAGACAAAATATTGTTTTTCGCTATAGAAGTTGCGGACAACCCTTAATTTCTATCAATAATAACTAGTTTTCCCAAAAATTTACATTTTTTAATTAGAAAAGGATAGAGAGATCCAGCGTCCTCTTAAAATACGATACATTAAAAGTTTTTATCATAACTTTGTATGTATAATATTTTGGTGGATTTCTTGAGTTGTCCGCACTAGAGTTTAATCTTACAAATTTTTGCTTTGTAGCGAAAAAACTCGATTAAACGCGTCTTTCATTCATGAGTTAGGATTGGAAATATTGTTAGAAGGCGGGCAGTTTCGTCATGCTTTAAGGACGGGACTGGTCGATATTTCGACCACTCAAGTATCATAATATTTTTAAGTGATTTTGGGGATAATATTATGTTTTGAATATAGAAAATATAGTGTAAGAATACTGGTCGAAATATCCACCAGTCCCGTCCCTAGAAGATTAAAATAAATAATTCAATCTTATATCATAAAATTTCATCATTTTACTAGCTACTTAAGAATCAAATACATCATTCATTTGCTTTTTTTCGAATAGCATACGATTTTCACATCTTCACATTAACAGTTTCAAGCACCTTGATAGGTGAAATCTTCTAATTTAAATTATTTGCAGTTTCATTATTTTTCTATATCTAAACTTATATCTTCTAGTTCAATTAACATTTTTCATAAAAAACTCCGTTATATTTTTTCTTTTTTCATGAAAATGAAAACTCAAAGAGATAAGGGCAGTTGAAATCGGTGCATATGTATGAAAATCGTATTAACTTGTACCGGTTATAACTTTTGCAATTTAATATATTTTGAAAAACAATTAATACGAGTCTTATATTTTTTTGTGTTTACCTGATGGATATAATGGATTTTTTCATGAAAAATGTTAATTCTATTTCTTCTAAAGCTAAGATTCTATTTCTTTAAAAGTTTAATTATATTTCTTCCAAAGTTCATTAGAGTATTATTAAATCATTTTAAAGAAATTTTCATTAAATTAAATATATCCAATACTATCTTTTTTATAAATAAAACTTACTAAATTAAATTTCTAATTTCTATTTCTTATAAATTAGCAATTTTTCTTGTATCTTAATTTAAGTTCGAATATTTTGCATTTGTAATTATATTTTGAATATAATACTGTGGTGGTCTGAGACTCCTATCAGACCGTGGTACAGAAGTTATACAGAAGGACAAGGAAGTTGAGGTTATGAAATAACTACACGAAAGATATATGTGGTTGAGCGTATATTGCTATAGCCAGGTATACAGTCAGTAATCGAATGTAAGAGATAATGTGTCTTACTAGAGTGTCTCCGTAAAGTGACAGAGTTAACGCTCGCATGCTAGCACGTTAACTCGTATCGCATAGTGGGGGAATCATAGATTCCATCTTGTAGGCTACTACTACTGTCACACAAATACGTAACCCCACAATACTCTCCCTCTTCTTTTAAATTTTGTATGTGTACTTAATTGCATTGCAATTGTTTTAATTATTCTTGCAGTATTCTGGTTAAACATACTTCATACTTGTAATGACGTACTCTCACTCATTCCGTGCGCACTACAAATTTATTTTTATCTGACTCCATACATTTACATATAAAAAAAAACATTCTAATTATTATAAATTGCAATTTGACAATTACATACATATACTATCTGTGGTTACATTCCCATACGCATTTAATTGTACTTTAATATTTATCAACTCTGTCCGCGCCTAATTGCACTTTTTACATTTAGACTGTGCTTAATTGCACTAAATCCTGTAGTTACTCTTTTATACGCGCTTATTTGTACTTAAACATATAAGTTGTTATGCGCCTAATTGCACTTACGCGTTTTGTTTTGTGCTCAATTGTACTTACATTTGGCTGTATGTTTAATCACACTTGTACATATTATTGTCACGCTATTTGCACTAATTATTTCTGTACGCGTGAAATGCATTAAATGCAATAAGTCTTATTTTTAATATATAAAAAATACTACAATTTGTACATAAATTACATGCGTTCGCTACGCTCAGTCTTATACTTTGATACATTATTATTTGATGCGTTTTACATTTTACACTTCATGAAAATATATGTTGATCATTTATATGAATCGTTATATAGATACGCTTAAAGCGTTGTTCAGAAGCAAAACATACATAATTTTCGATTTACATAATGGGTGTGTTTTACACGCTTACATAAAATAAACACTCTTTTACTGTGCAACCATGTCTTGCATGCGTTGGATGCGCTAATAATTTTCATACCTGACATTAACGTTGGATATTAGTACTGAAATAATACATGCATAAAAAAATAAAAAGGTACAATATTTGCAACGCATGATTGCACGACATACAAAATATAATACACTCACTCTTGCACTCGCACACTCACAACACTTTACTGCACTGAGTTTGTCTTTCTTCATGCGTTCCACGATTCTTCTCTCTTCTTAATACTGCTGGTAAAGTATTTGGAGCAGGTCATCCTCTTGATAGATGCTTGTTCCGCAGCTCTTCAGGAATTTGCGGAGATCGCCCATGATCCTAACTTTACATTTCCTTGCCGTAAAGGTGAACTCCTCCTGATGGTTTTGGATTATCCTCTGGACGATGCTGATGTCAATCTGCCTTTAGTTCTTGTTATTCTTACCCAGAGAGTTGTGGATCACGAGTTGAGTCATCTTACGGTCCCCCAGGGATGAGAGGAGCTGCTGGATCCCTGCATGGTATTGCATTTTTACCGAGTGCAGGCTGATTGCATCTGTGAACCTTAAGGGTCCCAGAGGTGTGACGTCCAAGATGTTAAGGGTGTTCAGCACAAAACTCCTTTGTAATATCCGCGCCAGGCTCTGTGTAACGTACCGGTTTCCTTCAATGCTCAGCTCCTTCAGGGTGAAGTTTTCTTCGAGTCTTGGCTGGTATACAAACGGTAGCTCCTCTGTGGGGTACTTGAAATAGGAGAAGTGGAAAATCCTCACTTTGTTTCCTGAGTTGTAGAACTTATCAAGGAGGCGCCAGATATGCACTTCTCCATCTATATTGTTAAGATCCTGGACGTACAACTCCTCCAGTGTCTCGTTACTCTCCAAAAACCCAAACAGATGCTTGATGATGAGGGCTCTGCACTCGATCAAGCGCAGAACGCTGAGATACCTGAGTGTGGTCCCGCTGAGTGCCTTCAGCCTAACCAAGTTGTTCTGGTGGATGCTGAGGCTCGTCATCTCTAGAAATCTTCGAGCAATCCCGTTGCTCACGGTGAAAACCCGGCCGAATCTATCGAGTAGCTGCAACGACACTTTTACTCCCCGAAGATCTAGGTGTCGTAGGTGACTCTTCATGCCGTCCGCTCTTCTCTGCCTCTCAATGATTCGTAGCAGGAGCTCTATGGTGCACACGCCAATGGGCTTCCTCATGAGTATGCTTGTGAAATAAAACTCACCCGCATCTTGCCAGGCGTACTTACATCCGTGAGGGCCGCTGTATCTGCCGCTGCTTGCGTTGAAGTCTAGCGTACCCAGGCGGTAGCCAACATCCCTGCATCCCCCCAGGGCGCTCAATAAATTCAACTTATCGTTGTTAAACGAGTACTCTAATATTTGCCCCAATATGGACGGAAAGCGAAGAGCCACAAGAGACGAACCCGCCGACTCTGCCGAGTCGTCGGTCTTCGGCCTGACCTCTTCATCACACACAATCTCTTGGTGTGGCTTTACCCTGATATACTGGGTTCGTATCTTACTACCCTCCGCATTCACGGTTTCATAAAAAACTTTCTTGAGCATGACGTTGCCCTTGAATTTGATGCAAGGGGCCAACCCCGAAAAGCCTAGGATCGCCGACGCCTGGTTGTTCTTATTACGGACCTTGATTCCATAGTTGGTCTGACCTCTCTCTTACAACAGTCTATCAAGGGTGGTTTTCCTGCTATTTTTAGGCAAGTCGTAGATAAAAACCTCCTTGATCTGTCGGTCACCAATAAACAGGGTGGGCGTGCGATACTCCACCTGCTCGTGCGCCACCATCATGGTTCGCTGCGCCGCTCTTCGAAGAGTGTTCACGGTTGATGTAGTATTGTCGGAACTGTTGTTCAAACTCCTCGGAAACGATCTCGGCCAGTCGCAGTTCGTGCCTTATAGAACAATCTTCTGTCGCCATGATGTGACGAGAGAGGTCTTCCTTAATTCTTGTGATCTCCTGCATCTTCGTGGAACGCACACGCACTAAAACTGAGGAAAGAAGAACACTAATGTTTATTAGAAATATGTTAACAATGGGTGTTCCTAGGAATGGGACAGCTGTCCAGTGAGAGCACACCAAGGCTACCTGAATAAAACAGAAAAAACAAAATGTTAATCTTTATAAAGAAAAAAATGGTATACATATACATTTAAATATATTAATACATACATCATACAATACAATCAGTGTTATATCCTTGCTCATATGTCATTTATTCTTTAATTTTTTACAACCCTTGAAACTATTTACAAAAGCGGGTGGAGCATTGTTCCCTACATTAGCACTAAGGTCGAACCTAACTAATTTTTTAATCGCAGTTTTCCTAACGCGATCGTCTTTTAGAATACTACTTATATCGATGCTATCGGTTCTTTTGCTCCTTTCTAAGATTTTGGGTATAAACCTATCTTTTTTCGGCTTATGAGGGACTGCGTTTGTGTGCTCTATGCTTCTACCTTTATTGCTCTGTGATGCACTCGTAGCATCCGGCTGGCTAACAACTATCTGTTCGTCTGAGTGACGGTCTTGTGGGTCTAACTCACTAGGAGAGGCCCAGGCCTCCGGATCACGGATTTTGCTCAAACTTTGGGATAAGTTTCTAGGTGTCAAAATATGGAGAAAACCAGAATTTTAGACCATAACGCTCGAAATTTTCCTAGTTATAGGCAATCAGAGAAAATCACTAAAAAAGTTACTAGATTTTCAAACGCCTATAGTTTTTTAGCATTAACAACTAGACACTTGTAATTGTTTTTAAATGAAAGCTGAGCTCAAATCCTTTCGAAATAGCACCTACAGCATATCAAAATATTATTTTTTCCTATAGCTACAGTGTTATAAAAATTGTACTACATTTTAGCATTTATTATTAATTAATGTTATTAAAGGAAATTCACGTTAAAATCTTATAGCGCTGTAACGTTGGGAAAAAATAATATTTTGATATGCTACAAGCACTATTTTGAAAGGATTTGAGGTCAGCTTTCATTCGAAAATAGTTTTGAGCTTATAACTGTTAATGCTAAAGAGCTATAAGTGTTTGAAAATCTAGTATCTTTTTCAGTGATTTCCTTTAATTACCTATAACTAGGGAAATTTTAAGCGTTAGGGTCCAAAATTCTGGTTTTCTTCATATTTTGACACCTAGAAACTTATCCCAAAGTTTGAGCAAAATCCGTGATCCGGAGGTCTGGGCCTCTCCTAGTCAGCCGGAGATACTTCGTCTGGTGGATTGACGTCGTCAAAGGTTGCATCTAACCATTCTCCCCGAGCGCTCCGCACATCTTCATTGCTACGGTGTACTTCCACCTCTGTGCGCGTTTGCTGGCCTTGAGCAACGTTGCATGGGGTATCATTATCATGTATTGGTGGCGTGGGCAGCTGTTCTTCGCTTCTTAGAAAGAAGGTTGGTTTCAATCTATCTACTGATACAACCACGTTTCTGCCATTTTTCTCTATAATATAATCTACCATCATCGTGCCTTGCTATCACCATGTCAGCTCCGGAATACGGGTGTGTTAGGGGTGGTTTGACCGCCTTCATCTTCTCGAACACATGGGTACAGCAACTTAGTTCTTTAAATATAAAGGTTTTAATTGCGCAATGATGTGCAGTGGATACTGGCTTAATTCGCCTCATGTACTCCTTAAATTCCACGAGAAATTCACCCTAATCATGTGCACTGATCTCCCGAAACTCACAGAGATCGCCTGGTACAGTTAATGTTGTACCATATAAAAATTCGGATGGACTCGCCCCCGTATCTAATTTTAGGCGGGTGCGCAGGCCAAGCATTACTGTAGGCAAGACCCTGGTCCATTCTGCCGTTTCTATGTGACACATGATTGCGGTTTTAAGATCTCGGTGCCATCTCTCTACGATGCCGTTGGAGGCTGGGTGATATGGAGTTGTTCTGATTTTCTCACACCCGATGTAGTTTAACAACTGTTTAAATAGTTGAGCCTCAAATTGCCTTCCTTGGTCGCTTGTTATGATGACTGGTGCACCAAATCTTGTCACCCAATTATCATAAAAAGCGCGTGCAATTGTGGGGGCGGATACATCTTGCAGCGGAACAGCCTCTGGCCATCTTGAAAACCTGTCTATCATTGACAGAATATATCTGTATCCTTTACATGATGGTAGTGGGTCCACGAAATCCGTACGAACATGGGTGAAACGAGCATCTGGCTCAGTGAACTTGGAAGGCAAAAACTTATTTTCTCGCATGATTTTAGATTTTTGGCACTCAATGCACGCCTTGCACCATGCTGCCACCTCCTGATTCATCTTCGGCCATACATACTGCTGTCTAATCAGCTTCGCTGTTACTTTGCCCGATGGATGTGAGTTCTGATTATGGAACAAGTTAATTACATCCTGCCTTAGTTCCTCAGGAACATAAGGACGGAAAACTTGATCCACTAACTCTACATACAGGAAGGTCTTACCAGCTCCCCACTGCAGCTTAAATAGCTTGAGAGGGTGACTAGGATTCTCGAAAATCATTTTCAGTTTTTCATCCTCTAGCTGCTTCTTTGCTAGCTCCTCTAGGGAGAAAAGCGCAGGAAATCTTACATCCTCAATCCTTGATAAGGAGTCTGCCACGGCGTTATCTTACCCTGGCAAGTAGCATATCTCGGTGTTGAATTCAGCTATGTACGATAGCCTTCTGCCATGAATTGCAGGGCAATCCTCTGCATTTTGTGCAAGTACATATACGAGCGGTTTATGGTCTGTGTATATTTTAAACTCACGACCCTCGAAATAATATCTAAAATACTTAAGTGCTTCGTATATGACCGACTTCTTATCTAAAAGGCAATAATTCCTTTGAGCAGGCGTGAATTTTTTTGAAAAGAACGCTAATGGTTGCCATACATCCTTCACTAGCTGTTCGAGCAATGCCCCCATCGTGAAATTCGATGCATCCGTTACTACTCTTATCTCTGCATTTTCTGCAGGGAATGCTAAAAACGCCTCTTCGGCTAATTCTTTTTTTGTTTGTTCGAACGCGTCCCCTGCCTCTTTTGTCCATTCCACTGGACGTTTGTCTTTCTTTTTAATGTCACTGATAAGTGCATTCAGATGACGTTGTGTTTCGGCTGCACGCGGTAGACATTTTCTATAAAAATTTATCATGTCAAGATACCTGCGCATATCATCTTTAGTTACCGGCTTAGGGAATTCTATAATCGCTTTAACTTTACTTGGGTCCGGGCGAAACCCTTCTCCGCTTACTTGATGTCTGAGGAATATTAACTCTGACACGCCAAACTTACATTTCTCTACGTTGAGATGTAAGTGAAATTTAGCCAATCTCTCAAATACGATCTTCAGGTGATTCTCGTGCTCCTCTTGCGATGAAGATGCAACGAGAATGTCATTCACGAACGCGAATGCAAAGTCTCAATCTCTCAGGGCGAGATTTGCATACTGCTGGAAGGTCTGAGCGGCGTTACAGAACCCGAACGTCATTACAAGATAGTCAAAAAGCCCAAAAGGCGTCACAACCATCGTTTTGGGTACGTCTTCCGGAAGGATCGGTATTTGCAAGAACGCTTGTTCGAGGTCCAGAGCGGAGAATACTCTTTTACCGTGCAAATTACTTGTAAAATCGTGTAAGTGCGGTAGGGGGTATCTGCCAGGAACCGTAACGTTATTTAATTTGCGATAATCGCCGCAAATACGCCAGCTGCCATCCTCCTTGGGTACCATATGGATGGGTGTAGCCCACGGACTTTTTGAAGGTCTACGAATTGCCTTCTTGACCCATTTCTCAAATGCCTTTTTGGAGGCCTTTAGCGTCTCTGGTGGAAGTCTTCGTGGCCTCTGAGCGACAGGGGGTCCCGTCGTCTTAATATAGTTGTATACGCCCCTGTGTTTTGCTGGCAAGGGATCTTTTATACCGACTATCGAAGGGTATTGGCTTGACAGCTTAGCATATTTATTACTCGGGTCCACGATTGATACCTGTATCAACGTTACGGTTTTATTCAATTCTTTAACGGACTCTTGCGTTTCACCATCCAGGAGTCTCCGTCTCGTGAGATCTGGTAGTAAATGGTATTCTTTTAGTGAACCACCGCCTAAGATCGCGTATGGCACGTCCGCCGCGATAAACGTCCAGGCAAATCGTTTATCCTTGAACCCTAGGTCTAGCTGCATATGTACGGTACCGTATGTGGATATACGTGTGTTATTCGCAGCGTATAATTTGAACCTGACAGGTTTTTCACTTTGTCCTTTGCTGTTGGGAACAAGTGACACTTCCACGCCCGAATCTATCAAAAATGTTTTTCCTGAAGATCTATCTTTAATATGGAGACAGATTGACTCGATACCGGAAGCGCACGCCACATCTACGCGCCGGTTTTGGAGTTTAACGGTTGATTATCCGTTTTATTTTCTGTCATCGGACCCTTAGCGTCACCTCCTGCCTTATAGCTATGACGTCTTTTAATCTTTTTATTTTTATCGTCCGGATTTTTCCATGCGCAGGGCTTTATATATGGGACATCTATAAGCTTTAATACCCAATTGAGCATGATATTTACATAGCTTACTCGCGGATCTACTCCTATTTCTATCTCTATCTCCGTGGCTACGAGACCTTGGATGTCTTTCGTTGTCATAATTACGTCTTCTATCTAGCTGTTCCCTAACTACGGCTTCTATTTTCGCGAATTCCTCTGCGCTATCTTTCACTTCCTCTACCGCGCTTATTTCTTTTTTACTTTCTAACGAATTCTTATGAATTTCGTCCGCGTGTTTAACGAGCAGCGCCTCATCTGTATCCGGGCCATGTCCAGCCATATAATATCACAGGCCCACAAAATGAAAAAAAATGTCTGAACTTTTGACCGGACATACATATTCCCATGTATTTTTCGACGCTGAATCCGAATCTGTAATAAAAATATAGGGTTTTCCTACCTTTTCTCAGAGTTTTATTGAAAAAAACTCATTTTTTACGGTTTTTTTGCGGTTTTTCGAGCCTAGAAAAAACAAATCATGAGATACGGTTAATTGGACTTCAAAATCGAATTCTACGGGAAAAAATACACGGGAAACCATACCTTCAAATTTTTTTAACGCGATTCTAGTCCTCTGTATGGGGCTGAAAAGATGAGGAAATCGGTAAAAGTCGAAATTTTGCCTAAAATGGATTTAAACAATATTAAAATTTAATCATGCGTCTTTTGAAGAGTCGATAAACATTGGAAATACTATCCTGGGAGTTTTTCAGATTGCTGATCATGAATTTGAAGTCAGATTGTGTAAAAACTACTTCTAGAGGGCGGTGACAAGAACTGTATATGGTAAATTTATCGATTTTATAAAAATTTTACGTCTGAAATACTAATTTTAGAGTCTTTCACAGCATTGACTGTAAATTCAAGATATTAACTTAGCCTATTGTGTACGTTAAACTTAACATTTTGTCTATATTTGTCTCTCTCTCTCTCTCTCTCTCTCTCTCTCTCTCTTCCGATGTTTTTTTAAATTGGCTTACGCTTACGTACACGTTTCTCTTCGAATGACCGATGTAGTGGATTTCTGACACGTTTTTGTCCTTTTTCGCAGCTGTTTCTCTTTTTATCATCCAGCAGTAATCTGCTAACATGTTGATACCCCAGTTTCCTTGAAATCTACGTTCAAACTCCTTTCAATCTTGGTGAAATCGTTCACCATGCTCTTCACTAAAGTCTCCGTTATTTTCAGGAAACTGATCAACGTGTGAATCAAGAAAATGAAGTTTTAAGTTCATTAGACAACCCAATTTTTCAAAATTACGTACCATTCTTTTTACAATAGCTTTATAATTCGTGTCTTTGGCATTACCCAAAAATTTCGTCGATACCTCTTTAAAACTTAATCATGCTGCCTTTTCAACATCAGTCATGCTTTGTTCAAAGTTTTCGTCTCTAAATAAAGTTCGGATTTCAGGACCATCAAAAATACCTTCATTTAATTTAGCATCAGATTTATGGGGAAATACTTGGCTTATATATTGGAAGCATTGACCGTCCTTGTCCAAAGCTTTAACTAATTGCTTTATCAATCCAAGCTTTATATGCAGAGGCGGTATCAAAATTTTCGAAGGATTAACGAGTGGATCTTTTATAACATTCTGTTTTCCAGGTTCAAACGATTCTCTTGATGGCCAAATTTTCTTTTTATAGTGTTTTTCTCTATCTCTGCTATCAAACATGCATAAATAACATGGGTACTTCGTAAATCCAGATTGTTGTCCAAGTATCATAGATAAAATCTTTAAATCGCCACATATTTGCCATTTATGTTCTCTATATTTTATTTTCGTTAAAAGTAGTTCAAGATTGGAATACTCTTCTTTAAGTACTGTTGAATGTGCTAATGGTATAGGAGCATATTTATTTGTGATATTGAGGAGTACTGCTTTAAGGCTGCGCTTTGATGAATCAATGAATAGTCGCCAATTTTCAGGTTTGTATATGTTGGGTTTCAATTCATCAATAAGACCTTTCACGTCCGTGCAATAAACCATATTAGAATCATTCTTGAAATAATTTCTAAAGCGCTCTTCTCGATTACGATATGCACATACTTTAGTACCCTTTGTCAACATATTTCGTCTCTTAAACTCTGAAGCCATAAACTCTGATTGTTCCTTAGATAAACCACTCTTTCTAAATAAATCGTTCAGACTTTTTTGATCAAACTTTTCAACAGTTCGTTCTTCACCCTTAGGAATATACTCTTCATCACTATCCAGAGAATGTTCTTCAGGTGAACTTAGATCTTCTTCATTTGGTGTGTTTGTGTCAGAGACAATTTGATCTCTCAATTTTTTATTTATACTTATTCTGTTGTAAAACTGGGTACTGTTGTTTAGAAATGAATTCGGTTTCATTTTAAAGCTCCGTTCAGTTAATCACTGTTGTACACTGTCATTGATCTTAAAGCATTGTTTATAAACGAATGGGACTTATGATCTTTTTCCAAAGCTATATATATATATATATATATATATATATATCAGTACTCTATAAGGGTACCTAAAAAAAACCTGCTGCTGCGAAGTATTGGTCACGATGACAACTGCCCTGAAAATGGGATGTGTAGAATGATTCGGTGTACTCAATACTTTGCAGTAACGAACCCAGTGAAGGCGCGCTGTCCTGCAGGGGAGCACTAGGATGTGAGAATGATGCCGTAGTGTGTCCGACGACGAGTTGACATTGTCCTCGTCAAAGTCGGAAAGCTCTCATACTTAGGCCTGGGGAGGTATGAGAGTTATCACCCCTAGGACGGCGGACTCACCTGCGATCGGAACAGGATTCCTAGTGTGTGGGGTTTAATTCAACAATATGGCTAATTCAAATTTTCAACCTTTTTTAAACTGCGCTGGTACATCCAATAACAGTTTTAACCATACGTGTAATGGATCTCAAGATAATTTCTGTTATGTATGTTCAGAATATATTGGACAACGAAACAAAAGGAAAATCACAAATAATATTAATTTTATCTATCAAAAATGTTTTGATATTGAGATTTCTCAACAGGATAAAATTTGGGTTCCTCATTATATATGTGCTTCATGTTATGCCATGATGAATCGATACAACACCAGTCAGGCTAGGTCCAAATTAAAATTTACTATACCTACAAAGTGGAAGGAACCAAAAGATGAAAATGAATGCTATTTTTGTTTAACAAAGATACAAGGTTTAGACAAGATACAGAAAAAAGGAATAGTATATCCTAATACTTCTTGTATAGAATTTCCATCCAAGAATTTTATAGATATTTTTGAAAATAAAGATTCGAGAGATAGTTTTACAACAGGCTTAGGGAATCTTAATGTAGATAAAAACTCGACAGATGAAACAACTGAAAATCTGATTGCCGCAGACGGAAGCTCATCAAATGAAGAAGATCTAAGTTCACCTGAAGAACATTCTCTGGATAGTGATGAAGAGTATATTCCTAAGGGTGAAGAACGAACTGTTGAAAAGTTTGATCAAAAAAGTCTGAACGATTTATTTAGAAAGAGTGGTTTATCTAAGGAACAATCAGAGTTTATAGCTTCAGAGTTTAAGAGACGAAATATGTTGACTAAGGGTACTAAAGTATGTGCATATCGTAATCGAGAAGAGCGCTTTAGAAATTATTTCAAGAATGATTCTAATATGGTTTATTGCACGGACGTGAAAGGTCTTATTGATGAATTGAAACCCAACATATACAAACCTGAAAATTGGCGACTATTCATTGATTCATCAAAGCGCAGCCTTAAAGCAGTACTCCTCAATATCACAAATAAATATGCTCCTATACCATTAGCACATTCAACAGTACTTAAAGAAGAGTATTCCAATCTTGAACTACTTTTAACGGAAATAAAATATAGAGAACATAAATGGCAAATATGTGGCGATTTAAAGATTTTATCTATGATACTTGGACAACAATCTGGATTTACGAAGTACCCATGTTATTTATGCATGTTTGATAGCAGAGATAGAGAAAAACACTATAAAAAGAAAATTTGGCCATCAAGAGAATCGTTTGAACCTGGAAAACAGAATGTTATAAAAGATCCACTCGTTAATCCTTCGAAAATTTTGATACCGCCTCTGCATATAAAGCTTGGATTGATAAAGCAATTAGTTAAAGCTTTGGACAAGGACGGTCAATGCTTCCAATATATAAGCAAAGTATTTCCCCATAAATCTGATGCTAAATTAAATGAAGGTATTTTTGATGGTCCTGAAATCCGAACTTTATTTAGAGACGAAAACTTTGAACAAAGCATGACTGATGTTGAAAAGGCAGCATGGTTAAGTTTTAAAGAGGTATCGACGAAATTTTTGGGTAATGCCAAAGACACGAATTATAAAGCTATTGTGAAAAGAATGGTACGTAATTTTGAAAAATTGGGTTGTCTAATGAACTTAAAACTTCATTTTCTTGATTCACACGTTGATCAGTTTCCTGAAAATAACGGAGACTTTAGTGAAGAGCATGGTGAACGATTTCACCAAGATTTAAAGGAGTTTGAACGTAGATTTCAAGGAAACTGGGGTATCAACATGTTAGCAGATTACTGCTGGATGATAAAAAGAGAAACAGCTGCGAAAAAAGGACAAAAACGTGTCAGAAATCCACTACATCGGTCATTCGAAGAGAAACGTGTACGTAAGCGTAAGCCAATTTAAAAAAAACATCGGAAGAGAGAGAGAGAGAGAGAGAGAGAGACAAACATAGACAAAATGTTAAGTTTAACGTACACAATAGGCTAAGTTAATATCTTAAATTTACAGTCAATGCTGTGAAAGACTCTAAAATTAGTATTTCAGACGTAAAATTTTTAAAAAATCGATAAATTTACCATGTACAGTTCTTGTCACCGCCCTCTAGAAGTAGTTTTTACACAATCTGACTTCAAATTCATGATCAGCAATCTGAAAAACCCCCAGGATAGTATTTCCAATGTTTATCGACTCTTCAAAAGACGCATGATTAAATTTTAATATTGTTTAAATCCATTTTAGGCAAAATTTCGACTTTTACCGATTTCCTCATCTTTTCAGCCCCATACAGAGGACTAGAATCGCGTTAAAAAAATTTGAAGGTATGGTTTCCCGTGTATTTTTTCCCGTAGAATTCGATTTTGAAGTCCAATTAACCGTATCTCATGATTTGTTTTTTCTAGACTCGAAAAACCGCAAAAAAACCGTAAAAAATGAGTTTTTTTCAATAAAACTCTGAGAAAAGGTAGGAAAACCCTATATTTTTATTACAGATTCGGATTCAGCGTCGAAAAATACATGGGAATATGTATGTCCGGTCAAAAGTTCAGACATTTTTTTTCATTTTGTGGGCCTGTGTATTTAATAGATAGTGGGAGGTTATATCTCCAAGCCTCCAACACCATCTGTCGAGGAACGCGGTCTTTAGCTATATTTAAAATCTCACTGAAGAACAACAAGGATTTTTTTTCTCTTATTTTGAAACCAGCGAAAAGGATTTTAAACTTGCTTTCAGCAGATCTATCATATTTTTCCAATAAATGTTCCTTTAATCCTTGATATCTCTGCCCCGGCAGCAGTAACTTTGTTATTTCGGCCGTATCGTAAATTACGCTTTTGTCCAAGTTTGTAATCACCGCGTAGAATTTCGCGCTGTCGTAAATTGGCTCAAAAACACTAATTTGGCTTTCAAAAATACTAAACCACGTATCCGGGTCGTGTTGCCAAAATGAAAAGTTAATGCTTTTGATATTATGATGACAACTACCGCCACCTACGCCCGGTGCAGGTGTGGGGACTCTAAAATTATTTTCTATTGTGTCTACGCGCCTATGGTTATCCGTTGTCGGTGTGGGTAAGACATTACCTCCCGTTGGTATGTTACCGACCACCGTTGGGTAACCCTCAGGGTAGGCTTGCGTAGGGTTTTACATGGCTATATTCGCTTTTAATGCGTTAATTTCACAACGCATTTGCTCGATCATTTTGTCGCATTCCTCTATTTTCGCGAACAGAACTCTATTATCCTATTCGTATTTATCGCGTAACTGGTACATTCTGTCGCGATATGCTTTGTCTTGTACTTTTAAAAACTCTTCGTGTCTAATCTTCGTTTGCGATTTTTCTGGGTCTTTATGCGCGACTTTCCCGGCTGCCCCAAGCGGGCTACTTTGTATATTTTGCAACCCTACTCTCCAACTATCGACCTGTTCCTTAAATTTATCATATGAGACCGATTTATGTTCTAAATTCTCATCTATAATCTGATTTGCCCTATTAATTTCAGTAACATCTAACGCGCTCTCATTAACTATATCCATGTTAAAACTCATTTTGCGGTTAATAATAAAAATAAACAATAATTACTGAAATGCGATAAGGATGTGCGATACGCTTCTGTACACGGTGTGTCACTAATCAACCAATTCAAAACTAACTATAAAATTAATATACAATTGTACACGGACGGTGACGCACCAAATAAATTAAATTAATTTCACGACACAAATAAATAATTTAACAATAAATAAATTAATAATTGCAATAATTTACAAAAAAAAAACAATAAATATAAATTAAATAAATAAATAATTTACGAACACGACTGAATTCGACTATATATTTTACAATAAGTAAATATTTAATATTATATTATAATATACTAAATTTCTGTTCAATAGAAATTTCTCGCTTTGTTTACGAGATAACTTTTGCCTCGCGTTACTTGTTTACGCTGCCTAATTGCTCGACTAAACATAAAAGGTAGCGTCCTAACGGCTTTGCGACTTGTAAACAATCTTGACCGGTCTTTTGTTTTAACTTGAATTTAGAATTTAATATATCCTTTGTGAATTTAAAATTTCTTTCGCGAATATTCTAACTTTTGAAATTATTTCTACAGATTTTCATGTATTTAAAATTTTTTTTCGCGAATTTTCTCTTTTCTTTCTCTCTTCGACGTGCTTATCAGCTAATTTACGCACGCTTTAAATACAAGTATTTTATAATTAAGTACTTACTTGATAAATTTTATGATGCGTCCACAGCGACTAAGAAATTATTTATCTATTGTAAGACTTGTGCAAGTGAAAAGATTAATGCTTTTCCTAACACAGTCGAATAGATGTTTTTATATTACTTTAAACTCAAACTTTACCTTGTTCACCTATAAGTAGAGCAGCGTATTTCTCCGCTTTCTCTTGTAAATCTGCCGGTCGGTGGTGATGATGCTCGAAGCGGCGAAATCTGCCTCATGACTCGGCTTCAATGAACTTGTTGAGAACCTTGAGCTCGGCGTCACCAATGTCGTGGTCTGAGACTCCTATCAGACCGTCGCACAGAAGTTGTACAGAAGGACAAGGAAGTTGAGGTTATGAAATAACTACACGAAAGATACATGTGGTTAAGCGTATATTGCTATAGCCAGGTATACAGTCGGTAATCGAATGTAAGAGATAATGTGTCTTACTAGAGTGTCTCCGTAGAGTGGCAGAGTTGACGCTCGCACGTTAACTCGTATCGCATAGTGGGGGAATCAGAGATTCCATCTTATAGGCTACTACTACTGTCACACACATACGTAACCCCACAATACTATTCATCTCTAAATCAATTCACTACTATTAGAATCACTTTCTTCTGAATCTTCTTTTTACTCGAGTTTAAAATAACGAATACTTCACCAGAATAAAAACCTAAGAGATTCATATAGTCCAGTAGAATTAGGCGAAAAAGAGCTAAAATTAAATGTAATTAGTAACATGTGCAGACCACCAAAAATGGCTTTGTTGGATGATTAGAAATGAATCTCTGGAATTACTCTAAAAATTTGAATCGTCTGGAATTTGTAAACAATGATTTAAGGTGCAAAATTCGTAAAAATCACTGTTTGTTTGAGGCAGCTTGAAATAATTTGCGATTTAGTATATGAAAATTATACTATTTGTAAGTATTTCGAAGACGATTAATTTGAAACGTCATTGATGAAAATCGGTTAATAAATTTTATAAATTACGATAAACAAGAATCGAAAATCGCGAAATTTTAAAATATTTGTCATTTGATAAAAAAAGGATGTACATGTTTGTGATTCAACAAAAATGTGCCTCTTATTATCCTCAAGTTACCATAAAAATTTCATGAAAAAATATTAATCATTTTAGGAGATATTCTATTTGTTTATCAAAAAGAGGTCAAATGTACGTTGAAAAATTCACCCTGCTAAAGTTATTAGTTTCTGTGAAAAACTCAATTCTTTCATTAAAAAGGACAGAGATACGTGACCTCCTCTTAATTAGATGTGATTTATTTTGAAATATTTATATATGATGTTGTTCATAGATTGTGAAGAAAATTTGAAATTTTTTCTACATTTATGAATTTTTTATGATTTACCTTGTGGAACACGCCCTTAAACATTTAATCTCTCTCTCTCTCTCTCTCTCTCTCTCTCTCTCTCTCTCTCCCTCTCCCTCTCCCTCTCCCTCTTCCTCTCTCTCTCTCTCTCTCTCTCTCTCTCTCTCTCTCTCTCTCTCTCTCTCTCTCTCTCTCTCTCTCTCTCTCTCTCTCTCTCTCTCTCCTCTCCCTCTCTCTCTCTCTCTCTCTCTCTCTCTCTCTCTCTCTCTCTCTCTCTCTCTCTCTCCTCTCCTCTCCCTCTCCTCTCTCTCTCTCTCTCTCTCTCTCTCTCTCTCTCTCTCTCTCTCTCTCTCTCTCTCTCTCAGTAAGTAGAACTACACACATTTTTTCTTGCTCCGCTTATCTAAGTCTATCGAAACTGCATTTTTTGCCTGCGGGCTTTTTGTTTCAGACCTACTGCAAGGCAAAAATGCAGAGATTCTTTTGAAATATTAATGAAGGCATTTGGAGTCTCTGCTACTTAATATTAATCATTTCTTCAAAACGGATCTTCTTTAAGGTTAACCACGTGTTCTTAGATTTTGGAGGTTACTTTTCTTTCTGCATTATCTTCTGATAAATCTGTGTTGGCTGTCATCATCAACTTATTGTTTGATTACCATCGGAGCAGCGAGTCTACATTTTCCGGAGCGTACACTGTTAGTACTTTCTTCACTCACCACCAATTTTTGTCGCTGAGTGTACTTTTGCTGCAAGGTGAGTTTCCATTGTATAATGTCGAACGGTGTGCTCTTCGATTATGGTGCTTTGCTCCGCTTGTGAATCGCCTATTACACGTTTAGATACTTCCTTACTTCGTACTAATTGTACGTCTATCTATCACACTAAGTGCTGTGATAGTACGTGGTTTATCTCTGGTAGCTTAATTGTTTGTTGTAAAAGCGAGAGATTAAGAAAGAGCAAACATACTGACGTGGGTGTGTGTTTGATTGATACACATGATATAGTCTCTCCGCCTCCGCAGCCATTCAATACTAATTCATCTAATCAACGGTCTCTCAAGAGGGGTATGGTTTCACCGCTCCACCCACTTGAGCCTTCTCCTCGGCAACGCTGTTGCTCTGATACTGGCTCCTACCCTTCATACGTTGATAGCTGTATTGCTGTGGGCGGCAACTCGATGCAAGGTGCTACATCTTCCACATTACGATTGGCTTTAGCTGAGCCTTCTTGTTCTGACGATATGCCTACTGGTGATTCTTCTTCCGCCAAAACATTGACTGTTCCAGAGTAGTTTAAGCCGTTTGCCAGAGACATGAACAATAAACCTGATCATCAAATCTCTGTTGGAAATCAGCTGTTGTCGGATGTTGGTGCTCTTAGGTCTGAGGTGAGTGAGGTCAGACAAGCTTTTACTGATCTTGAGAGGCGTTACCAGGCTCTATCTGATCGTCTAGATAAGCATATTTCTTCGTCCTCTACAGCTGCTCCCTCTCTTTTGCATGATTCCTACGAAGTGCTCTTCACAGGGATCCCTCTTTCTGTTACCCTCAGCAACGAAGAAATCGTTAAAATAGTCTTGGGGGCTCTTCGGCTTAGAAATAAGGAGACTTTTCTTCTGAGTACTGGAGAGTGGCTTCCCCTTTGCCTATTGAGATGGAGCAGCTTGATGGTTCACAACTTAGAAATTTTCGCTCATTTGTGGGCTAATTCAGTTCCGATGCAGTTCGAGATTGTATCATTGAGGCATCGCCTGAACTACAAAATTTCTCTGTTTTGAGATTGTTCAGTGTCGAAGGTAGTAGCAAAGTTTTCGTCCGGCCAATTTGGCCAAAGCCAGTTTATTTACTTCTTAAAAAAGCTTTGGCCGTTTACAAAGATCTGAACTACCTTCGTCCTGTTGTTCGTAATCTTGTTGTTTGTATGCGTTCCACCAAAGACTCTGGCTTGGTACCCATATCCAATGAAGCTCAATTGGCTTCCTTAAAGCCTGTAGCCAAAAAATAGGGACTTCTTGGCTCTCTCGCAATGAGCAAAAGCTCACATTCTTATGTGTTAGCCAGATCTATCTCAGATGATTCGTCTTTTTTAAACTCAAATTTCAATCTTACTTTAAACTCCATTTCTGCCATTGAAACTCCAAAGATCAACGGGACGGAGTTTTTCCAGGGTGTAAGTTTTGCTCATGCAAATGTCAATCAGTTAAAAACCCACTTTTCTATTGTTAAGTCCTATATAACCGATAATATGATCGACATTTTTGCAGTCACCGAAACGTTCCTGACTGAACTTGACGATGGTTCAATCATTTCTGTTGATCACTACAATTTTTATAGGTTAGACAGAGTGGGCGAAGTCGGTGGAGGTGTTGGTTTTCACACACGTGATTTCCTAAGAGTTAACATCTTATCCCATTCTGATCCTTTATTTAACAACACCGCTGAATTCATCATTGCTGAAATTTCGATTAATTCTAAAAAACTTTTTTTGCAGTTGTGTACCTGCGGCCTCAGGCCCTTTTTCCAGATGAATTATTTGAATCTCTCTCTACCATGCTTCCTTCATACAAAAATGTAGTTATAACAGGAGATTTTAATATTAATCTTATGAACAGCAATTATTCTGCTGATACTTTTCGCTCTACTGTTGATTCTTTTGCTCTTTTCCTTGTTTCGTCTGAGCCCACTCATCATACTCTTACTGCAGAGTATTCCTCTCACACATGGATCGATTTATTCATTATTAATGATGAAAGTTCATCGCAGTCTTATAATAAGTCATCTGCTCCATTTATCGCGGGTCATGACGTCATTAGTATATCATTCAGAGCATTTAAACCTCAGAATACAAGTAGAAATTTTTTGTTTAGAGACTTTAAAAATTTAAATTATGATAACTTAAACAATCTGGTTTCACAAAATCTCTCAATTAATTCACAAGGGAGCCATAGTCTTTCAGACTTTAACTTCAACTTTACACTTATTGATAATCTAGCTTTTAAGTTGTCCTCTGTCCTCGTTTCGTCTTTTGATATATGTTCTCCACTGAAATCTTGTCAGCTTAATATTAGGAAGAAACCTTGGGTCTCTGCAGACATTCGCAAAAAGATGCATGAACGTGATCGTGCTTATAGAGCTGCAGCCCTTTCTGGCTCCTCACTCGCTATTGCTCGCTATAGACGTCTTAGGGGTGAGGTTTATAATTCTTTAGACACGGCTAAAAACACGTATATAGCTAATCGGTTATCTTCTTCTGTAAACTCATCTAACCACTGGTCGATTTTTCATAAAATTGGACTTTTAAATAAAGTTTTACCATCACCATTCCAGTACTTTTCTTCGAAGGCTCTTTTGACACATTACACAGCTATCTCATCGCTTTCTTCTCCTCTTAATAACAATGAGATAAATGAGGTACTTACTATCCCTCTTCGATATGATTTGCCAACTTTTGAGTTTACTCGAGTTGATTAATCGTCGGTCAAATCGATAATTAACCTTGCCTCGTCCAAATCAGTTGGACCTGATGGCTTATCAGCTGACATGTTAAAGTTTTCTCAGGATTCACTTGTTCCTCATTTGACCAACTTGATAAACCTGTCTTTAGCATCTGGGTTCTTTCCTGCTTCTTGGAAGCGTGCTTATTTCTTACCATTGGCTAAGTCATCTAAGCTTGACTCTCTGTCTCAGACTCGACCTATAGCTAAACTATTTGAGATATCCAAGGTCTTAGAAAGGGTTGTTCATACCCAACTTTATACTCACATTGAGTCACACTCTTTGCTTAATAACTTGCAAACAGGCTTCCGTAAATCGAACAGTACGCAGACAGCTCTTTTGAAACTCCTAGAAGATACTCGTTTGGCCATCGACAAAAGAATGATTACTTTACTACTTTTGTTCGATTTTTTAAAGGCGTTCGATACTGTGCCTCATGCACGGCTCCTTCGTAAGCTTCGTTCTGTGAATTGCTCTGATACGGTTATCTGTTGGTTTGCATCCTATCTACGAGATAGAAGTTATGCTGTACCTGATGCTGGAGGTGTTGTTGGTGATTGGATGTCTTGCTCGGCTGGTGTTCCTCAGGGTAGTGTATTGGGATCTCTGCTTTTTTCTGTTTATATCAATAACCTACCTATGGTCCTAAATAAGGCCCAGCACATTCTGTACCTTCAAGTTTACCATTCATTTTTTCCATCTATGCTAAATGAGGAAATTTTCTTTCTTAATCATGAGGTAGCTTCTGTGGTGAAATGGGCTAAAGACAACCATCTAGCACTAAATCCATCTAAAATGCAAGCAGTTTTCTTGGGTAGTGAGCAGTACATAGCTAGGATTGATTCTTCGACTTGTCCTTCTATAATTGTAAGTAATATTCCAATTCCTTATTCTAGTGTTGTGAAAAATCTTGGTGTTTGGATTAATAGCACCCTAAATTGGAACAAGCATGTTAATTCAGTCATAGGTCGGATCTACGATACTCTTCAGTCACTTAAATTTCACAAACACGCACTGTCCAAGTGTCTTAGAAAGGAATTTGTTGAGACTCTTATTTTTCCTATTATTGATTACTGTTGAATTATCTATGACGATATTCCTCAAACCCTAAACATTAAACTCCGCAGAGCTTTAAATGCAGCTGTAAGGTGTGTCTTCGGCAATATAGGGAGATGTGAGAGGGTTACTCGCTTTCGTCTTGAACTGGGGTGGCTGTCTGTTCAAAACAGACGGTTATATTTCAAGGCAACTTTAGCTCACTCTGTAGTTACGTTCCAAAATCCGTCTTACTTGGCTTTCAAATTTCGTCGTGCCAACATAGACTCAATTGTCAGATCATCTTCAAGACTACCACAAAGACTTTTGATTTGTCCAGTTGTTCGTACTGCAGCGATGTTGAATTCATTTGTGTCTTCCTCATCTACATTTATCAATAATAATGTCGATTTATTTGTTGGCTTTGAAGCAGGGCGGACACAGGTCATTAAGCATCACCTATATGTTAAACTCCTTGGCGAAGAGCGCACCGAGTGGCTTAATGCAATGGTTACTTGATGAGTACTTTCAAACATGAATTTACTAATTTTACTTGCAGTATATACTTATCAGTGTCGACTTGAGGTGTGGATAAATCAAGAACTAAACTACTTATATAACTGATTAAAAACTACAAAACTGAATTATTATTATTAGTCATAAATTTTGTGTTATATTCACTTATATATTTTATTACTTTATCTATTGTAATTTATCTAATGCTGATTATCTACTTAGTGATATAATTATCTTACAGTGCCGTCCATAAATTCGGGATCACTCAGAGGAAAAAATTGCTGGAGAAAAATCGCAATAACTCGGTAAATATAGGTCGTATAGAAATTCTAAAAAAAACGATTTTAAAGTACTCCTCAAGAGCTTTAAAAACGCTGTATTATATTATTTTAAAAGTTTTTTTATGGTATTAAAAAAATTACTTAAAAATAAACATTTTTTGCCAATTTTTTAAATTTTAGATTCGCTCACACCGTTTTTCGAGTATAAGATAAAAAAATCTGAAAAAAATATAATTTAAAGTACTCTAAAAGAGCTTTAATTTGCATTTTTTTAAAATTTTTTACAATGATTTTCCGTCAAGATATGAAGTTTTAAAGTTGGGCATTTTTGGTGTTTTTTGCAGAAAAATGGCCAATTTTCTGAAAAAAACATCAAAAATGCCTATCTTTAAAGCTTTATAACTTGACGAAAAATCATTGTAAAAAATTTTTAAAAAATGCAAATTAAAGCTCTTTTAGAGTACTTTAAATTATATTTTTTTCAGATTTTTTTATCTTATACTCGAAAAACGGTGTGAGCGAATCTAAAATTTAAAAAATTGGCAAAAAATGTTTATTTTTAAGTAATTTTTTTAATACCATAAAAAAACTTTTAAAATAATATAATACAGCGTTTTTAAAGCTCTTGAGGAGTACTTTAAAATCGTTTTTTTTAGAATTTCTATACGACCTATATTTACCGAGTTATTGCAATTTTTCTCCAGCAATTTTTTCCTCTGAGTGATCCCGAATTTATGGACGGCACTGTATATTGTTTATTATCATTACGTTATCATGTATTTTTAAATTTTTATTATTTGTAATCTCTCTGTAGTTTAAATGGGTCATACGGGGTTATACCCCACGACCTGAAATATATAGCTCAATCAATCAATCTCTCTCTCTCTCTCTCTCTCTCTAGCTCTAAAGTAATGGATCCACACAAAATTTAATATGTTGCTATATGTTGGAGATGGTGGATAGTTCCGTAGTTGATAGCTTAGCTTTAATCACTCATGACTCTCTTGTCCATGGTTATTTTCCAGCAGCTTGGAAAAAAGCATTTCTTCTACCATTTGCTAAGATAAACAACCTATCTCAAATCCATCCCATCCCTGAACTTTGCAAGGTTTCTTGACTTTTGAAAAGAGTTATTCATACTCAGCTTTCATCACATCCTGAGGCTAATTTTTTATTTGATTGATACCAGGTTTGGTTGAGAAGGGGTTATAATATCCAAACAGCTTTATTGTACTTATTGGATGACTGCACGTCCGCTATCGATTGTATGGTCACATTGTTATTTCTTTTTGATTTTGCTTCATATCTATCCAATCGTGCTTACTTTGAGATCGACGATTCTAACAAATTAACAGAATGGTCGCAGATGACAGCCAGGGCCCCCTGGAGTAGTGTCCTGGGACCGTTTCTTTGGTTCACATAATTGATGTCTCATATGCTCTATCTTCAACCAAACATCTTCTTTTCACTGACGATCTGCAGATCTACAAATCTTTCTTGCCGGTGAATCTAGAAAACGAGGTCAATCTTATAAACTACAAGATAGCTTCTGTAGTTAAATGGGCAGATGATAATGATTTACTTCTAAATGCAGGAAAATCTTAGGCCATATTTATTGGTAGTGAGCAATATATCTCTCTTTTGAAGGATATCTCTGTCCCTAGCATCTTAGTTGAAGACCGTCGTTCCATATTCCTCAGTGGTTAGAAATCTTAGGATATGGACATTCTCTACACTCGATTTGAGCGAACAGGTTTTTTCTACTATCCATAAAGTATAAGCTACTTTGCAATCACTAAAATTTTACGAACATGCTTTGGCCCAAGATACGAGTAAACAACTGGTTGTGAACAACATTTTGATTACGCAGTGGTTGCCTACGATGATCTCTCGCGATCCTTAAATTTACGTTTACATAGACCTTTCAATGCCTCCGCTCGTTTTGTCCATGGCCACATTGGCAGACGTAGTAAAATAAAGCCCTATCGTCTTGATTATCGCTAGCTTTCTGTACAGAATAGTAGCTTATACTTCAAAATTTCCTTAGCATAAAATGTGGTTACTCATAGTAGTCCATTTTACATTGCCTCTAGGTTCATGAGAAAACACATTAACACATCTCTACGTTCTTCATGCAAGATTACCGCCTAAATCGCCTATTACGCGTCAAAAACGTTAAGCTGAAAAAATTTGCTAAAAATTAAGCTTAAAATATAGCTGTTTTAACTTGTTGAAATTTGTGTCCCACTCTCGCAAGTGGTGAGAGTTGAGTACACTTTGTATGTAAGACCGATCTATCTTACCGTTACTAAAAATGCGTTCGTGTCTTCTAGCGACCCCTTCGACAATATTACATAGATTTAGTGTATGTATAGGTTAATCAATTTACAGCGAAGGTAGGGAAGGGCAATATAAATAAACTTGAGTATATCTGAAAGCTACTCTAATAATATTTAGCTAAAAAAAATTGTTAAAAATATAACTAAAAACAGCTGAAAATACAGCTGAAATTACAGTTATATTTTCAGCTGTTCTCGGTAAAAAAAAACATCTATAAAAACAGCTAAAAATATAAGTAAAATACAGCTAAATTCATTTATATTATAGCAATATTCATGTTTTTTCAGTTAAATATTTATGAGTAATAACCAAATTATCAACTGAAAATTTAGGTATATTTTCAACTATAAAGAATATCTAAAAAACCATTTATTTTCAGCTATAAAGTAAAGTTAAATATCTAGCTATTAATATATTGTAATAAATACACTAAAAATGTAAGTGTTTTTTTTAACTATAATAGTAGTTATAAAATATAGTGAAAAAGGTAGCTATTAATATTTCTGGCGGATAACGAAATTATTAACTATAAAATTAAGTACATTTTTAACTATAAAAAAGAGCTAAAAAAACACATCGATATAGCTGTCAAAACAGCTCGATATAGCTATATATTTAACTATTTTTTTAGCTATATTTTACAGCTAATCTTTTTTGACCGGGTTACCCTACTGAAAAAATGACATAAATTCCCACGATCGAAAATGAAACGAAATCTTATATGAAAACTTTCATGAGATCTCATGTGAGATGTTACACAAGATCGGGTGTCGGGAAAAACGAAATTTTTTGGCACACGAGATCTTATGTGAGATCAGGTGTCGACAAAAATAAAATCTTTTGGCACATGAGATCTCACGTGAGACCTCATGTAAGTTTTCATATGAGATCTTGTCTCATTTTCAATCGTGAGATCTTATGTCATTTTTTTCAATAGGGTACGCTTTCTTTAAAAAGATTCTTGGAAGAGAAAATTTTTTTCACAAAATATAATATATGTGCAATTTATAATGTCGATCAAATTAACTTCATTATAATATTTTTATCTAGAGATCTGTATTTAATAAAAATCTGTGCAGGTAATATCTTATAAGTCAATAAATTCTAACCATAATGTCATTATCGGTGATTCTCTAACAGAGAGAAAAATCATGCTAATGTAGGGTGTTATCTTGCTTACTTAGAGAGCATTTAAAACTTTAATTTTTCTACAGCATATTTTCATACTCTTATTCCGTAAGGAATATTCAAAGGTAGCATAAAGCGCTTGTATGCCACCATTGAATGGACCTCAGTCAAATACGGAATGATTTACATGCAACAGCAGCCTATTATGCATGCTTTTGTTGCATCATACGCAAAGATCTGTTGTTTACTCGGGCCATATACTCTGAGGGGATGTGACACGAGCAAACAGAGTTTATATAGTAAGTGATGGGCAAAAGAATATGAATAAATATCAACACTAATTAGTTAAATAATTTACATAATATTATTTATTTATTATAGTAAGGTATATGTTTGATTTGTATTTATTATAAATTCAAAATAACCATATAAATTTTAGGTATAAAACTCTATTTTAAATTATATAGGGGCGAATGAACACATATCATTTTGTATCATTTAATCAACAATATTAGTTAGCAACAACGTTAGCCTAGTGGCTAGTATACGCGCTTTTAGTCTTTGATGTTTACGATCAAATCCCAGCATGAGCATTTTTTGTTTAAAGTTTCTGAAATATTTTTTTTTGTTCTAAGTGTGTCTATTTTTTTCGTGCAAATACTCTTTATGTATGTAATTTTTAATCTATTTATTCGTACATAATTTTTTTAAGTAAATATTTCCGATGTCAATAAAAGTTAATGAGTCAATAATAAATTAATTAATTTAAGTTCTTATAATTATTAAACTAACAATAAATAATAATTCTTTCAAATGTTATGATGTGCAGGTAATATTAAAAAAATAAGTCACTGAAAAATACGCCAGGAAAACATTTTAAAGATTTTTTTTTATCTAGTAAAGTTATCTGTTTTGTTTGAAAATATATTGTTTATTAAATAAATTATTTTTTGACCCTTGAGGCGCAAAATTTGATTTTCTATACTTGTCAAGCGGGCGGCAATGTACTACTTCACGTCCGAAAAAAATTATTTTTTGACAAATCGTGCGCAAAGCTCGATTTCGCACACGAATCACAAAGTGACACGTGCGAAAATTGAGCTTCTTATACGTCGTGTCAAAAAGTACAGTTCGATACTTGTACGAGAAAGTGATTACTTCCACGTCGGACCTTTTCACCCTGGCTTCGCTCAGGCGCAAACCGTCACACGAGGAAAAAATCACTTTGACACACTAGTATCGAAATATACTATTAATAAATTTAGAAACTCACAGAAAAGATCTTGGAATATATTATTAATATACATTATTTTAATATTCTCAATTATGAATGATTATAATTGAAAATCGTAACCAACTCTTATTTTTAACATTTCAAAGAATGTACTTCAATACTAAAAAAAGTATTCAGATTCTAAAATGATAAAATCTGCATAGTACGATTAGCAATGCAGAATATCCAACCTTAATATTATCTTATATTCCAATTTTCGTCTTTAACTTTGTCCTTTCATTACTTTTCACAATTACGATGAATTCTTTGAAAAGTTAAACATATGTAATTTTTAGGATGATAAATATTTTCATCGGTCTTACAGTCAATTTAAAGTCTATATAATAAAATAATTAAATAAATATGGACAGTCAGACTGCCCTTGTTTATAATCACCCCCGTAGAATAACCTGAAATAAAAACTTAAAAATTAACTGGAAAGAAACCTGAAAATAAATAAAATTTAGTATTTAATTTAAGTTCAGTCCTTGAGGATGAGCAGTAGCGTGCTCGAAACGTTGGACATTATACAGGATCACAATCGAAGAAAGGTTTTTTGGTGGTGGAGGACAGTCAGATTGTGCTTTGCTAATTTTATTTATTTTCAGGTTTCTTTCCAGTTAATTTTTAAGTTTTTATTTCAGCTTATTCTACGGGGGTGATTATAAACAAGGGCAGTCTGACTGTCCATGTTTATTTAATTATTTTATTATATAGATTTTAAATTGACTGTAAGACCGATGGAAATATTTATCATCCTATTTATTATTCAGTCGACATAAGTATTGTTTTTATTTTATATGTAATTTTTAGTGATACCGTAAAGTACGTAATTTCTGATCACTTAGGAGGTATTTCTGATCACACATTTACATGTGAAGAAGTGAAAGTTTATTATTTTTTTCCCATAAACTAAGCACTTCTTACTGTAAATCTTTTTTTTCTCATAAATAAAAAAAAAGTTTTTCTTACTAAAATCTAATAGATTATGATTTTTAATCAATAATGATCAGAAATTACGCCCTGATCAGGAACTACGTCCTTCACGGTATAACCATATGGAAATAATTTCTGTAAATAACTGTAAATAATAGTAAACAATTATAACTGTTAAAAAATGTTGAAATTGAGACATAAATAATAGTTATTTACAGTTATATACTGTTATTTACTATTAATTACTATTATTTACAGCCATTTACAGTTATTTACAGTTATTAACAGTTACTTACAGTTATTTACAATTATCTACAATTATTTACCGTTTTTTAATAGTTATTTACAATTATTTACCGTTTTTTTATAGTTATTTACAATTATTTATAATTATTTACAGTTATTTACATTTTCAAAAATTTTTTGAATTAGTGAATTATTTAATGTTATTAATAATCATTTACAATTATTTATAGTTATTTACAATTATTTACAGTTTTTTACAGTTATTTACAGTTATTCACATTTTCAAAAATTTTCAAAAATTTTCGCATATATATGAAAAAATTGAATAAATTTGTGAAAATTTTCGAAAATGTAAATAACTGCTGTAATTAACTGTAAAAAACTGTAAAAAATATAAATCGTAAATAAATGTGAATAATTGTAAAAAAAAATAAATAAATGTAAATAACTATGAATAAATATAAATAACTGTAAATAAGTGTAAATAACAGTAAATAATTGTAAATAACTGTGAATAACTGTTTTTTATGTCTCAACTTCAACATTTTTTAACACTTATTTACAGTTATTTACAGTTATTAACACTTATTTACAATTATTTCCACAAATTTTTTCCATATGGGTATCTAATTTTTTATTGAATTATGATGAAACATCTTGATAGAAGTTGACCTCGCACATGGAATGTATGAATACAGTAATTGACTTTCACAAATCTTAATATTAAGGAAAAATTATAGACAAAAATTGCAAAATAAGATTGTGTCAAGGTTAAATACTCTGCATAACCAATCGTGTTATGCAGTTATCATTATTTTTGAATCCTAATATTGTCTTTTAATGTTTTAGTACATTCTTTGGAATGTAAAAAATATGAGTCTCAATTTTTAATTATAAACATTTAAAACTCAAGTTATGATGAAGTGCATAATTAAAATGTAGATAAGGTAGGACTCTATGTCTATATGAGGGCTCCACTTAAGATCAGGCCGGAGTAGAATCTGATACCGACTGAGTAATAATTGAGTTTTTTGTTATTTACTCAAGAATTAAACGGTGTATCTTCAAATTAAAGGTTGAGCGCAATAGATATTATTATTATGAACATCAATGCACAAGAAAAAAAAATTCTACCGCTTTGTTTTTGAGAAAAGTAAGGAACACCGAAGTAAAAGTTTATGTTCATAATATTTTCGCGTTCCTTACTTTTCTCAAAAACAAAGCGATAGATTTTTTTTTCTTATGCATACATATTTGTAATAATAATATCTATTGCGCTCAACCTTCAATTTGCGGATACACCGATTAATACTTGAGTAAATAACAAAAATCTCAATTAGACAAGGATATTGAACTGTTAATAATATACTTCAACATCTTTTCTGTGAGTTTCTAAATTTATTAAAATAATTTCTAAGAATATTCTGTTTTTTATAAACAATAATTCTTTTTGTGTATCATTTTAAATCTTTTTGTATGTAAATAACAAATTTTCAAGCTCTTTTATTGATAATAAAATTGAATAAATTAATGATGGATAATAATTTTTTCCGTGTATCCAAAATTTAATATGTTTTTCAACAAAACATATAACTTCACTAGATTTTATATGAAAAAATCAATATGATATTTTACTTATGTATTTTTTAGTGAGTTATTTTTTCAATATGACTTACGCATCGTGAAACTTAGAATTTATTGAATAAAAATTTTTTCCAAGAGCTTAAATAAATAAATTTATTATTGATTCATTAATTTTTCTTGATATTGGGAACATTCACTTGGAAAAATTATTTACGAATAAATAGATTAAAAATTACATACAAAAAGAGTATTTGTACAAAAAAAATAGACACACTTAGAACAAAAAAAAGAATTAAGGAAATTTAAAAAAAAAGATTCTTACGCCGGGATTCAATCCTAAATATCAAAAACCAAAAACGCGCAGGACTCGATCCCAAATATTAAAAACCAAAACCACTAGACTAACGCGATATTGTTAATTGAATGGCACGAAATGATACATATTCATCCACCTCATATAATTTAAAATATAGGCTGATTCCATTTCAAATCGAACAGTCAGTATACACTCAAGTCACCAATTACTGCGCTAATGGAGTATGTTATTCTACCCTAAAAATAAGGGTATACGTATTTTTTTATTTTGCTGTAATATCAAAATTGCATCAGATATGCACTTTTGAAAATTGCATACAAAAACTAAATGTTAAAACTGAAAATGTTGAGAATAACTTTAGAGGGCTATCGTTTTACCAATTTTCAATGAATTTTGGTAAACCTTATTTTGTTTTATTATGTTTTAAGCCCTCTTTAATTCAGTGCAAGAAATTTCAAAAAAGACTAAAAAATGACTAATATATGTGCATTTTACCAAAAAATGCACTTTTTATGCACATGCATTTTTCTCGAAAAACCCGTTTTTTTTTTGCTGAAATTTTTTGTGCTCATAAAGGACCAAATTACCTATCTAATGGTACTTGGTTGATCCCGTACTTATTTGTTTGAAGCGAGAAAAAAAATTCACAAATTTTATTGGTGAAAAATTTTTGTATATACGTTCGGAAATTTTAAGCAATGTAGATTTAAACACTATCCTTCTTTTAGCATTACCCAGGAACAACGACGTGGATGTAGAAGGTTTCTGTTCCCTTCGGGGTGCTTTTTTAAAGTGAGTTCCCCTTGCCTCTCACTGTTGGGATGCGTCAAAAATATAATTATAAATAATTACTCTTTTTTATTTTTGCACTTATTATTTTTAGTTCTAAGTGTAGCCTTACGACGTTTGACTTTAACTTTAAGTTGTTTTAACCACATATGACTTTTTCGAATCCCATTATATTTAGGAACTGTACTCCATTCAATATTTTTTCTTTTCTAAATTTTTCAATCTCATTTATTGGTAATAATATGATTTTGATTGCACTGGTGTACTTTTAAACCCAATTTATAAAATCGTCAGCATTTTGTATCGATTCTTCATGAACTCTTTTCAAGTTATGTGAAGTAGCATAATGCTTTAGAAGCCCACCTATTCCATCAACGGCTCCTTTCCCATGACCAGTCGCAGAAAATAACCATTTCATTTGATAAGAAAAATGTTTGAATTCATGTAGCTGAAAACGATTTTTAAATTGGCTTGCAGCTCCATCTGATATAATAGTGACTTTAGTAACTAAAACATTTTTCATAAGATCGATAATTTTATTTATTGCTAATAGCGCATATGCAGTATCATGCTTTTTGTCGTCACTAACGATCGCAAAGCTTTGCGTTATCTCTCCTTGGTAACAGACTGCAGTAAAAATAGAAATTTGGTTATTCACCCAATGATTTCCCTGAACCGCTTTATTATTTATTACAGACCAATTTTCTGCAAAATCAAGGTGGATAATTAACTTAGTAGGATCAGCTTTACCTTCTTCTTTTTCTTTTTTTATAGCTTCACGTTGAATATTTTTTATGTATACGTGAGTACTTGCTTTTAGTGCGCAGATTGAAAATTTTTCTTTAAAAACTGATAAGCTTCCTGTTTGTTTGATAAGATTACCATTATCCCACAAAGCAAACGTAATTTCATCTTCACAATTTTCTTTCAGTTTTAACAATTTTAATGTGATACCCGCACCACCGGGACAATCTTTGCATTCTTGCAAGAAACATGAATCAGATGGTTCAGAACACAACATTGTGTTAGTTATTTCTGAACGAATTGAATCTAATTCGGAATTCTCATCGTCTCTAAAACGAATCAAACTTGTAAGAAACAGTTCAAAATTTTCGCAATGTACACAAAGACAAGTTTCCTTCACAGGGCTTGTTAAGACGAAACTTGGTCTTAGACTATTGAATTTCGATTTTCCTATTTGTAAGTTTGGATTTTCTTGTCTTAATTGACTATATGTTTCTTTTAAGCTTCGAGTAAGAAATCGTTTAACTTTATTAGTTTTTATATTATTAACTTTAACAGTAACAACATTAGATTTATTTGGACTTTGTCTACTACAATTAAAATCATCATTTAAAAAATATTCCGTAGCGATATTTTTCGTATTTTCATCAATAGGATGACCAGTATATGAATCTGGCTCCGAATAAACTCCTTTATTTTTCACGAGATTTCTTGATTTATTTATCATATACTCGCTTATATTCGGGAATAGTGAGCAAATTTTTATTTTGCTTAATTTTGAAGGTAGTAGAGTTAGAAGTTTTATTTTCTCCAAAACAGAAGAACATTTTTCTAAAGCCGATTTAAAATTTTCTACAAATTCGTTCCAACAGTTTTCAGTCAAACTTTTGTCCGATTCTATTGATTCAACTGAAATGCCATACGCATCTTCTAATTTACTTCCGACAGTAGCAGAAAAAGCTGAAATTAAAGATTTTTTCTTCTTAGATACGTAATTTTCTGTTAAATTTTTAGGTATTGCAGTTTTTCTTTTTAGCGGCGAGACGCATTGAGATAAAATTGTATTAATACTCTCGTTTAATTCCTGTATTCGTTCGGGTGTCTTGGGGATAAAATCATCATATTTTCCGCTAAAAAGTTCAGTGATTTCATTTTCAGATGTAGATTCAAGATCACTTAAAATCATTTTTGATATGCGTTCATGGCAATTTTTGCATACATTAGTAGAGGGCAGTATCTTTAAATCTGGATAAAGCTGTGCCAAATTAATGGCCAAATCTTCCAACGGTCTAAAACGTAAATTTCTGCTTTTATAAACTACCTTCTTATGCATTTGAAAAAAATCGGGACATCGAATTCTTGTAGAAGAGTGAATTTCGGACATCGTAATTGCAGAGTTTTGTTTACTTTTTCACAAGTCCGAAAAGTACCTTTCAAAACAGACATAAGAATAACTAGCTTGTATATAACAATTCTAATATGCTGTTTTGGTTACGCAAGGTATTTGTCCGCGAATGAGCCTCCTATTGTCTGTACATCGAAACATACATAATATAGATATACACGAATAGAATTATTATTTTCCATTTTTTAATATTTATTTTTATATTACGAATTTTTTTATATATATATATATATATCACTATTGATGATATATACATACATACAAAGGTAAACAAATAATGAGCGAAGCATGTGACAGCGTTGGAATGAACATTGCTTAAGACTTTCAAACGTATATACAAAAATTTTTCACCAATAAAATTTGTGAATTTTTTTTCTCGCTTCAAACAAATAAGTACGGGATCAACCAAGTATCATTAGATAGGTAATTTGGTCCTCTATGAGCACAAAAAATTTCAGCAAAAAAAAAATGGGTTTTTCGAGAAAAATGCATGTGCATAAAAAGTGCATTTTTTGGTGAAATGCACATATCTTAGTCATTTTTCAGTCTTTTTTGAAATTTCTTGCACTGAATTAAAGAGGGCTTAAAACATAATAAAACAAAATAAGGTTTACCAAAATTCATTGAAAATTGGTAAAACGATAGCCCTCTAAAGTTATTCTCAACATTTTCAGTTTTAACATTTAGTTTTTGTATGCAATTTTCAAAAGTGCATATCTGATGCAATTTTGATATTTCAGCAAAATAAAAAAATACGTATACCCTTATTTTTAGGGTAGAATAACATACTCCATTAGCGCAGTAATTGGTGACTTGAGTGTATACTGACTGTTCGATTTGAAATGGAATCAGCCTATAATTTTATACCTAAAATCTATATGGTAATTCTCAATTTAAAATAAGTAAAAATCAAACATATATCTTATTGCAATAAGTAAATAATATTATGTATGTTATTCAACTAATCAATATTGATACTTATTTATCTCCTTTTGCCCGTCACTCATTATATAAGCTTTGTTTGCTCATTTCACATCCTCTCAGAGTATCTGGCCCCAGCAACGGTGGGATAGAAGCATTCTATGACATAGTTTCTTTTTGCACGAGCTCTGTTTGCTCGTGTTGCATTTAGCTCACTAAGGCCCATCCAATGGTGAAATATGAACGTTTTATGCGGCCTTTGGATTTCGCTTACGAAACGAGAGCATAAAAATTAAATTTGAATCAATTTTGTAAAAATAGGACAAAATTTTTATATTTGATTTCCTTAAAAGGGGCGGCTTTTAAAGTTTAGCGTAGAGCAGCTAATATGTTAATCCAGCCCTGTGTACACATATACATACATACATAGATATATTCTGCATAGCATGAAAGGTACAGGAAGCTTGCCAGCAAAAGATTCAAGAAATATTTAAAAGTAAGTTTTCAGCGAGATTCCTATGAACTTCATAAAACTTTTAATAACTGGAATATTCCATGGAAGCTTCTCGAAAACTTCCCGAAAACATGCGTGAAATATTCAATATATAAAAAATTAAATATTCTATGAAATCTTCTATGAAGCTTGCAGCAAGATTGTATGGAACGTTACAGAAATATTCCTGCAAAGATAACCATTAAACTTAAGGGAATCTTTCATTAATCTTCCATAAAATATCCTCCCGAAAACTTTCATGTAAGCTTCCTGAAAGCTTAATGGAAGTTTCAGTAATATTGTATAGAAATCTTCCTTGGAAAACTCGCGGAAACTTTCTGAAAGTTTTAGTGGAATATTCAAAATATAAAAAATGAAATATTACATAATAAACTCAATAAAGTTTGCTGCAAAATTGCATGGAACGTTACAGGAATACTTAATAATTTAATTTTCAACGTAGCATAAGATATGTATATATATGTATGTATATATATATATATATATATATATATATATATATATATATATATATACATACATATATATAATTTATAGCTTTCAAATCTTTTCTTTCCAAATTTCTTTAGTTACCGTCAAGGACGTAATTCCTGATCAGTTAAGCTTGAATGTTGCATGTTTTTTTGAAAGAAAAGTGACCAAAGGACCGAGTCGAGCTCATTTACTTTATATGTCGTAGTCGATGGTCTAATTTATCAATTAACGTGTTTTTTCCTTTTAAATATCTTAAAATAATTGAATAATTAATATAATATATAAAATCTACCGAAGGAGCAATTTCTGATCAGATTTATTATAAGCAGGAGTTAATTCTGATCAAGCTAGACCCTATTTCTGATCACATATAAATATTATAATTAAAAAGTATATTACAGAAATGAAACAACATATTTTTACACTAAAATTTATTTAATTAATAAAACAATGAAAATAACATTTTTTTTGTCTTAAATATAAAAAATAATTGTTTTAATTTATTAAATACTACTAAAATTAAAGCTTGAAATAAATACTAATCCAGCTGAATTGTTTTCAATTAATTTTTTACTGCGTTTTGCGCATTTTCTTGATCTTTTTTTTCTTCTTTTTTATTCTTTATTTTAAACTTTTTTACTTCTTGTTCAATTTCTTTTTTTGATTCTCTCTTATTTTTTGCGCTTAATTTACATTTTTTTTTATTTCAAGCTTTTCGGGTTTAATTTTTTTTTTAAATTCTCTTTCAATTTTTGCATTTAATTTTTGTTCTTCTTTTATTTTATTTTTTTCTAATCTTGTTTTCTTTCTTAATTCTTTTTCTTCTTCTAACTTTCTCTTGCTTTCCTTAATTTCTATATGATAACTTCTATATTCCGATGAAGTAGCCGCTGGAGGTAACATAATTTTGGCCCTTTGTTTTTTTTCTTTTTTTTTGGCCTGTAAAAGACCACGTGAGTCGATCTTCAAAAGAAGTTGGTATTTTTTGTTTTTTTTCTAAAATAACTAAATATTAATTACTTTATTTACTTTAACAAAAAAAAATTGAATCATTAAAAATATTTACCTTTGATATTAGCATTTGAGATATCTTTAAGAGGCAACTCTTCTTTATTTTTTAATATATCATTCTTTTGAACTTCAGAATATTTATTTTGTGATTCTCCCTTAGTCATATTTCCAATTGAAGTCAAACATGTTTCTATAGATAAATTTTTGTCGTTCAATGATGTCAAATCTGAACTTTCATCTTCTCTATATGGTATTTCTAAGACTTCATCCTTCGATACTTGAGGATCTGATACAATGTTATCATTCGTTGTTAGTAATGTGACAGGTAATTCATCCATTGTAGACTCAAGATCCAACTGAATATTTTGTATTGTTTCAACAGATTGTTGAGGAACTTCACATACTGAAATGGAGTCCATATCATGACTCACTGACTCTTCTATTGATCCATCTTCATTGATGGTCCAAATTTTATTGTCATCGAGTGATAATGTCAATGGATGATTGATAATAGTTGGTTTTGAAACTGTCAAATCTAAAGCTTGATTTTTTCCATTTAAATCTAAAATATCTACATTTTTTTCTAAATTCTTATCACTATCTGAAACTATAATTTTATTTTGAAATTTTAAATTTTCTTGTAAACCCTACAAAGTAACATAACATGATTTAAAATAAAGTCATACAAATTAAATTACAACAAAAGCTTTTGTACATTTAATATACATGAGTCGAAGAGAAATCACATAAAAATTTTATTACGGATTAAAATATTTATTACAAGTTTATTTTAGACGTTCTTAAATTATCCAAATTTATTAATATAACATAGGAAAATCTAAATTTATAAGATATCTTAACTTATTGGAAATATGTATGAAAATAAAAATTAATACCCTTATGGTTAAAATTTCTTATGAAAATATAGAATATATTTTATCCAAAAATAGATATATTTTATCCGTAGTGTCTTAAAGAAATATTATCAATATAATTTAATATTATCTAAAAATACCAATTCAGATGAATCTAGATGACTATTTGATATTTCTTGATCTTTGGATAATTGAAGCCAAAAATAGAAAAAGTTTTCATCTTTCAAATCTCTATTCCATACACTTGATAACCTTGCTTCCTTAAAAAGTTTTAGAGTGTCTGATGGCATCTTCTTTTCAATAAGTGAAAGTATTTCAGATGAAGAATGTTCTTCCTCTAAAACATCAGTATTATTCGTGCACTCTGTGCTAAGATTTACTAGTTTAGAATAGTCAATGGCACTGGATACAATCCAGTTGCTTTAAATCCATTTTTTAATAATCTTGGTGAATCTAGCATATCTATAGCTTTTTTTAGTAATGGAGCAAAATCATGTTTACTAACAGATGCCATTGTTTTCAAATCTCCATGATACTGCAACTTCAGACCAAGCAGCTTTTAGTGGCTTAAAAAAGGCTACATCCATAGGTTGAAGCAAGTGAGTAGCATTCGGGTATAATGCAATCAACTTAATTTGGTGTTCGATACAAAAGTCACTTAAAGCTAATTTCAAATGACTAGTATGGCCATCGACAAATAAAATAACTGGAAACGTAAGCTTGTTGTTGATACACCAGTTACAAAAATCATCTGTAAAATATAAAATCAAGATATTAGTTGTACGTATTAATTTTAAAGAAAAATATAAAACTGTGAATGATTTCTTAAACTGTAAATATTTTTTTTATTGCAAATATTTTCTAGTTTGTAAGTATTTTTAAATTATGAATATAAAAGTTATAAATACTTTTTAATTCTGAATACTTTAAAATAGTTTTTTAGAGTATTTTTAAATTGTAAATATAATTATAAATATTTTCTAGTTTGTAAGTATTTTTAAATTATAAATATTAAAGGTATAAATACTTTTAATTTTAAATACTTTAAAATATTTTTTTAGAGTATTTTTAAATTGTAAATATAATTATAAATATAAAAAAGCCTTACTTGTTACATAACTATGAAAAGTTTCTTTAGTCATCCAGCCATTTTTACAGCGACCTAAAATAAACTGATCCGGTGCAGAATTGGCAATACTTTTTGGGATTCTTTCATAAGCATATAGAATCATGGGTGGTGCAAAAAAAGATTTTTTCTTCAAAATATTTTTTTACTTCATAAAACTAGGTACGAATGTTCTGTTCAGACACTGCAGCTCTTCGTCGAGATAGATTTTGAGCCATTTTTGTAGTTAATTCAGGATGTCTTTGCAAAAAAGACTTGTACCAATGCTTTGATGGTCTTCCATTTGTAAAAGGTACTTCTTTTTTAAGATCAATTACTATTTTTTGTACATTATCTAATACTTGATCTTTGGTTATACAAAAGCCAGTTTTACTTAAATGTAGAATCCATTTTACTAATGTTTTTTCTTCTTCATCTGATAACACTGTTTTTGGTCCTGGTCTTGCTTCAATTTTATACAGGCCATTAAATTTTGACCATAAGGTAGAAAATGGTATCTTATAATTTCTACTGGCTTCTCTTACAGAAATTTTATTTTTTCTTATGTCCTCCAAAGCTTTTGTAATATCTTCAACGTGATATTTTTTGTTTATTTTCTTTTCTTTCGTTGACATACTCACTGAAAAATGTATTTTTTTAAAATTATTATCTTTATTTTCCAAATACGCATTTGATTCTAACCTCAAAATTTTTAAAGAAATGTGTGAAATTATCTTCTATTGATTATATAAATACTAAATCAGAAATTAATCTTCATAGATAATGAAGCTTTATCTTGAATTTTTGATTATTTAAAATTGTTTATTTATTAAAATTTAGTTATTATTTGCTTGATAATATTTATTTAAACTTACATATTTTCTAATCAGCCGATCAAAAATTGTATCCTCTTCAGTAAATGTGAACAATTCCTGATCATTCAGTTTTTAAATAGTATTATTGTTTTTACAACGAAAAATTTTTTAAAATAATTTCTTGATGTCTGTAAGAATTAATGTTACAAATAATTCAATACTAAAAACGTAAAAATGTTGCATACCGAGCTAAGTAAACCGATGCTTATTTCCTACAGTGTATTCTAAGAAAATGGCATCGTGTCCAGCTTAATCAAACAGGGTCACCAATATAAATTTTTTTTGTTCAAAAATTTAATAATTAATGTTTTTAAATTTTAGTACATGAAATTTGAATGTTTTTGAATTATTATAAAATTTGTTTATAATAATTTTTGTATCATAAAATTTAATATTACATTTTTTGTAATGAATTGATCAGAAATTAGGTACTGATCAGGTATTACAGCCTTGACGGTACTGCATTTGGTTTTTTAGCACGTTTTACAACCTCTTCCCTTTTTTTTAATCTTAAAAACGTTAATATTCTTTTTTTCCACGTACTATAGTCCTTACCATCAAAAATTGGTAAACAAATTATTTCATCAGCCATTTCAGTTTTGTGTAATTGACTACAGTTGTCTATTTCACCTTTTAATAATAAAACTTTCTTTGTTCCTATAGTAAAGCTTTTCGATAAATACTTTTTATGCTTCTTTTTCAGTTTAACATCCTCACTTGATAAATTTTCTTTTAAGCTCTCCCTTCCAATGCTATTTCTCATTAAGGGCACAAAACAGTTTTTTTCTGGTTCCACCATCGAATTTGAGTTTATTGTTTTTTTTTCATAGAAAATTTACTGTAGAATAAGCTCAAAAAATTTTTTTTTCAAGAGGTTTAATTTCGTTTTTATTTAAGTCTATAATGATATAATTTTTACAAATTTAAAAATTTTTAAGAATTATTTTAAATTATATTTTTAAAATTTTTATTGATTTTTTTTAGGTTTAATTAAAAAAAAAGAGTTTATTTTTTTAATTTTAACAAAATATTTATCTTGATTTAAGCTCTTAAAAGTTTTACATTGATATTTTATTCCGTTTTGATTTTGTAAGGAAACGAGTGGCACATAGTTATTCATGTGTAAGCTGCTGCTATCGCAAGCTTAGTTTTATTTTGACAAATTCGCTTGTTTAAAACGTTTACTCAATACATAATAATTTAAGTAAATTCTTACTAAAAGTTATGATCAAAATGTTACAGGTAATATTTGTTGATTTTATTCTACCTCAATTATTTGTAATACCTACGTGATACTTGGTTTTTATTAAGGAAAAACCAAGCATTTACTTGTTATGTTTACTGTGAGAGTAGAAGTGCCGTTTCTCTATTAATTAAGAAAACGATACGTTGTGCCTTTTTTAATTCGATAAATAAAGTTTAATTGAGAGATATGATATGATTGATTTCATTATTATTATGCTAACGTGAATTTGACAAAATTTCTAATAAGATTGAAACGTGCGGTGAAGCCGTCACGTCATCAAATATTGTTTCTTTAAATTACAAACGCTTATTGCACAGCCACAACCACATGCTTATTTATTATGTTTGTGTAGTTTCAATCATTAATTTGTTGTGTTTATATAGTGTAAGAAAAGAGCTAACCCGTAAACGGTAAAGGACGCCTTGCCTAACCGCTTCGGGGTCATATGCTCAAGGAAAGGATAGAAGAAAGTAAGAAAATGATGGTTTTAAATCCTTAGCCTCAAGTGCTTGCTCGATATTAATAGTTAAACAAAGAATTTACTTTTATTAATTTTAAAACACTTACAAGCACGGATGAAAACTCGCATTTGTAAGGCCTGTATTCACTGTACTGATAACTTAATTTAATAACTTTTACTTTAAAAACACAAGACACGACACTAAAATTATCGATATTACAAGTAGGCAAACGGGTACATAGGCCAAACATATGTCAACCTACTTCGCGGTCTTACTGCCTACTTTTAACAATAAAACTCCATCCTGACTCAAGATTTTATTTAAAGTTATTTATTTAACTGAAACAGACACGAGAGTGATTCTCTTTACATTTTGGTTCAAGCACATAGGCTCGCTTTCAAGCCGCCGACGCTCATATCGCCTCTCTTACGCTAGAGAAGGGATATTACATGTAAAACACGTAGGTAACTGTACGAAGCATGGGCGTAGCTGCGGGCTGTGAACGCGCGTTCGGTTTTCGACCAAGTACCGATGAAAGCAATGCGTCACACATGTAATTTTTTATTAATTTGAATATCGAGCGTTCGCGCTTTTGGCTCGTATCATTTCGCTACATTACAGTCAGTCTCAGCTTATTGCATGGTCAGTTTGCAGTTAGTTTGTTTATTTGAAATTCATTTAAAAAATTATTAGTAGGTTTTGTGATTTAATTTACATCAAATTATTAATTTTTAATAAATTACAAGTTCACGAGTTATTTTGTATTTTTTTATATGCGCCTGAAATTTTACGTTTATCTAAATAAAAAGTGTATTTAAAGCGTTAAAAGCTTGAATTGACATTAAGATTACTAACCTCAAAAATGTCAAATAATCAAAGAGATACAAGAGGCAGATTTGTTAACTAATATCAAGATAGGAAACGATCTACAGAAAGATCTGAAAGAGGCCAAGGAAATTTCTTGGTAGGAGTGAAAAAAATTATTCTGAAGCTAAGAGAAGTAGACCCTCTACTTCTTTTTCTCAACTAAAAAGAACAGAATTTTCAAGTTGCAGGGCAAAAAATAGAATAATTGAAATCAACATTCTATTTCCTGAGTTTGAAAAAATTATGTGCTGTAATGTGTGCCATTATGAAATACAATTTATTAAATCTTCTTTCCAAGGACTAGGATTTAAAATTGATGTTATTTGTAAATATTGTGGTGAATTAGCATCTATAAACTTTGGCAACAGAGTGGGTGTTATGAATAATGCATATGAATAGACGTATTGTTCTTGCTGCTTGCGCACTCGGCCATGGACTTGCTGGCTTATCTACTTTTTGTATTATAATGGATCTGCTAAAGCCAATAGCACAGTCAGCGTTCAATGTTATCAATGATCAACTGAGTGAAGTATGTAAACAAGCGACAGAAGAATCTATGTCTGAAGCTGTTAAGAAATAACTTGATTCGATTTTCCCAAATAGCGCTGATCTTGATCTAACTTTCTCCAGATGATGGAAAAATTTGACATTTAACTTGGAAATGTATCTGTTGAGTGGATCAGGACTTCGAATGATAAAAGATGATACAATGTAGAGTGATCGACTAAGTCTCATTCAAAAGGAGCACATACTCTGAATAGAAAAGAACGAATAACTGTGGTGGATTTCCATGCACCAGATGCATATTAAATTCATGTAAGTGTATAATTCTAATTATTATTACATATTTGGATATAAATTCTATTTATAAATTTTAATATTATTTAAAATATAAATTTCAAATCTAGATTTTATTTCTTAAGTTTGAGTTTGAATTATAAAATATAAAATGATTATTCCATATTAAATATTATTTCTTAGTTTCCAGCTGATTCAAGGTTAGTACGAGTAATTCTAACAACCATCTGAGTAACAAATAACTATGTATTTGTTGATTCTTACAACAAATACATAGTTTCATTGGTAGATAAGGGTGAGTACTGACAAAATATCTTATAATAAGAAAGATTATTATAATTGATTATTTTAATAACTTATATCTTTTTGCATTTCAGCTTTATCTAGTCGATAACAAGATTCTCTTGTCTAGTATCTCCTTTTTATATTTTTAGCTAATATAAATAAGAAATACCAGGGAAGAATTATTTTATGAAAGATAAGTATAGCATTGATAATTTTAAGATATACAATAATTAAAAACTTTAAAGCTGTTTTTCTCAAATATTGAATTTTAAAAATTTTAGGTGCTGTCCCGTAAGATTTGAGCTGAACCGCTTGATGGATCTGACTTTTCCAAACTGATTTAACTTTAGTATTAGCATCATTCTCGCGTAAATGAAGGATTTCGCAAACAAATGATTGGAAGTTATTAAAAAATCAAAAAATAAGGTAAAAATATTAAAATTTATTAAATAAATTGATATTTCTTGTTTATAAGTAAAAAATTTTTTGTGTTTTAGGAATTCTCTCATTCACGTGAGAATGGCAAGAATACTGAACAAGAATTGATTGAATGATTATGTGACAATCGCTACAGCAATATGAGCTTATAAAGGCTTAAAATAAAGTTATTTTAGTCAACTTTGAAATACTATTTTCATTTGAAATGAACTAAGTCAAATCTAATTAATAAATAACTTTTTTACTTGCAGATGGAAAAGGTGTTTTGTGCCCTTAAAGGTTTTTTCTTATTTTCACTGCCCACGTGGCTTTTCAAATATAATCAAATTTAATATCAGTCATCCTTGACATTATGCTTTGAATATTTCTTTATTCAATCACTTTTTTTACTATTCTTGTTGAATTCATTTATCTTATTTTTAAATTTTAAACTGTCATTCATCACTTTATCTCTTAACATATGTATATATATAATTTAGAAAAGTGTTCTTTGAAAAGTGAATAAATATTGAAAAATTTGACAATTTAAGGAAAATCATAACATGAAAGAATAATGGTTTATTTATTAGAGTGAAATAATTTTTCTAGGGTTTTCGGGGATATATAAAAGCAGTTACCCAAATATTTTCCATTAGTCGTAATCAATAAGATGTACAATACGGAAGAAAAAAGTTTACATGAGATAGTCGCTGTCGTAGCAGCCCGGTTAAGCTACGAAGAATGTCGGGTCGCTACAATTATAAAACTTGTATCAATTATTCATGGTTGAAAAAAAAATACTCATAAGTACTAATTGATACTACTATTGATGACCATTGGTAAGTGATTGGGCACAGAAAATATATCTGATTTTCTCATGGTGTTGCTATATTCTATCTTTTGGATAACTCGGGTAACAGATTGCTTCGGACCTGAGTTTTACAATATATGAGAAAGAACTAACGCAATACTGTGGTGAGATATTTGATATTTTTATGTTTAAAATAAGCCAATAATGATTCCAATTAAACTAATTTGTACGATCGGAACTATTACAAGGTGTAACTCCTAGTTTTTATTGTAATTTGGCAACTTTGATGATTATTGACTCCCAGTAGCCACCGCTGAATTTACGAAGTGTCATAAATTATTGTAATTATTTATTTATGGAACCTAACAAACCAGTCAGTAACTCTCGGAAAATCGTTATCAGATAGCCGAGTTTCATTATTACAAAAGAAACCGCAAATAATCGAAGTGGTCATAGCACTGATGAAATAATATAAAGAAAAGAATGAGATAGATAGATAGATAACCAAATTTATTATATGTACATTATGTTGTACAATTAATTACAGTAATACATTAGAATTAATAAAATTAATATAAAGCACAATAATAATAATAAACAGTAAAAAGAAAACAGAAATCAAGCAAATATATCAGTAAAATAAACTTTACAGCAATAAAATCAATACAATATAAAACAGTTTTATAAATTAGCATGAAGCAGAGGTCCACTCTCCAAGGCAACGTAGAGTGCAAATGAGGATGTCTCGAATGTCATCAGCGAGGATGAGTTGCGTATAGTCGCAGGAAGATCATTCCATAGCCGCGAGGAAGTGACCAGGAACGATCGGAGGTGATACTCAGTGAATGAAAAAGGAATGGTCAAAGGTTTCACATGACCCCTCAGGGACCTCACCGGCCGGCTCCACTGATACATAGAATACAAATAAGATGGAGTACAAGATAAGAACATCTTATACAGAAACGTAGAAGAAAAATAGTTTCTTCTACCCGCAGTGGATAACCAGCCTAATGAGAGCCTATAAGCAGAGATGTGCTGCTGAGCAGATGGTTATCAGAAGCCCAATTTGAAATGAGAACAGCATGATCACTCATAAGATTAGTATAAGCGCTAAGTTTAGAAATCGGAAAATGCACATAGACAACAAGGAAATAGATCGTATATCACTCATAGTGCATGGAGAAGAGACCTTGTTGATTGTGGTAATCAACGAGATCTTCCAACATGAGGGAAACACACACTCACGAAACGAATGATTAAAAATACGACATAGCAAGGGCCCAATAACTGGAAAAGCCTTATGAACAATAGACTGTGGCACCGCATCAAACCCCCTAGCCCGAGAAGTAGAATGACATATTGCCATCCTGACCTCCTCCAAAGTAACCTTATGAAACCTGAATAAAGGCTTATAAGGCTCATCTACGTTAATAGTATTCACATACTCAGAAACAGAAGGGGCAAGTGGATCAAACGCAATCCCACCAAAGTATCGATTAAGCTCATTTATAGGAAATAAGTGTCGCGAGTTATTATCAGGAGAACACATACCAAGGTTCCTGAACTCTCTCCAGATCTGTCGCGAGTCCGTAATACCCGATAGTCTGTTATAGTAATATAACAGTTAAGCTGATTCAATGTACTCATGTGCCTTGTCCCGAGCAGTCCTATAGCATAGTAAGTCAGTATACAGTCAAGTACGTTTGTAGTGTCTATAAAGTCGATCTCTCTCATTGATTAAGCGACGATGTTCAGAGGTGATCCACGGACGATGAGCCCTACCCTGCCTGACCTTCCTGACAGGCACGAATTGTGCAATTGCCTCATTAAGATAGTTGTAAAGATATTCAAGGCGAGCAGAAAGAGAGAAATCATCATCACATGTAGCGCACCTTAAAGAGCAAAAATACTGAAGGAGTGCAACATCATCAACAGACTTATAATCCAGAAAGGTAAAGTCTTTAAGCATAAATAGTAATAAAGTGAAAAATGGTTTAAAAAAACGACAAGTTACTAGAAAAAGACAAAGAAATCTTGAAAATTATAGTCAATAAAAAAGATACGTTACAGATTTCAATAGATTTAGGGACGAGCAAACGATTCTATTTTATGAAAAAATATAGAATTGTTATTAGTTTTCGAGTGGTCTAAAACGGAAAAACAGTTGAACTTTGCTTCGATCAAGTACTTGTTTTTCCGTTTCAGACTTCACTCGAAAACTAATGAAAATTTTATATTTTTTTCAGAAAATAGAATTGTTTGCTCGTACTTAAATCTATTGGGTTCTGCCTTTACTTTTGTATAAAAATATTTAATTTAATAACAGTAACGAAAATTTAGATTAGACAAGGACAGAACTATACGGCCGCCTCTTAATCAATTGATATCCTTGTATATTATGAAAGATTTTTGCTGCTGCCGCTGCCGCTGTCAGTCTCTCAAAATCCTCCCTTAACTCCTCCTTTTTACTAATAAATTTAGCTAATTTATGGTAAATTTTACCTAATTTATTGTAAATTTTACCTAATTTATGGTAAATTTTACCTAATTTATTGTAAATTTTACCTAATTTATTGTAAATTTTAGCTAATTTATTGTGAATGTTAGCTAAAAATTTCATTTTTTAGCTAATTTTAGCTGATTTATGGAGAATTTCAGCTAAAAATTTAATATTTTAGCTAAGCTACTAGTTAATTATTAAAAACATTTGTGAAATAATAATTGTACAAATAAAAGATATGATTACAAATCGACAATTGAATTCTTTCATTTTTATTACTTAAATTAATAATGGCATAAATCCATGAACATTTAAAACTTTGAAACTTCTAATTAGAATGAAAATGGCATAAGTCACAAATGGTAAAATGTTTTTCATTATAATAAAAAAAATCGAAACAATGCTTTTATGTTTAGGTGAATAATAAGAAAAAACATTATGATCTATCTATTTAACTTGTACTATGATTTTGAAAACTTTTTTCCTGATTAGTAGTATAGGACCTACGATGGAGACGGTGACGTCATCCTCTCCTTTGTAGTGTTACGTTAGAAAAACGTACCCTTCTGTTATCACTTATTTAATTTTGAAAAAAAAATATACAGTTCCTGATTAATTTCAAGATTTTAATTATAATGTTTTGAATGTTCAATAATTGACTCATTTTTTTATTTCTGATTGCCTATCCTTCTAATATGCAATCTCCTGAGCACCGAGGTGCTACGTCATAAACGTATTTTCTTTATTAACATTGGTAAATCAAAATTTCTCAGTTATTGAACAGTAGCATTATTTCATTATTAAGCAAAATTAATTTGATCATAAGTAAGAATCAAAACGCGTATTTTGAAATTACCTAATGAATCCTAAAACCATAACGAAACATATTATCAAAATTTAAGAAAATTGATAAATAAAAATTGATGTAAAATATAATAAATCTTATAAACAAATCTGAGTATAAAAACCAAATCGAAAACGGATGAAAACAGGCACTGCTCCGCGTTTCTTTTGATAATACGTTTACACTGCCTGTAAGCTATTATTATACTTCAGTAGCAATTTATTTGTGAGTAACATATTATTATTTATTATTATTATCATATTTCAGTAGCAATTTTTCGTGAGTTACATATTATTATCTATTATCAGAATATACGCGTATAAAATTAATTGTTATGAAACGTTAAAGAATATAAACTCGAGTCTATATAATTGTGCCTATTCATTTGTCTGCCTTTACTTAGTATCAATCTACTTAAGCAGCACCAGAAGGTAATAATATATTTAATATTCTCTTTAATTAGAATCATTAAAAAACATCCTGTAATAATTTCCCAATAGTGAGAGCGATCTCACTCAATCAAATATTGATGGAGCTTTTTCCACGACTAGATTGCATACATCTTTAAAAATACTTATATTGTTTAACATTTTCTTACTTTTATTATTAACATTAAATATTTGAAATTTTATACAATTTCAACATATGATTATTTATTTTAAACTATCCATTTTTATTTAGTCCTGGTGAAAGCCAGGACTTAACAGTAGATCCCGTGATTTTTATGGGCCATAGAAAAAGTAAACTACATGTTTATATATAATGAGAGAAAGAGAGAGAGAGAGAGAGATTGATTGATAACTAATTTTATTATACCAATGTCTAGCTTGACCGTATGGCAAAAATAATACAATTTAAAATACAATATTTTATAATATTTGAAACATTAGAGCAAAACATTTTCTTTATAAATGCAAACTTGTAGATCAGTACATTCAATGCTCTTTTATATTATACTTTAAAATATAACACTATAAACAATAACACTAATTTTATAATTAAACCGAACCTAACTGATAAAATACATAACAATTTTTATTGCGCCCTCATCAAACAATCATATAGAGCTAATTCAAACGCTGGTTTTGAGACTTTTAACGCAATTGCTACTGAAATAGAATTCTAGAGTTTTATCGCTTGGATTGTAAATGAATTTCCATAAGTCTGTGTTGATGTTCATGGCATTACAAAGTTAGGCGATTGCCTTCTCTGGGAACGACGAAAATCCTCAGTAACTTTTGGAAAAAAGTCATGCAGATACTTGGGTCTCGCAGAAGTACCTGCGACGATTCTCCAATTTGAGCCAGTACAGCTGTTGATAGTAAAGGTTCAACGATGCATCTCGCTTCAAATTAAAAATAAATCTTACAGGTGTATTATAAAGGCGCTGTAGCTTAACATTTAGATATTGTGAGAGATCGTTGAATACCAGGCACGCATAATCAAAATGAGAAATGATAAGTGTACTAACCAGAAGTTCTTTTACCTCTTGATGCAATCTATAATCCATATATCTAAGTCTATATAGCACTCCATGCACCCTTGATGATATTCGGGATACATGAGTATTCCAATCCAGATCTTCGGAAAACACCACACCAAGATTCTTACATGAGTTCGACAAGGAAATCTTTGCGCCATCGACAATTATTGGTGGAAGGGCGTTTTTATCTATACGCGTGTGGTATTGAGTAGATGCTATCAACATACATTTTCCAGACCAATCACTGCCTGTGCTTGAGGTAGAAGTGTAGCTATTTTATAGCTGAATTGGAGAAATTCATGTTGGTTCTCAATTTCTTTAGGAGGAGTTCATATTCTATAGTATCAAACACCCTTCTATGGTCAAATAGCAGCAAGTGCGTAACCATGCCTTGATTAATTCCTTACCGAATATTTTCTGTAATCTTCGAAAGTGTTGTCTGAGTACCAAAACCATGTCTAAAACCAGACTGATAATCCGACAACAATTCACTCCTTTCAAGGTAACAGATCATCTTTTGAGCGACAAGCGTATCAAACACTTTTGCAAAGTGGCAGATTCGCCACCGGTCTAATATCCGCTGGCGATACTGAAGAAGAATTCTTACTAAGTGGAATAACCAGAGAATCTTTCCAAACCGTAAGATATACCGAAGTTACGAACAAATGATTAAATAAATCAGTGAAAAATGGTACAATAATTGAAAGAGTATCCTTAAGAGGCGGTCGTATAGTTCTGTCCTTGTCTAATCTAAATTTTCGTTATAATTAGTAAACTAAATATTTTTATACAAAAGTAAGGGCAGAGCCCACTAGATTTAAGGATAAACAGACGATTCTATTCTATGAAAAAATATAAAATTTTCATTAGTTTTCGAGTGAAGTCTGAAACGGAAAAAGAGTTGAACACTTCAATCAAATTTAACTCTTTTTCCGTTTCAGACTTCACTCGAAAACTAATGAAAATTTTATATTTTTTCATAGAATAGAATTGTCTGCTTATTCTTAAATCTATTGGGCTCTGCCTTTACTTTTGTATAAAAATATTTAATTTAGTCATAATAAAGAAAATTTAGATTAGACAAGGACAGAACTATACGGCCTCCTCTTAAAGCACGACAACGACAAACAATCACAACTTCATCCTTTGACTTTAGGAAGGCACGCCAATATGGTCGAATAAACCTTTACTCGACTCACTGCTTCAAAACAAAAGGCGTCTATCCCATCCGTCAGTGGTATATCCAAAATCCCTCGAAGAGCACTCTCAACGCAATGACTATAGGTGCAAGTAATTGAAGAATAGAATCGCATTAGTTCCTCGGCAGAAAAGAGATGTAACGGTAACTTTCCTTGCTCTCCCAAAAGTCCGAACTTACCAAGAACATTCCAATACTTTGTTCTATCATTTGTACTCAATAGCGTCTAGACCAAATAACTATTTCTAGCATTCCGAATCTCAACTTTAAGATTTTTACATAACAATCTATAAGTGCCAAAAAGTCTCTGGTTCCTCATACGTTTTGCCTTTTGATAAATATGGTCACGCTCTTTACATTTGTTATGCAACTCACTGGTCATCCAAGGAGCTGGACGCCTGCACATTACTCTCGTATTGAGTGGTGCATGCTTATTTAAAGCCGATAGCACTTCTTCCCTAAAACATCCAGCAAACTTCAGAAAATCCCTTGATTGGACTATATAATTCAACTGGACAGGTGCATCATACTCATAATCTACAATAAGATTGTCGTGACAATTTATAAATGGTGCCACTGATTTTTCTGAACATTTGTTAATTTTACCTTGCTTGCGGAGTCAACTGTTATAACATTCAACCAAGTATCTAAATTCTCTCTATGGTGGGTGTCACCAAAGGGCACTAAATATAACGAATTTTTAAATATCAAATTCTTTCAATGGATTCCATAAAAGTTCTCTGACAGTTGATCAGAGTTCAAACCTACTATAATCATACTGGAATTAGACTGAGCATATTTCTGTAGTTCCGCAAAGAATTAGCCAAACACATTACCCTTTGGACGTCAGTATAAGGAACAAAAAAGAATATGCTGGACGCCTGTTGGCTGCAACTCAATAAACAGACATTCAGTTTTATTGATATTCGTAATTTAGGGCGCAGCAAGTATCTTGTACTTTATGCCAACACAAATAAAGCAGGCCACACCACCACCCTGTACATATTCACGCTTACCTCCAACCGACAATAGACTTCGATCATTACGTATCACATTATATTTCAGCAACCTAAATGTCGGATCACAATGTTCAGGTGTAAGCCAAGCATCAGAAATCAACAGTATGTCCACACCACTGTAATCCAGGAACTCTTCAATTTCATCCAAATGGTCCTTCACAGAGTTAGCATTAATTTGAGCTACGCGAAGGACCTCCTTTTTAGAACATTTATTTTGTGAAATCTGTGGAGAAAAAAGTCATAAGACCTTCTCTAGATCAGCCTCAGTAACAATACTTTTTCTTTCAGCCTTATCCTCTTTCCAAACAAAAATATTGCCTTCATGAACCCAAACATGCTTATAATCTAGAACTTTTGCTTTCTCTTTCGTTTGTAAAAATAAATTGTAAATAAATGATGGCAACATTTCAAATAATTTTATGTTGCTCCCATCATTACCTCCTTGGTAAAAATCTGAGTATTTTAATAATCCATGTTCTCTCTTAGCCTGAAAACATAATCCTTGACGATGTGAGACTTGAATGTTATTGACTTTGGTTTTACCTGTGCAGTATTTTTAGTTGCACTATCATTGTGCATGTTCTACGGAAGTTTGCGCACCGGAGGTTTATCATTTATTACAGCTCCAAGCTGCAGATGCTGTAAAAAATTATGTACCAAATCGAGCAATAGAATCTTAAAGGTGTCAGGCACACCTGTAACTTTGATTTTTAAACTGGGCGTGGCTTTGAGAGCAGGCCGGATTCGCTGTCCTTGTCTAATTGAGATTTTTGTTATTTACTCAAGTATTAATCGATATATCTGCATATTGAAGGTTGAGCGCAATACATATTATTATTATGAACATCAATGCACAAGAAAAAAAAAATCTACCGCTTTGTTTTTGAGGAAAGTAAGGAACGCGAAAATATTATACACATAAACTTTTACTTCGGCGTTCCTTACTTTTCTCAAAAACAAATCGGTAGAATTTTTTTTTCTTGTGCATAGATGTTCATAATAATAATATCTATTGCGCTCAACCTTCAAATTGAAGATACACTGATTAATACTTGAGTAAATAACAAAAAACTCAATCGTTACTCGGTCGGTATCAGATTCTAGTCTGGCCTGGTCTTAACGTGCAAATATTTTAGCTGATCTACTTCTGATCTAAGCGCCGCATTCTCCGATTTAAGAATTTTTGTACGTTCATTTTGGGCATTTAACGAAGTCGAAAATTCATCAATTCTCATCATCAGACCATCGTTTATTAGTACTTGTTGTTCATTGTACTAAATATTTGTGATAACTGTTGAAATACGGTTAGTGATTTCTAACCTTCTGGAAGACCTGATATTTCACTATTAGATTTATCGACAGCTTGTACAGACTCAGTCTTTGAATTAAGGATAGTATTATTAACAGTCCAATCAATCTCTCTACCACTATCGAAAGTGACCGCCCGAGCGTTATCAGGCCCAGTAAAAGTATGGGTGTTACTCGGACGACAACAAACACGATTTCGAAATGACGAAATGCAACACTCTGATGCTTGGCTATTCAGCAAGTACTCAGCATCACAGCCTGGATGAAATTCGCTATGACACTCTGTACATTTCTTGTGACTAAAGACTATTCTTTTCCTGCACTTCTTACAATGAACAGTCGTCTATATACAAAATATCTTTAAACTTTAACATAGAGAATAATTTGTTCTTTTTAAAATAGTATTTACTAAAATAGTTCTAAATATCAATAACGTAATCCTAATTTAATATACGCTGATTACACCTATTAATAAAATGACTAAACTCTTCAGGCTAAAATTAACTAAGTTAGTCAGCAATTGCAAATAAATACATCCATTTATAAAAATACACACTGACAGTGATATCATTAAAAGTGCAGACAATAATCACATTAATTATGTATCATATCAGATACATCCCCCAATACGCATGTGCAAACACTGTAATAGCTACAGCATCTATCCATTCAATTTATAGCTAAAATTAAAATAATTAAAATACGTGAATTATAGAATAAGCGAACAAGTCGCTATTAAAAATAAATATATGTAATTCGCGCACAACCATTAACGAGTTATAACCGATTTGTAGATGCACTGAAAAGTAGCTCACTCATACTCGCACAACATGTCTCGCTAACTACACAACTAACATGTAATCGCCTAACTGTACACTGGGATTGTGACAAAAATTGACTCACGGACCATTCATAGGCCAACAGATTAGCCATTTATAGACGTTTCCCAATCCTCGACGCTGATGCCTGTAAATGGAAATTACAATCACTAAGATGTCATCAATGCTGTCCTTATAGTCACTAGACGAAACCAGGCTAAGCCAAGCCAAGATGGCTAAATATCAGCGAAATATTCAATCGTTTTAGCTTTCAGTAAAGCAATTGCTTTGCTTATTTGGTGAGTATTCATATTTTGTCGTTTTCAAGACCTTTGTCTTCTTCGTCGTCGTCATCATTGTCGCTGTAATCGTCGTTTATTTCTGAATTACGATTCACCGTAGCCTTGGTTGAAGATGATGGTGAGTCGCAGCAATCAACCTTATCTCTCCTCCCTCTACAATAAAATCTTGATAATCTGCGTGATCTTAATCGCTTCAAAAGCACATCATTCTATTTCAAAAGTTCATCCTTACAACCGGGTCTCATTTTCAAGATATCGAAAAATGACCTGTAAAAAGTCGTTAGCAGAAAGGGCCACCCAATGGTATCAACAACTTTGACCTTAAACTCAAATTTCAAGGTCATTTTGAGGTCAAAGTATTTTTTTTAATAGGAACCCCTATTTTTGACACCGGATTTGAAAAGAGCGGGAAATTTCACGTTGATAATAATATTTAAAAAATTTTTTCGTGACATCGAGTAAGTTAGATTAAGGTCTAATTTTGAATATTCATTCAAAACTTGTTTTTTTCAAATTTGAACATTACTCAATTTCAATGTTAAACATTACTCATGATAAACGTGGTCACCTAAGTTTGGCCTTGGGGAGTTAGTTTTCAAGTACATTTGAAGGTCATAGTGCATTTTTTAATGCACATCCCTATTTTCGACCCTGAAACCGGATCAAGCCGAAAAAATTACGTCCAATATGATATTAAAAGTTGGCGGTAGCGAGCCTTACACGGTCAGTTCAAGGTCAATTTTCAAGGTTTAATCTTTAAAATTTGTTCACAATCGATTTTTTCGAATGTTTTATTGTTAAATAAGATTAGGGGACAATGACTGACCATTTTGACCTCAACGTCAAATATGGAAGTCATTTAAAAGCAGTTTCATTAAATGAAATATTTTATTTTTGTTCTTGATTTTACTTTTAGCGTTACCCAGAAACAACGACGTGGACGTAGTAAGTTCTGTGTCCTTTGGGGTGCTTTATTAACGTGAGTCCCCTTACCTCTTACTTAGGTGCTTGTTTTACGTAAGTCTCCTTGCCTCTCACGGGGGTGCTTGTTTTATGTGAGTCCCCTTGCCTCTCACCAGGATACTTGTTTTACGTGAGCCCCCTGCCTCTCACTGAGATGCTTGTTAACGGGATGTCGGAGTTGTTAGAATCGATTTTTGCTTTTTTTATCTGATTGATATTTCTTTAAATTGACTATTTAGACAAATATAATGACTTGTCCGCGCTGAAGCTACATTAATTCAATCATTTTTGTTAAAAAAAAATCACTTAAACTTATTATTTTTTCATGAACTTTGAATGAAAATTAGATTTCAAGCTCGATAAACCTAACCTTAAAATACTATACATTAAAAGTTTGTTTATAACTTTTTATATGTAGTATTTTAATAAATTTCTTGAGCTGTCCGCACTCGGAATTAATCTTATGAATTTTCTTTCTGCAGTGAAAAAATATGATTTGACGCACCGTTTACTCATGAACTTTGAATAAAAATATTATTAGGAGGGGATAACTACGATATCCTGTTGATTATCCTCGAATTAATTGCTCGGAATGTCCACCATTAGCCTCAAAACATAAACACAAGCGTCGTTTAAAACTATCGACAGTTCTTAACAGCATTACTCTTGGTATAGCCGCCCACGCCTGGCGTACTCCATCCATCATGATCTCCCTTGTTGTTGGTTGTTCGGCAAAAACAATATTTTTCAAATATCTTCACGAAAAGAAATCTGGAGATGTCATGTCTGGGGAGCATTCAGGCCAAGGATGCTGACTTCCTCTTCCTATCCACCTGTTATTGTAATGGTCATTTAGAAAAGTGCGAACAGTTCTGGCATAATGTGGACCCGCACCATTTTGTTGAAACCACATACGTAGTCTTGTTACCAAATCAACATCTTCCAGCGGGACTGGTAAATGGTCTTTTAATAATTCTAAGTAGCTATGTTGATCTACGTTTTCTTAAAAAAAATAAGGTCTAATTAAATAATCATTAACAATCCCATACCAAACCATGAGACTCCAACGATTTTCATGATCTACATCTCGATGCTTATAAGGATTAACATCTAAATAGTAATGACAGTTATGTTGTTATTGTAAAATTTTGCCTCGTCAGAGAAAATTACGTATCTAAAGAAATTAGGATTATTTTGAATCATTTGCAAAGTCCATCAGCAAAAGTTAACGCACATTTCCATATAATTTGGTTGCAAGGCTTGTGTAAAAACTAATAACTTGCTATAATTGAACGAGAGCGTACAGAATAATTCTCATACCTTCAAAGATACATTGAATTTACGAGTATTAAGAGTCATTAATGAAAAACTTACTTCCATCTTATTACATAAGTATAATTAATTTGATGCTAAATTTGTAATAAATTTGATGCTAAATTTGTAATAAGTTAAATGCGAAATTTGTAATAAATTTATTGCTAAATTTGTAATAAATTTGATGCTAAATTTGTAATAAATTTGATTCTAAATTTGTAATAAGTTAAATGCCAAATTTGTAATAAATTTGATGCTAAATTTGTAATGAGTTTAATGCTAAATTTGTAATAAATTTGATGCTAAATTTGTGATAAATTTGATGCTGAATTTGTAATAAATTTATTGCTCAATTTGTAATAAATTTGACGCTAATCGTTGGACATTTTCAAAAGTTATTGCAAACTACCCCGATTTTGGCTGCGGAAAAATTTTGCTAACGAATTAAAAAGTGCAAAAAATTCTTTTTGCAAAATCTAGCTTTCTCAAGGTCACGAAAAGAATTTTTAAATATCATTTCAAAATATATATGCATAAGATTAGAATATATATATATCATCGTGAAATTTCCCGCTCTTTTCAAATCCGTTATCAAAAATTGCTATGAAATTTTTGAATATTTGCAGAAAGGATTTTTCAAATTTTATTTCTGGACGTGATTTACATGCTGCTTGGCTCAAACATTATGTTCATAGTTTTCAAAAAATAGCAATGTGCCCCACAGCCATGTTCACATGGTTTTGATTTTGCTTTTTGCAATCCGTTAACGATTTTGCTGCCAAAATTGGCGTTACGCAATGTGCACCACGGGAAGGTTGTTCAATCGGGCATTGCACATCGTGTTGGTCCTGAAAGAGGCTTTTTATGTATGTGTTGAAATCATTTTAATTTTTTCAAGGTTGATTTCTAATTTGACCTTATATTGGTCTTTTTTCAAATCGTAGTCTAAAAATCTCGCCAACAAATAAAAAAACGCGCCATTTTCATTTGCTCGTAGTTTGTAACCTGATGCTCGACACGATATGCTCTAGGAAAATAAATTGCATAAAAATACCTAAATTTTTAGATCCCGTAATCAAAATCATTTGTTGAATCTACCAAAGTTAGTAGCATCGCGCAAAAACGGTATTTCTTAAATTGAAAAATAACTCCCCACTTTTCCTGACTTAGCGCATGTGCAAAAAGATGGAACCACATATTTTCAACAAAATACTACTTCTCTTTCTCTCATCCCTTATCTCGCTCTTTTACTCTATTTCAACGGGTACCCCTCCTTTTTTTAAACAAACTAGTTAGTTTTATTTTCACTTCTTTCTCCCTCTTTCTTTCATGCATGTTCAATCCCTCCTTCTCTTTCCATCTTTTCTTTTACTCCTATTACACTTTCTACCACACTCAGTTTCTTCTTTTCTTTCTTTCTTTTTACACACACACACACGCGCGCGCGCACGCATGCACGTCTGCGTTTTTTTATCTCCGTCCCTCTGTCTGGAACACATGATTAAAAAGATTGAATTCCTATTATATTTTTTCAATAATTTAAATTGAATTCAGTAAAACAAATTTTAAATCAATCATGATGATATGATTTGTATTTAACCTTTTGACTGCGGGAAAATTTTAGTACTAAACGACCTTTTATAAAGTGCAAAATGTATACATGAGATCATTGGATTTTTCAGGTAGAGTCCCCACTCTGACTGCTGGTCGATGAATCGACCACCCCCGCAGGCTAAAGGTTAAACAATTTTTATGCATATTGGAACTTTAATTAATTATATTTTTTTAGTATATAAAAACTAAATTGTAAAAAGATTTGCAATATAAAAATTTATAAATTTAGGCAATTTTTTTGACTTTTAAATTGGGTAATTTATGCATATTCATATAATATATGAAAATTTAACCGAGCGACGTTAGGGGCGAGGTAAATTGAGCTCGTAAAATATTAAAATCAAGTTTCTTTTATTAGTTAATCCAGTAATCTACCATATATAATATTAATAATTTCACTCTAATTAAATTTCAATTAAAATAGAAATCATAATACTTTTATTAATAAATAACTTTATAAACATCTCAATTATTTAAGTGTAAACGAATACAAAAATATATTGTTAAAAGATTGATTTTAATAACAATGGAGACAATTCCTCGCCGTCACATAATTGCATATTGGTGCACGGTAGGACATATAAATGATTCCTAATAACAAAGATTAGTAACTATAAGATATATTCAAATGAATATATAAATACACTATTATTACAAATAAATAAATATATGATTATAGTTATTTTTTATTGAAAATTTACTTATTTTTTCTATGAAGGATGAAATAGAGATAGGATAAAAAATATATTATATTGCAAGGGATGAATATTGTAAATTAAAATAGGCAAGTCATTTTTGCATTACTTAATTGTTTATTAAAAAAAATTATTCAATGTTTAAATATAAATTAAATTTTTACTCTAATTGAAATCTATATGATTACTCCTTAGCCTTAGTAGCTTAAGCAATAGCATTTATCTACAAAAGTTAATTACTAAATGAACTGATGATATTATTTTTTTAAGTACATGAGCTAATATTATTTTTTTTTATTTCAATGAAAATATTAGTCTAGACCTAATTAAGAGTTATGATTTGAGTCAATACGTCATTAACTAATTATTTATTATTAATAAAATTATTCTTTATTCGAATTTGAATTAAATTTTTATTCAAATTGACAAGGTAGCATTTATTTCAAAAAATAATAGCTAAGTTCTAATCAATAGTTTTATGTGGTGCATACGCTTTTTCATACCGAAGAAAATTGTCTTATCTTCTTTTCTCTTTTTTTTCATATACATAGATAAAACGTAAATAGTACATTAATTAATTGTTTTTTATTGAAAAAATTATTGAATGTTTTAATATAAATTGAATTTTTATTCTAATTAAATTCTATATGATTACCCTCTAGCTTCAGTCGCTTAGACAATAGCATTTATCAATAAAAGTTTATTAGTAAATGAACAGGTAATAGTTTTTTTAATTAATTAAATATGTTAGCCATGATTTAATTAAATGTCCTGATATAAGTTAATATGTTACTTAATTAATCGTCTCTACGTATGATTTGAGGAATAAGGATGATGAGCTAAGGAAAAGCTAAAACAACGTAAAATAATGTTAAAAAAACAGGGAAAAATTTGAGGATTTCTGATGGATTACCTGAGGAGTTAAAATTACATAAAACAACGTAGGAATAACGGAAAAAAGTTGAGGATTTTTCAAGGAGGAGTGAGGGAAGAGGAAATGATGAGGTGAGGAGGAGAAAATGAAGAAGAAATGCAGGGAAGAGGAAGAGAAAGAGAAAAGAAAAGAAAGAGACAAAAATAACGTAAAGTAACGTAAAAAAAACGGGAAAAATGAGGATCAAAATACGGTAAAGGAAAGAGAAAAAGAAAAGAAAAGGAGGAGCTTGGTCGTAAAAATTGTCCTTACAACTATATAATATATACGTTTGTTGTTAAGGGGTCGAACGAAATAGATTTTATATGTTCTATTGCTTAGTACTGAAAGGGGCTTAGGGTAGATATATATATATATATATATATATATATATATGTATATACATACACAGTGGGGTCCAATAAAAAAGAGCCACCCTTGAGAAAAAAGTATCAATTAAAAAATTTTGTATCTCATTAAATAAGGGTCGTACAGAACTCTACGACCACTCATTTTAAACGTGTTTGTAAGGAGTTTTCAATGGTGCAACGGCAATTTGATTTTAAGTATCTGTCTGGGAAATATTACGACTAAAAAATAGAAAAAAAATAGAAAATGGTGGTAGAAAAATTTTACACAGCTAGTTCAAAGGTATTTTGCTTAAATTGAACTTTATATTTTAGTTTTTGTTTGAGGTTCAGAATTAACTGAGATTTAGCGAATTTTGTTCAAAAAAGGGTCTTTTTTATTTTTCCGATATCTGCTCAATGAGAGGAGATGTAGAAAAATGCCAAATAAAAAAAAAGTATTTTTGTATGTAGAATAACCTTTAATTTTCTCAAAATTTTTTGAGCATTTTAATTTTTTCATATTGTTGCGGTATTCTTATTTACATGTATACCGTACTCTTATCAGAGTACCGCAACAATATCAAAAAATTAAAATGCTCAAAAAATTTTGAGAAAATTAAAGGTTATTCTACATACAAAAATACACTTTTTTTATTTGGCATTTTTCTATATCTCCTCTCATTAAGCAGATATCGGAAAAATAAAAAAGACCCTTTTTTGAACAAAATTCGTTAAATCTCAGTTAATTCTGAACCTCAAACAAAAACTAAAATATAAATTTCAAGTTAAGCAAAATACCTTTAAAACTAGCCGTATAAAATTTTTCTACCATCATTTCCCGAAAAATGATTCAAATTTAAACACAGGCAAATAAAAATTTCTTTTTCTATTTTTAAGTCGTAATATTTACCAGACAGATACTTAAAATTAAATTTCCAATACACCATTAAAAAGTATTCACAAACACGTTTGAAATGAGCGGTCGTAGAGTTCTGTACAACCTTTACTTGTTGAGATACAACATTTTTTAATTAGTACTCTTTTTCTCAAGGGTGGCTCTTTTTTATTGGACCCCACTGCATATATATATACATACATATCGACCCTAAGCCCCTCTCGGTACTAAGCAATAGAACATATAAAATCTATTCCGTTCGACCCCTTAACAACAAACGTGACCACTCAACTATTTAGTAATTTTGAAGAAATAGTAACCGCGTACGAAACTTGTATCAAAGAGTTTGAATCTGCAATAATGTACAACTACAAATAATAATCAGACAGCAGAAGAAGGAGCGCGAACTAAAAGAAAATTACAAACAACTAGCAAAGAACACAGGAAATTCACGCCGCTGGATCACAGAAAGAACCGGAAAATTAGAAGCCCGCATAATCATAAGAGAAGACGCGCTGACAGAACTTGTAAAGAGATTTCGAACCTTTCGAATCTAGAAAAATTAGGCTCCTTTTCCTCATCTGTTCTTCTCTATACACATTTCTATAACCTTTGAAATTCTAAAAAGTAGAATATACCACTGCGAACAAGGGGCAAAAGAGCTCAAAGATTTCTACGAAATACAGGAAAGAGCACCAATAAGTTTAGAGAAAAGAATGAACGCTATCAAACCCCACTATTTTACTTGGCTCAACAGATACAGGACTTTACATCAGTGGGTAAGGAACGAGATCATTGAACTAGACAAGCACCTATCATCAGTATCTAAACGAACAGACAAACAAGTGGAAGAATTCTTACGACTAAAAATTAAATAAATTTTTCTTTTATGTTTAGAATTTGTGAAATCTCCTTCGAGCATATACTACTGGAGGAAGCCTCCGAATGGCAGCAAGCATTACAAGGCGGAGAAAGAGAAAGCCTCTATTTTGGTACGTGCTGTCTCTCTCTCCAGCCTGATTTGATTGTCTGCTTCTGTTCCCCACTAAAAAAGTGAGAGAGAGATAGCACATACCAAAATAGAGGCTTTTTCTCTCTTCGCCTTGTAACGCAGTTAATAGCTGGGTGGCTTCCTCCAGTAGTTTATGCTCGAAGGAAATCTCCGATACGATAATAATCGATAGGATACAAAGTGCACTGACACCATTACATATCGATTCCATAAGGATACACGGCACTTATCCAGACACACCAGCTAATTGTTTAGAAGTAATAAATATAACTAGGGGAAACAATAGCGTAACCGCCCTACAACCGTATAGCGAGGACGAAGTCAACCAACGATTTATAGATTATATCCTAAACGACAAAAGGAACCCGCAATGAAGAAATACTGAAGAAGAATTACTGGATTTCATAAAATTCAACGAACTCCCAACAAGACGCATTATCTACGCATAAAAAAAAGAAAAAATAGATGAGCAGAATTTGAAACAATTGGTAAAAGATCCAAAGAAGAAGAGAGATAATTGAAAGCAAACAAGACATAGCCGGAATTATTGCTACAAGGCGCATATAACAAATTGATACAGCTATTTTTGAGGACACTGCAAGATTCCACATCACAACTGAACAACCAACCGAAGAACCAACGGAACTCGTAATCACTAGGCTTGTAAAATTTGCATCCCTTGTTACCCCTGCAGGCCCAGTAAGTTGTAGTGAGCTTTTCAGTGGCTCAGTCGGTAATTTATACAGGCAAGCATCACTGTAGTTACATCTGTAGTAACATGTGCTTTGTTCACAAACACACTGACCATCTCCGTCGCTAATTAGCATCGAAATGATGGCATAAATACAGCGACAATAAATAAAATATAAAAAAAAAAGTTGTAGTGACACGTGTGGATCTTGGCAGCCCAAGCACATGCTTCTACCAGAACACTCGGAATCAAATTATTGCATCAAGGCACAAATATATCAACACTACATAAAAATAACCAAGATAAAACTAGGAAAGACAACAGGAAGACTCCAGAAAAACTGAACGATTTAAAATTAAAAAAAATGGTAAGCAACAATCCAGAAATGGTGCAACAAATAGCAAACATAACCAACCACCAAAACATCACTGATGCATTACTTAACACCATGAGAATACATGGTTTTGCAACAAGCACTGCTACACGTTTCGCTATATAATGGCAAAAATATGTTCCTTCAAACCTTCCTACAAGACATGGAAAACGGGCTAAATATCTGTCCCGAAGGAATACATGATGCCTTCTTTAAGGGAGCTGTGGCCAAGCTTCGCGATACCGCAAGAGACGCGGTCAATGGAACGCAAATTGACACCTTAGAAAACCTGCAAGATGCATTAAAGGAATACTTTTTTCCCAAGAAAACGTATTCACATTACTGTGCTGAAACACAAGGGATGAGGGTGAGGAGAAATGAAACTGTGATTAAATATTACAGTAGGATCAAACGACTCATGGGAGGAACCACCAACTCGCTGAAGGAAAAATTTGAGGCTGCTCAATTTCTCCACATGACTGCAATGCTAGAGGGCATAGCCCTGGAATCCTCCAAACAGGGACTATCTGACGATCCATTATATGCCATGAGCGTACAAGAACCAATAACTCTAATCGCAGCGCTAAAAATCGCCCAAAGAATAGAAAAAGATATGCTCTCATCCATTGAAAGGAAAGAATTCCTTTATTTGGTAAAGGCTACAGATAAGCCTAAGGAAACAGAAAGACAAGTACACTTTAAGGACGATCGCCAACCCTAGAGAACCAAACAAAGTTATAGATTCTACAATTGCTCAGACTCACCTGGACAAGAAGACAGGGGAAGATTCGAAAACGGATCCTATAAAAGAAGCATGTCATCCCACTGGAAACGAACAAAATTACAGACCATACGACCGTTCAGACTCGCCTGGGTGTGACAATAGAGAGAGATTCGGATAGAACGTTCATAGGACAAACAACCCTAGGTAGCAAAGCCTTATCGATTATTGTACTAGAGGGAATTCAAATTATTATAATGGAAGAAACGATTCGTACATTCCTAGGACTTAAAATAAACACAGGCAAGATCTTAAAAATCATAATTCGAGGACACCAATGGGATATCTCGAGCCTAGAATGGCTTCGCCTACTTCTACCCAATACAGACCTTATCAATACATGCCAATGCACTCCATGCCTCCAATGCCATTTCCTTATCTATACCCGTACATTCCACTATACCGGTTTCAACATCCATCGGTAAATTATTGCCCCGTAAAACAACAGGAAACATTAAACTCATCGCCTGCTCGTCAGATGGACGCCACGACGAGCAAAACGTACATAGAGCGCCCACTGGCAGTAAAGTTTATAACTGCCACAGAACTACAGAAAGAACCTGTAGCAAAGGAATAGGACCAGTAATAATATTAGAGGCCCCAGAACTAAGAGGAAAAACGGAATTGTTAATAGACACAGGAGCAGAAATTAATTTAATTCATGTAAGAGCTCTAAATCATAGAACGCTGATTGCTGCTCACAAGGTTATGACCATTTCAGGTATTACCACCGATTTCTTTAACACGGCTAAATCCACGAAAATAACACTATTTGACTAACGCATTCAATTCAAAGTTATAACAGGAACTCTTCCTATACCAGCACCAGAAAACTTAGGGGTTGACTTCTGAAAGAGTGAATCAGCCGAAATCTCCTTCCATCATAATGCACTAGTAACCTCGTCCCAGCCAATACACTCGGTGAGATTTATAGATTATGAATATAGGGCACCCAAACCAACTAGATATATTTTGCAAACTTAGAACAAGACATCGATCACCATAAATCTAAAACCTTCTATTTTAAAGACAGTATACATTCCACGCTCATGAACTCCCGAAAACATTTTTATAGGCGAAGCGCTAGTAACTAATGACCAACATAAATGTGTTGTCATGGCAATCAATTCATACGAAGAAGATGCCGAGATAGATCAACCGCCACAAGAATTATAAGTATATGATGTATTCAAAGAGTTGGAAGATTTTTTTGACAGTATAGGTTAAGGAATAGACTTTTCTGTAGATGAAAGACTCCAAAGAATCTTGGACAGCCTACGCCTAGAGCATTTCAATGAAGAAGAGAAACAACATGTTCTATGGATAGTCACTGAATACCCACAATTGTTTCATTTGTCTGGAGACAAATTACCAGTCACAGACGTTTCGAAACATTGTATCCCTACGAAGAATGACGCACCCGTGCATCGTTTATCAAACAGTACAGATACCCTACCATCCACAGGGAAGAAATACAGCGCCAAGTAACAAAGTTATCAAACGATGAAATAATCGAAAACTCAAGATCTCCATACAGTTCGTCTCTTTAGATAGTATTAAAGAAAAACGATTCCAAGGGAAATAAAAAATAGCGAATGGTGATAGACACAGAACCCTCAATGAAAAGACAATCGGCGATGCACATTCTCTCCCAAACATAACGGAAATCCTAGATCGCCTCGGAGGAGCAAAATAGTTTTCTATCTTCGATCTGGCCTCGGGATTTTATTAAATCGAAGTCAACAAGGCTGGCAGGCATAAGACTGTTTTTAGCTTAGCAACAGAACACTATCAGTACGTGCGTATGCCTCTCGGGCTTCGTTCCGCACCAGCGACCTTTCAGCGTTTTATGAACCTAGTTTTACTAGGTCTAAAAGAGTTGGAACTACTGGTTCATTTAGATGACGTTATTATCTTCACCTCAGATTCAGCGGAACATAAAAAAAGGTGCGATGACTCTTCAATCGACTCCTCGATGCTAAGCTCTCGTTGCAGCCAGACAAGTGCGAATTCTTGGGCACAGAGGTAGAATATTTAGGCCATACCATTTCCGAAGAAGGAGTCGAACCAGACCCTTCCTCCAGGAATTTTCCAAGGTCCAAAACCCAAACGAACATTAGGCAATTTTGAGGACTTGCTGGATATTAGCGAAGATTCATAGAAGGATTTTCAGCCTAAGCAAAACCTCTCTCAGATCTTCTAAGGAAAACCGTCCCTTTTGAATGGACTGAAGAACATGAGAAAAGTTTCGAGGACTTGAAAAACGCTTTGTGCAGCGCACCTGTTATCTAACACCCTAACTTCAAGAAATCCTTTATACTTACTACTGACGAATCCGACTATGCCGTAAGTGCAATACTTAGTTAAGAAGAAATAGGTTTGGACCAACCTATAGCATACATGTCACTAATGATACCTGCAGAGAAAAACTACACAACAACAGAAAAAGAATGTTTAGCAACAATATATGCTGTTTCACATTTTCGGCAATATTTTTACGGACGAGAATTTACGCTCATAAGCGATTACGAACCTCTCAAGTGGATAGATTCAGTAAAATCACCAATCCAAAAGCTGCTGACGCACTATCTAGGAACCCAATACCAAAGAAAGCAGTAGCACTGCCCACAAGTTCTTCCGCGAAACTTCAGGCCCCGCTAGCCCCAAAGCCTTGAAGACGATCATCGGGTGCTAGAACTAAACCTCTATTATCATTATTGACCTCTACGACAACAGAAGCAACTATAGCTAATGAAGTGAAAAATAGACATGCTAGAAAGGAGCGAGTACCTCCTCCATCCAACACTATGAAGCAACGTAGTTGGTCAGAACCACCACTACGTAAAACAGATCCAAAACCTGCACCAACTACAAGGAAGGAATGTAGCGCCCCAGAACAAACTAACCAATACGCGAGCACAACAGGAAATACAGAATAAACCCATACCATCAACTTCTTTAAACAACAATCCAAAACCTATACGTGTAGTTTAATTTTCAAAGAAGGTAACCTTCGAGACGACCGAAAATTCAGACTTAATGACTGAACCCCCGATACCCCGTAAAAGACTCAGCGATTTTTTAAGTCTTATAGCACGAGGACCACTTTTAATAAAACAAGACTAAGTAACTAACATGAAGAAACGAGAAGAGACGAAGAAATAGATCTTCTTGAGAGGTTATCAATTTAATCAGATTCCGACAATGAAAAACATGATGATAAAGATAACAACGAAGTCTATGACGGCATTCATGGAGATGCAATTGATAAGAATAAATTTAAAAGATGAATCCTATGAAAGCGATACTTATGAAGAAATAGAAAATAACGGTCATGATGATGATGATGACGATGACAACCTTTTCCTTTCAGCGGGCCAAAAAGACAAAAGCGTAAAGTTATGGACTCAAAATAAAATAAACGACTTAATTAGAGAGCTCAACTTACCTTAAGATGGAGCAGAACATTTAGCTTTATCTTTAAAAGCCATGAATCAGTTGGCAAATTCTACTAAAATATCTTTTTACAGAACAAAAAGCAAAAGTTTCGAACCATATTTTGAAGAAATAAATCATGATGGCGATAAAATAGTACGTTGTAAAGATCTAAAGGGTTTGATGAATGAAATTAAGCCTAATGTATATAAAGTCGAAGAATGGTGATTATTCATAGATTCATCAAACAGAAGTTTAAAATCCGTATTACTACACAACAGGAACCACTATGCCTTAGTTTCAATAGCGCAATCCACTACAATGAAGAAAGCATATAACAATCAGAAAATTACACCACAAAAAATTCAGTATGATAAGCATGAATGGCTTATATGTGGCGATTTGAAAGTTTCTCGAATATTGTTAGGACAGCAGTTTGGATTTACAGAGACGCCATGTTTTTTGTGCTTATGGGATAGTAGAGACCGTGCAAAGCACTATACAAATCATAAATGGCCTTGAAGACAATCACTTGAAGTCGGAAAAAGTAACGTTATAGCTACTCCATTGGTTGATCCGAAAAAAGTTCTCATTCCGCTATTACACATAAGACTTGGTGTAATGAAACAATTCGTTAAGGCTTCAAATAAAGATGGTCAGTGTTTCAAATACTGAGAAAGCAAGTTTCCAAATAAATCAGATGCGAAATTAAAGGAAGATATTTTAGATGGTCCAGAAATTAGGAAAATAATGTCTGATGATCAGTTTATTAGTTCCATGACAAACATTGAAAGAGCTGCATGGCTTAGCTTTCAGGAAGTTACCGAAAACTTCTTGGGTAATCGCAGAAGCCCAAATTACAAAGAAATTGTATCCAAAATGGTTGAGAACTTTGGAAAAATGGGTTGCCTAATGAACTATAAATTACATTTTCTACACAATCACTTGGATAGTTTTCCTGACAACTGTGGAGATTATAGTGAAGAACAGGGAGAGCCTTTTCACCAAGACATTGAAGTAATGGAGAAGCGTTATCAAGGTAGATGGGATACTGGTATGCTGGCTGATTACTGCTGGATGTTGAAAATAGATTGTGAAACCACTGGGAAAAAACGTAAAGGGAAACCTTCGCACCGATCATTTGACGAGAAACGTTTGAGATATAGGAAGAAAAAATAAATAGCATGAATTTAGGTTTGTTTTACGCAAATTTTGTATATTTTACCTTGGAATGACTTTCAGTTTGAGGTGATGGGGTTAAATGGACCACGGATTTGGATTCAGCAACCCCAAAAACATAAATATATACTGTTAAAGAATGGTTCCCACTAATTTCGTAGATTTGACCTTCAAATGATCTTGACCCTGAGCTCATAGGGTCAAACGGACCACGGATTTGGCTTCAGCGATCCCAAAAACATAAGATGGATATGGTCTGGTCCGTGGGTTTTGACACTTTTTTCGTGGGGCTTTGTCATTAATAGATTTTAACCAACGGGACAAGCATAATATGAAGAGATTGAAGCCCAAACGAGGACAAGCAATAGTGACACCAAGAACTAAGACATTTTTATTCAATTCAGTCCTTACCAACAAGCACTTTGAAACATTTTTAAAACAAGAGCTCAAGAGCACTCTAATAAATCTGGCAAAACGCATAAAAGATTACGAAATCAAAACCCTTCGCATCTCCAAACAAACCAACCTAAATATTGTTCTCGACCTTTTTACAAATCTTAAAGGAAGCATTAAATCACGGCGATTGTCAGATCTTCATATGTTATGGCTCAACAACTATTCCTCTCGATGACATGAAAAACCGAATTATAGAAGAATATTACACCAGCATGGTAGGAGGATAAAGGAGTCACTAAAATATACCGAAGAATTCGAGAAAAATTCTTTTGGAATGGATTGAAAGAAGATGTCACAGAATATATCTGACATTGTCAACAATGCTAAGAATTAAAACTAGTATGAGTAAAAAACTGAGAACCTATGATAATAACGGATACCCCCACAGAACCCTTCGATAAAATATCGATAGACACCGTAGGACCACTACCCAATACACCTGAAGCGAACCGACATATATTAACAATACGCACCACGCGTCATATTATCCTATAAAGTTCTCGCCTTAATAGGAAGCGTAATGCATGAACTAGCGAAATTATTTAAAATTAAACAAGTAACCACTTTAGGATACCACCCTCAATCTAATGGTTCGCTTGAGAGAAGTCATATAGTCCTAACAGAATACATACAACACTATATAGAGAATTATGAGGATTGAGACAAAGTTGTACTCTCCGCCGTATTTTCCTATAATACGAGTATACACGAATCAACCGGGTTCACATCCTTTAAATTAATATTTGGCAAACCTACAAGGATACCTAGCTCGTTGCCCGTAGATAAGATTGACACCTACTCATCCTATATAGCTAAACTAATAAACAAATTATATGACACTCAAGAGATGGCAACAAATTCACTAATAACTTCGAAACAGAGAAATAAACGATACTATGATAGGAAAGCCCAGATGCACCCATATACTACCGGTGACTTTGTATGCGTACTAAAAGAATCTAGAAAAAACAAACTTGATAAGACATATAGAGGCCCTTATAGGGTAACGGAAATTCTAGGAAAACACAACGTCGTTCTAGAAAACGGTGAGGGCGTACGGATACTAAAACATATTGACAAGATCAAGACTGCCCACCAACAATAGAAACATTTTGTTTCAGATGAAGGTTGCTTGGACATTAATAATTTTAATAACCGCAACAACGTCAAAGTACAGTAATAATTATGTTTTACAACCCCTCATTGATAACCCAGGGATATATTACGAAAGACTACAAGAAATACGATATTCAGAAACTGACTGAAAGGCAATGGTGTTCATCAACATGCAGCGATTGGACTATAACACCACCTTCATAAAAAGAGCGTTTTAAGGACTGAGAGATAAATGTGTACATGCCCAAGATTATCCAGAGTTATGCGACACATTAGTGAAAAGAATATACTTCCTCGAGGAAAAAAATAAACTTGTGAACCAATTATACAGCGACTTACTTGATTCAATGAGCGAAGTAGAGCCTAGGGAGCCCACTGCCTCAAACGAACCTTCAATAAAGAAAAGAAGTATACCTTTAGGATTTATAGGAAGCATCAGTAGATCATTGTTCGGGACGCTTTCACAAGAAGATGGAGAAATATATGAACAACACATCAAAGAATTATATGATAAACAAAATGAATTACATGGAAAAAAATTTTATGTTAAATCAAATACAGCTTATGAAGTAATTGTAGACGGTAAAGCATCGCGTTAAATCTAATGAAGATTACGATAGAATTTATTACAGTCTCGAGTTGATTATTGCAGGGTAGTGAAGTTGTGCGTATATCACGTGTTATGTTTTCTCTACATAAACTTTTCGTTAAATGACTATTTGTGTAGTTGACAGCTCCATATGTTAAAGTACTTATTATAACTATTAGTGATTTTATAAATTTGCGAACTGATGGATTTTTATGTGTAAGAAATTTATGTGATTTTGCAAAATTTTAAGAATTTATTTTTAATATATATATAATGCTTTGATGTACAGTTTTGCACATAAGATTTATGTTCTAATTTATATTATTTTAATTAATACAAATTCAAGCCATACATTTATGAACTATTAAGGTTTATCAAACAAGTTAAGTTTTTAAATTAAATTTCAAATGCAGTATAAGATCTATACTATACTGCATTATAAAATAAAACTTAGTATTGAAGTATTCAATAATTGAAAAATATTGCGAATTTTAATTATTCTAGGCTCACTTGTTAAATTTTATATTTAAATCACAATTATTTTATTTATTAAAATCATAACAAAACTGTACATACGTCTGTATTTTATACACATATAATATTTATTATCAATGTTAAACTTTCTCAAATTTCTCATTTATTTATTTATATCGACTTCATTTTCTAATTACTATATGAAAAATTTTGAAACAAAGTATTTACCAATACACATACTTATGTAAATTTTAAAATTAAGGTACAGCAAAATTGTATTATTTATACATTTATGAAACGTTATTCAGTAAGTGAATTCTACAGATAATTTCAGTTTAATATAAATCACTACCCCTTGTCGAATTTACAGCAGCAGTGTGCAGCTAAAGCTACTGCAGTAGGTTAGGTTAAGCTTACTCGATACGCGTTCACTACTCTACTATAGTTAAGTATACTGCAATTATCAGTTGGATTAACATAAATTTTTTTTCCGTGAGCTTGGATAGGAAAAGAGGAAGCACATATAGTACAACGTAAGATGGCATCGATAAGCAAACAGGTGATTGAAAACAAGGAAGGCGTAGAGAAAACTTACGAACTCTATCTGGAGGTTATAAAAGAATAAGATGACATAAGTAATTCATGGGATTATTTAGGTGTAATGAAACACTTTTTAGGAACCGTTAACTACATGGAAACTATGTTAATGCTCTGTAAAGAAACATTTAAAACCTGGAATCAAGCAGTAAATGCTACCAGGATAGGCCATATGCATGACTCATTACTAACTACAACAAACCTACAAAAAATAATACAACAAATCATAGACCTACACCCCAAATATGAATTTCCAATTTCGATAGCCCATGCTTGGACGGACAAGCTGACCGAAATGGTAACTGTATGTCTCGGATACAAAAATAAAAAGTTCTTGATAGAAATGAGAATCCCTATGTTGACTAAATTCCCGACGGAATTATGCAAAATACATCCTGTGCTGATACTTCAACAACAAAATGAGCACCTAATTACTGCATTTATAATTCCGCAAACCTCACATATTGCACTTAGTCACGACAAAAGAACATATAGCTCGCTATCAGATTTAGACTTACAAACCTGTAAATACACCTTACATGACAAAATATGTACACGAGTCGCACCTGTATACGAAACCAGTGCAATTATAGCATCCGAATACTTATTACTGAATCAACGAAGCGACAATTATATGAACAAATGTCCAATAAGCATATCTCATAGTTACAGACCTTATTGGGTATACCTTAAATCCATGGATGAATGGCTTTACTTAATACACGAACAAAGCATACTCCAAATATTATGCCCAGGACAACAACATGAACTTATTAAAATATCAGAAGCAGGAATACTCCAATTAAAACCCAAATGCACAGCCAGACATGATCAAACTACACTCTGAGGATTCAAAACTTTAGGAAGCTCCAAAGAATTCATATATATGCCCAAAATACACCTAAATATCACGCGGCTATATGAAAAATTCTTCGAGAAAATATCGACTTTAAATGAAACTCTACCCATGCCACAGTTAGGGAACGATATAGGAAAATTAGTACCAGATATAAATCTCAATGAAATTAAATTACAATATAATAAGATAATAATTGACACGAAAAATAGAAAATTTTCACACTTTGTTTCTTATGGTACGATCAGCTTTAACGCTATAATAATAATCATTATAACTATAGCAGTAAAAATAGTCTGTTTTAAGTACAACAAAATATACCCCCAAGAAAGCCAAAATAAAACAAATACCGAACCCGACGAACATACATATAACATCTTGCAACCCATCAACGTCATAGAAAATCCGCCAGAATCATATCACGTCTCATCTAAATCAATCAATAGCCCACAAGTCATACCTAGATCACGACGCAACTCCTTCAATCATTGTAAAGCCTGAAAACAGTTAAGACTCTGATGGCAACTAGAAGATAACATCAATTATTCTTTTCTTTTCTAGATGAACGCTTTCGGGATCATAGCCTCACTTATGACATTGGTTATAACCGACGCCCTCCCAACGCAATCTCCGTCAATAATACCCTTCAGAAATAACCCTGAAATACACTCACAAAACCGGATCTGTAATGTATAAAATCAACGAGTGGATAGGAGTAATATATATATATAAATCTCAAGGAAATCACACATAACACTACTAAACTAATGCAAAATATTGTAAACATAACCTATACGTGTCGAGACGACTAATTGCACAAAACAAAAATTAAAATAATACATTAATACATTTCGCTAGCTGATAACGAATTCCAAACGATACCATATTTAGAAACATTCCCAGATACCAAGTCATAAACGTCAATAGATAACGAAATTAACAGAGAAACTAGGAAATTAAGACGACTAAATGAAGAATTAGTAGTCATAAAAAACATTTCAATGTTTTCCACAGACGAAACCCTCTAAGTCCCGCTAATGAAAGATATAGCTCTAACCCAACCTATATTATTAAAATTAGAAAATATATTAATTAATTATATTTACTTATATAAGAAAATAAAAAACGTAACATTAGCTGCCCAAATAGTAAAAGACAGCGGATCATTATTGAACTCTAACGATATTGACAAGGCCTACCAATACATCAACCTAGAGCCAACCAATATTATCCCCGCTTTCCGCATATTTTCAAGGAATTTCAATAAACTGATAAAGGTTAAAGTTGGGAAGACAAAGCATGACATCATCATACAAAATACATTTTCTCTGTTCAACCTAACCAAACTCGACCTTTACCAAGCACACCCAGTACCCGTAACCATCAACATTGACCATATCATAGTAATACCCCATCGAGAATTTATAGCCATCAAAAACAACGGTAATATCCGCGCATTCCACACAAAAACGCAATTAGCAGATTGCTCTCAAATATCTTCCACATTTTACTGCAACCAATCAGACCAATTATTCGTAAAAGAAGACTGCAACACTCAATCGCTGTTAAACAAACGCACCAAAGATTGCGAATTTAAAGAAGCACACAAATAAAGCTACATGAATACGCATAGAAAATACGAATACCTAGATATTCACTACTACAAAATAAGAAAAAATAAAATGTGAATGATTCAAAATCAAACCAAATCATCGAAGGTACGGGGATCATACAATTGCAACCACGCTGTAATGGTTTCACAACAACTATTCATTTGAACCCCATCGAGGACAATTACAACTTCAATTACTATTTCAATTACAGCATACCAATAAAACTAGAACAACTTCAAGAACAGAAACACTCCGACACTGTACACATCACCATATCATGTTTACTAAGCCTAACAACTATCACGATAATAATAAAAAATGATAATATTTATAAGAAACAGGAAAATACACAAATTTTTAATTGCAGTACCTAGATGACAAAGCAAAACAGAGTTTTACACAAATGATCCAACGCAAAGCTGTGAATCTCACATGTATGATTTCGTACCCCCAATCACACCCGTTAGCTGATAACATATTCCACCATGTACATTGGAAGGACAAAGGAAAATCATCCCCCTTTATGATCTATTATATATTAAAAGAAATTCTTGTACTTTAAAAGAGAAAGAGAGACAAATACATATGACATATCATAAGAAATTACAACATAATTTTAAAGTAGATGATATAATACAATACCCTGCATGCACTAACATTAACACTAACATCGACACCTATACACCTTAGGGTTGTACTAATCTTTTCGAAGTTCCAGATGCATGACAAGCCTCGCCTCTTTTTCATCATAAACATAAGATTAATAAACCAACATGTCATGACTAACCAACGTTAAGAATCAAAAGGAGAGGGCCACAAAAATAAAAAGAAGGGTGAACAGAGAGCGTTTCTTTCACGAAACATCAGCGTCCTGGTAGTACTAACAATTGCATGAGTTTAGAATTGAACTAATCATACGAAATTCTTTTTTTAACCCTTTCTCATAAATATTCTTCACAAATGATTGCCCTTATTATTATCATCCTACTCCCTCCATCGCAAAATCCACTAAGCTACAACCATATTCCATACTACCAATGGACAACAATCCCGGTATACACTTGGAGGATGTAGCTGGACTTTGCTATAAAGCTGCTCAATGGACAATAGCCATCAACATAGATATCAAAAATATCCTTCTGCCACCTATGGACACTAGGAAATAATTTATAGACCTACTTAACGAATGTCCAGAAGAACTTATGGAATGCACATCTTTCTACACAAAGACCAAATACCTAAACTTAAAAATTAATTTATTACGCAAAACTTAGACCACCTAAAATTAACTATTCCGGACAAGTATTCAGAACCACAAGTACTCTTCGCACAACTAAAGGAAGTCGAACTTAAATACCGGGAAATCGAAATAAAAAACATAACGGATCAAATCAATTTAGAATTCAACGAAATATTACAAAAGATGAAGAATCCGGCTAAACCACTCACGGAAACACTAGTAAATCAGATAGAACACTGGATAAAAACTATGGAGGAAGCACTTTAACTTATATCTGAGACTACTACTTCCATCAAAATAATGATTGAAGATGCAAAGGAAGGAAATATAAATACAGCTCTTCTAACCTCGGACCAGGCAAGGAAAGCAAATAAATACGGAAAAACAAGGAATCCTACCTACCTGATGCCATCTGTAAATTCAAACTGCTTTTCTAGATTCACCAGATCCAAGATCCAGCGTAAAGGAGATATCATTTTAGCAACAATAACGCTACCGTCATACGAAACTAAAATCTTCCAATTTTACTATATGTATTCAGTACCAATACACCAAGGCAATAAGGTATACCTCATAAGACCTAGGACTACATTCATAGCCATAAATCAGCTACGACACAACCACACCTACTATGTCAGAATATATCAAGAATTGCATAACGCAAACAAATGTTGTCTACTGCCCAAAACCAACCCTACTACACAAAACTACATGTGAAGCCTCACTACTCCTAGATCAAGAACCCCTGGGAAATATTTGCAATGTGCAGACATTCCACCCGCAGACTACATTTTGGATACAGCTCAAAGAAAGTCTCGACTAGATCTATTCAACATTGCGAGAAGAAACATTAGTTGCATGTCCAGACTGCGCAAACCAGACCATTGATCTTAAGGATATTGGATTACTCCAACTAAATATAGAATGCAACGTCCACATCCATGACATCCACCTAAGAGCCGCAGACTACGAAACTAAGAGAGCAATTATCGTTACATATTCTGGAGAAAGGGATCGCATACTCAACAATAACAATACTACCAATCTAGATAATTCAGAAAAAGTCAACTCAGGTTGGAGAACCTTCTTACCTACCATCGTATACCCAATTAGCATAGCCACGCTAACTCTAGCGATTATCATCATTACTATTCACGAATAGAAGAAGCTGAGGGCATCGAAAAAATGGAGGAGACAACCCACAATAATTCACATGCAAAACGAGGCAGTTCAAACTATGAGGAAGGTGGAATTCAATCTTAGCCCGCAAAACATCAGACAGAAAAACAAAAGACCCAAACAACCCAACAACAGCGCTCCACCTCGACCAGATCGACTAACAACGTTCACAGGAGAAGCAGCATACCTAAACGCCGTAAGTCAGGAAGCAACTTATGTTGTCCACTTAAGCCTAATAACCACTCCGAATCTATTAACATGCCACCTTAACCTGAAAACCAAGAAGACATCTACGACGACATAAGATCATCGCTACCACCAGAATTACCCAAAAAGAAGAAAAAGAATACACAACTGTCTACAGTCGAATCCGAAAACATATTCATAGACGCATCATCTAGCACATAAGTTATCATGCTTTATCCCATCAGCAAACTTCCATCTCTCCCCCCCCCCTTTTGTGTTGTTTTTTTCTCACACTACACACTTGCACATCTCTAACAATAACCTTCCCCCATTATACTTCTCTAGAACCCCACTATTTAAGCACCAAATTCTTTTTATAAAGGTAACAAGATGCAACGACCACAAGGAAAAATCTCCAACACCAACCAACGATATCCGGAGTTGAGATTTGAGATTAGACTAGGTGACTACTCGCTACCTTACAAAATCATGCAGAAAGAGACATGCCTCATGAAACATGTGCAGCACCATGGATCAGTACATTACAACGGAATAATTCAAAGATTGCTTTGTGACCATTGTCACTCCAATCCAACTGGATACAAGAAAAACTACAACATCTACCAGGACTTCCATGGAGTTTCCCGAGAGAAAGAAACACACCTTGATTGTTACCAATGCAGTACACGGTTACTGACCCATAGACCAGCCCGAGAATGCGGAGTTTGTATAAGGTCAATACAAAAGGATAGCCTAAAAGCCAAATCAGGAATAAATAACCATCAATCACTAATCAGATAATTTCATACCTTTATAATATCATTCCATCACTTCCACCCCTTGTTTAGTCATAGTAGATAATAGTAGTTATAACACTGTATGCATATATTTATAACACCATTATAATAATCATCATAACATATCCTAAATACTTAAACTTGCAACCCTTCTAAAGGACTAACTAACGAACCAGCACGGACTCCGCATCGAAATTTCAACTGTTGAAATCCTTTGGATTTAGGCCCGATAGCTGACCATGTCATTCAACCAGCCTAGTGGGACACCACCATTATATTTGTAGCATCTGTAAGAATTCAACCTGGTCAAGGCCGATAACCCAATTCATATACTACACCAGAGTTGATGACGTAGAATTAGACATACGTCAAATCGACACCTTAAAGCGTCACTCCGATATGGACGAGATGATTGAACTCGCATGATATTACAAAGAGCTCCTTGTAACATCTCATGATGGATATGCAAGTGACAACAACTCACTGGGCCTGTCTGACTTCGATCCTGTAGATGAAGATGATGAAAAAGAAAATAGAGTTGACCTTCCGGCTAGACCTCAGCGAGAAGAATCAGATAGATGGCTCACATCAGATGATGAAGAGGAACGAAACGACGGGAACGAGCATATGCCAGAATCAATGTCAGCAGAAGTACTCGCCATGATAGAAGAGATCAATCTATCAAGAGATACTCAGATCTACCTAATAATCAAGAACCTTGCCTACATTAATCCAAGATCCCCACTAAGGTCGCTTCTTCTCACCAAAATCATAACAAAAACCCATAATACAGATACCTATCTTTCCCTCTGATGGTGTGCTAGTTTCTTTTCCCTTTTTTTCTTTTCTTCTTTTTCTCTTTGTGCGCAAACTACTTTGTCACCCTACATAAACATACTTACCATATATTTATAACATACCACATATATTTATAAAAACCATACCGCATACCTTTGTAAAATCATACTACATATTTTTATAGTATCATAACCTCATAGTCATCGCTATAGTTAGTCGAGGACGACGAACCCTTCTGATTAGGACGGTGTAACGACCCGTCATCATTATAGTCAGAATCGTTTTTTTATCTCTCATCTTCCGTCTCATTCTTTTCTTTATATTATTCCATTAGTGCGATGACCACTTCGATTATTCGCGTTTTTTTTGTAATAATAGAACTTGGCTACCTGATAACGATTCTCCGAGAGTTACTAATTGATTTGTGAGGTTCCATAAATTATTACAATAATTTATGACACCTCGTAAATTCAGCGGTGGCTACTGGAAGTCGGTAATCATCGAAGTTGCCGAATTTCAATAAAAACTAGAAGTAACAACTTGTAATATTTCAGATCGTACGAATCAGTTTGATTGAAATCATTATTGGTTTTTTTTTAATATAAAAATCTTGATTGTGCTAGCCATTATTTGGACTCACCACAGTATTGCGTTAGTTCTTTCTCATATATTGTAAAACCCAGGTCCAAAGCTATCTGCTACCTGAGTTATCCAAAAGATGAAATATAGTAAAACACCATCTTTAGTAAGAAAATCAGATATATTTTCCGTGCCCAGTCACTTACCAATGTACATCGATCGTAGTCTAAACTAGTACTTATGAGGATTCCTTTTTTTTAACCATAAATAATTGATACAAGTTCTATCATCTTTTTACAAGTTTTATGATTTTTACAAAATAATTGATACAAGTTTTATAATTTTTGTTCTATTCAATATATATATATATATATATATATATATATATATATATATATATATATATATATATATATATATATATATTAATAGAATATAGCGATAAGTTTACGCAGTTTTAAAAGTGAAGACATATCATTGTATGATCTCAAGGAATTAAATAAATAAACTATATGAAAAAAATCAAGGTGATACTCATTACAAAATCAAAATCTTCTCAATTCCCAATTTATCAAATATTTTCGTTTAATTTAAGGTGAGTATATAATTTTCTTCAAATATTGTGCCTTCTTTGCTCTTCTCCTTCAATATTAAAAGCAAAGAAAGTACAACATATTAAAAAATTGAAATTTTTTCTGCGCTAATAATATCTCAATATAGCCAAATAAAAATTTTTTTTAATGTAACTTGTGCCACTCTGATTCTAATTCACACAAATAATGTATACGAAATTTATTTAGAACATCTTATTTCCAAAAATGAGTTGTTTCAATGCTAAAAATACAAAATGTATCGCTAACTAAATATTTTTGAAAATGTGACTTATGCTACTCTTACCCACACAACTAATGAATAAATTTATTTTAAAATTCAACTAAATAATCATTATAGTACGTGTTACAAACAAATGCACTTCTTTACAGAAAATGTTGCAATAAAATGAAAAGATAGTCAATATTTATGAGTACAGGTGTAGTGTCCATTTTATATCTCTCTTTAAACAAAGTTATGAATGTTAATGGGTTCTTTTTTAGAAAATTATGATTTTCTTTATATTTTAAAGCTATAAATTTATCTTAAAATTTAAACGAAATTAATGACCCCGAGGTTTGGAAGTCTGTTAGTAAGTAGGTTCAGCAAATTTTCTTATCTTCAAACTCTTGTAATTTTAACTTTTTCCTAAATGAATTTTTGGTACGAGCAACAGATTTATGGCATAAAAAATTATATCTTTACAATAATCAATCCAAAAAAAATAGAGTATATAATTTTATTAAATATTTTTCTTCTTAGAGTATATAGTGCTATGGGCTGCATTCGAAACACAAAGAGCCTGTTCAAGTATATTAAGAAACAAAACCATCTAAAAGTACATCTTTTTCCTCTTGCATCTTATGTAATTTACGGTAAAGAAAGAGGGAAAGTATATATTCTTAGATAGTATTGTCTTTTCTTGGTGATGTAATTGGGTATATGTTTAATACATAGTTATCACCATTGCACTTTCCCGCATTTTTAATCTTGATTCAAAAATTTTCTGACATATCTTAGAATTATAATTTTTATTAATTGAGAGGAGGTCACGTATCTCTGTCGTTTCCTGATCAAAGAATTGATTTTTTGCAAAAACTAATAACTTCAGCAAAAAATAAAGAGAAAGCCGCATCTCGTATCAAAAAAAGCAAAATTTTCTTTGATAACAAAGAATTAATTTTATTGCTTTAGTTTTAAGAAAACCTTGAAAACCCGCATGTTACCTTAACCTTTATGTTTTAAGTTTTTCAAAGTTTTCTTATGAACGAAGCGATAAAATCAATTCTCCCTCGCCAATAAAAATATTCCTTTATGTATACAAGATGTGTCTTTCTCTTTATTTTTTTGTTGAAATTATTAATTTTTGTAAAAAAATCAATTTTTGATTAGAAAAGGACAGATGTACTCGACCTGCTCTTAAAGGTGACGTAATAAGGTATATGTTTAATACCAGCATTGCAGTTTCCCGAATTTCTAATCTTCATTCAAAAATTTTCTGACATATCTTTATATTATGCTTTTTATTAATTAATAAAAGGCTTTAATATAAAGAAATTTGAAAAAAATTTGGGTTATAAATAAGAAATTTCGAAAACTGTAATCTCGGTATTTTATATCCCCTTAAGAGCATAACGAAGCTGCCCGCCTTCTAATAATATTTCCAATCCTAACTTAAGAATAAGCGATGCGTTTAATCGAGTTTTTTTGCTACAAAGAAAAAATTTGTAAAATTAAACTCTAGTGCAGACAACTCAAGAAATCCACCAAAACATCATACATTTTTTAGTGTGTACTATAAAGATCATTGAGTTAAACTTTTAAATAAAAGTTATTTATTAGTTTTCAAAAATTTCGAATTTCTGGTTCAAAACCGAAAAATTTTAATATAATATTGAAACCCGAAATCCTTAACAACTAATGAATGAAACGCTTTTAAAATTAAAATGGATAATCTTTATGGTATAAACAACAAGTTTGTATTCCTTTTTCTAAAATTTTGCAATTAAATAAAAAGATAGGTAACATTTACAAATATAGATTCAGTGTCGGTTTTACATCTCCTTAATGAATCGAGTTTTTCGTTATGGCCTGTAGGCAAAGCTTGAAAGGCCAATAAAAGAAAAAGTTTTTTGTTATTCCTAAAAGAAATAATATTTAGTATTTTTTATTTCTTTTAGATCTATTTATAGAACAAACTGATGGCAATAAGAATGCAATCATTTTTAATCACACAGTAATATCACCTTCACATATACAAGTTTCCATGCAAGTTGAGTATAAGAATAGCACCTATTCGTTATATTTTAATGTCAATCTTCAACGTGAAGGGTTATTAAAGTTACATTTGGATCGATGGCGAGATATTCATATTGCCGTCATAGGAGTCGATCAAAAAATTACCAAAGAGTATGGAATCGGAGTAAAGTGGGATGCAAGCCGCAATCCAAAATCGAAGTTCATAATGAATATGCAGTTGAATAGACTTATATCAATGGATGGTGAAAAAAATGTAAGCGTCGTTATGTATAGTATATATCCCTGTCATCGATTGACTGCATCCATTTCCTATGCTCTGAAAAAACAAAACAATTACATGGTAGAAACATGTTTAGAGTGGAACGTAAACAAAATGATCAAACTAACCATAGATACTGATTATGATTTAAAGAATTACATAAAAATTTTAAAGCTTGAATCTGAGCTTTCAACACCTTTTGAGAATTGGAGAAAAACTTCCCTTAATGTGAAGTAAGTTTATATAGAAATCTTTTATATAATGCAAATATTTAATATGTAGTTGAATACAAATTTTTTAAACTAAATTGTTTTATATCTATAATTTACAAAAATTATTGTAATTAATATAAAATTGTAATTATGTAGAAAATACTGTGTATAAGATATATTAATTCTTAAGGGGACGCTGTATCTCTCTATCCTTTTCTAATTGAAAAATGTAAGTTTTTTGAAAATCTAGTGATTATTGATAGAAATTAAAGGTTGTCCGCTACTTGTTTAGTAAAAAGTAATATTTTCTCTGATGAGGACCAATTAATTTTGTTGCTTTTTTTTCAAGTAAAGTTTGACATACTTACAAAATCCTAAGTAAGGCTAGAGAATACGTTATTTAAGTATGTCAAACTTTACTTGAAAAAAAAGCAACAAAATTAGATGGTCCTCATCAGAGAAAATATTAATTTTTACTAAACAAGTAGCGGACAACCCTTAATTTCTATCAATAATAACTAGTTTTCCCAAAAATTTACATTTTTTAACTAGAAAAGGATAGAGAGATACAGCGTCCTCTTAATATTTAGCTTTATATTCGACTTTGATTTTATAAGTTATACTAACTTTTTATATTTATGGGAAGATATCAACAATCCGAATTAGATCTCATAGCTAGCGGTAGCGTTTACTGGCAGGATTCACAGCACATAATATTTGAATCCATAAGTAGTATTAAAAGTGACAGTAGTAATAATGAATGGAATTTTAATTGCGGTCTATTAAGCACTATTCATACCATTCAATTTATCAGGGCTAATCTATCTCATACTCACATTTACAATAAGAGCATGAATTCAAGAATAATTATTAGATACTATCCAAGCAAGTTTATTGATGCTCGTAATATTTGGTTCATGGAAAATGGAAATGAACATAGTTTGAATATAACTGGAAATCTCCATTTTATGTCTCAATTAAGTGATTTCAGAAAAAGTGAACTGAAATATTATTTAAGTTCTAAATCTAACTGGAAGTTTTACGGAGCGGCTAATCTTGATTTAAACAAAAAAAACTATGCTGGACATCTTATCGGAGATTTGACGAAAATAAAAGAATCTATGGTAAGTGGAAATCAAAACCAATTAAATATTTTATTTTTATTAATCACAATAAATATTAGTTGGATATCTATAAATTTTTCAATGATAAAATCATAAAAAGTAAAATTTAGATCAACATTACCTTACTGGCGAGAATTTTGTGATCTTCAAATAAAAATTATGTGGAGATCACAAGATTTTTTTCAGTTGGGTGGTTCATTCTCTTTCTTTCTTTTATGAGTTCTAGGTAATATAACTATATCAATATTATGTATCTTACTAATTTATGAGCAATCATATGTTAATAATTACAATCACAGAAATAATTTCAGAAGAAAATCACATTCGCTAGCACTATTATTTATAAAAATAGTTAATAATATCTTAATTAGAGGTTGGCATAACCGGCTAAGGCGCAAGCTTCGTACGTCTCTACAGATTCGCTCTTAGCGGTCGGGGGTTCGATTCCCGGTGAGAAAACTTAAAAATTTTTTTTCCAGTTTTTTTCATTAGAAAAAGAACCCTTAAGTGCGTAGGTATATGTTTCTGGCGTAGGTTTTTTCCTGGAAGAGTTTTTCTTACGCCAAAGGTCTCCGACCTGGCCCCGGTGGTCCTCCTGTAATTTTGACCGAGTATTTTTTGCACCTCAGATTTTCCTTTTAGATATGATTCTACGCACATTTAGGATCCAGTTTCAACAAAAACCAAAATTAAAGAATGAACACTTTTTTATTCATTTGAATTTTATTTTTTTAATTGTTTTTTCTAAAAAAAATTTTTTCATTGATAATTTATGAGCTTAATTTCTAGAATGCTGCTTTCAAATATAATTATAAATTATTTACATATTTTAAGCAAATATTATTGTAGATATATTCAGGAAAATCTAAAGTTATCTATAACGTTGAAATTAAGATTTTTTTGTAAAACATAGTGATAAAGACTATGAGAAATGATACGTTTTCAAATCAAAGACTTCATTTGAAGTAATTGTAATTAGAAATATACTGTGTACTAATATTCTATAAAAACACTGCATGTACTTATGATACTCCAGTAACATCAAAAGTATGATTACCATGTAAAAAATTGTAGATAGATAGATAGATATTTTATTTATTTGTAATAGTTTACAAAAAGTGTGTAACAAAACAAAAAAATAATATTTAATACATAATAAGATACAGAAATGAGATAATGTAATTATTGCACATATGATATCACAGTCGATTTCCTAAATCTAATAATACTACAAAAGTAAGTCACTATTCAGAGTGATATCACAGATCATTACAATAATAAAATACACACACAATCATCAATAAAATAACAATAAACAAATATGTCGAATTAATATCTATCAGTCAAACTAGTAAAAAAAAACCAAAAATAAAATATAATAAAATCAAACGTGTCAAATAGTCAAAGATAATAAAAAAATAATGCATTCACTCTCAACCATGCGCTCATCATCCATACTATAAATACAAGCACACCTTAAATCTATATACGGGACTACACATGATAATAAATTAACATAAAGGGACTATAAATATAACATAAAGAGAATATCTGTTACTCAAGGTCAAGTAGGTACCCCCTCACTGCCGTCTTGAACCTGCTGATAGATGGAAGATACTTAATTTCAGCAGGTAGGGAATTCCAAAAATGCACACCTTGAACTTGGAAGGAATTTCTTCCAGTCTCAGTGCGCATAAAGGGTACCGCAAGATCCTTAGTCTCTCCCCTAGTAGCCGCCCTAGGTACACATCTAGTGAAGAGACTCACTAGATGCTCCGGAGTATTCATGCGCACGATTTTGTACATAAGTCCTGCCAAAAAATACTGTCTCCTCGAATCAGTGCGCAGCCAACCCAACGCGGTTCTATAAGGAGAGACATGATCACCCATTCTCAAACCCATTACATATCTCACAAATGAATTTTGTAATCTCTGTATTCGTCTTCTCAACTCCTGAAAAGCATCGAGCAGATTGTATTGAAGAAAATCGAGGCCTAGGTTTTTACAGCGAACAGGCTTTGGAATCGGTTTATTATGATTTTCCTGCAACATGGGCTAATCCTTTGTATCATAAAATGATTCTAATTATGCAGATAAATTATTAACAACAGTCTGCAAATATAATTTATTGTACGTAACTTTAGTAAAAACTATGTATATGTTATCTGTATATATGTGTGGGTTAAAATAAGAGTGGCATAAGTCACATTGCCAAAAAAATTTAATTAGTGGTATATCTATATATCTCTTAGCATTGAAAAGAGACATTTTCTAAAATATTGTGCTTTTGTAGCTTTTCTTTTTTGATATTAAAAGCGTCAAAGGCACAACATTTTTGAGAATTTATTTATTTAATGCTAGAAGTATCTCAATATACCGTCAATTAAATCCTTTTGTCAATGTGACTTATGCCACTCTCATTCTAACCCATATATATAAATATATATATATATATATATATATATATATATATATATATATATATATATATTGTCACGTCGTGTTCATATACGACGTTACTTTTTAGTATATGGTGGTTGAAGACACCGTAAACTTTGACATCACACCTTATTTCATTCCGAGAAACGATCGTTTCGAGCATATGATCAATCGTGCGTACAAGTGAGACAAAATGGATGCTTTATTTTTGATTCTCCGAGTTTACCATGCTCTACGTCGTGCACGCACAAACTCGTCAAATCACGTGCTTTTTATATCAAGTTATTACATTAGGTTGACGAAAGACAGACTGTACACTATAGAGACGCCATGTAGATTCAGGTCCATTAATTTTCGTCAAACTTTTTGTTTATGTTTTTTGAGTTAGGATAAGGAAATCAATGAGCACAAGGAATAGCGGATCATCTGTTTGGCCTCTTGTACCGAATTCTTTGTCCCTTTATACTTTTTTATAATTTACACACTTACAGAGACGTGCTAACACCAAGCGAAAAGCTTTGCGAGTAAGCACGTCGATGCAAGGCACATACACGTAGGCACTTAGTCTCTTTATGTAACACGAATAAAAATACCATTTTCAATTTAGGTGGAGGGAAATTTAACCACTCCACTTATATTTTAATATTTAAAAATCACGAAAATTTAAACGATTTAACTTTGTGCTATTCAAACTTGAGCAGGTAGGAAAATGCGTACTAGGCATTTCTTTTGTTGCTATGAGGATTAGAATAACAACAAAGTTTACTTTGACTTTGTAATTTATTTTAACGGTAGGCCGGAGTAGAACCTGATACCGACCGAGTAACAATTGAGTTGTTTGTTATTTACTCAAGTTTTAATCGGTGTATCTTCAAATTAAAGGTCGAGCGCAATAGATATTATTATTATGAACATCTATGCACAAGAAAAAAAATATCTACCGGTTTGTTTTTGAGAAAAGTAAGTAACGCGAAAATATTATAAACATAAACTTTTACTTTGGCGTTACTTACTTTTCTCAAAAACAAACCGGTAGATATTTTTTTTCTTGTGCATAGATGTTCATAATAATAATATCTATTGCGCTTGACCTTTAATTTGAAGATACACCGATTAAAACTTGAGTAAATAACAAAAATGCCAATTGGACAAGGACAGCGAATCCGGCCTGCTCTTAAGGAGAACTTTATTAGATGTTGACCGATACAAGAGTGACGAGTCTGGCTCCTCGCTCAAACTTTTTTGCTCGCATTTTTGGCGCTTGACCGCTGCTTTCTTTTCCAGATTGCAGGGATCACCTCCCAACGCTTGCAATTCATTTCTTTGTCGACGTTGTGATTTACGAATCTTATATCCTTAACATTAATGATACATGTATGTATTACCGAGCGCGCTTACATGTGCTATAAATCAGGGCGTATACCTGCGCGCTCATGTAAGCGCGTTCGGTGCTTTATAAATCCCCTCCCACACTCACTCGTAGCAATGCTTTTGCTGATGCAAAAATTTAATTGAGAGGTCTCAATATATATATATATATATATATATATATATATATATCTGCATAATTAGAATCATTTTATGATACTTTGTATATACATTAGCCCATGTTGCAGGAAAATCATAATAAACCGCTTCCATAGCCTGTTCTCTGTAAAAAACTAGGCTTTGATTTTCTGTAATACAATCTTTTACATGAAAATTATACTTTTAGTGGTACTGAAATACCATAAGTACATGCAGTGTTCTTATAGAATATTAATACACAGTATTTTCTAATTACAATTACTTTAAGTGCTGTCTTTAAATAATTTAAAAACGTTTCATTTGTCATAGTCTTTATCACTATTTTACAAAATTTCTTATATTGTTACACTGTTACATAACTTTAGATTTCCCATTTACAATAACATTTGCTTAAAATATGTAAATAATTCATAATTTAAAAACAGCATTCTAGAAAATAAGCTCATAAATTGCCAATAAAAATATTTTTTTATAAAAAACAAAAAATAAAATTTGAATAAATAAAAAAGGACTAATTCTTCGATTTTGGTTTTTGTTGAAATTCGATCCTTAATTTGCCTAGAATGATATCCAGAAGGAAAATCTGAGATTCAAAAACATCATGGTTAAATTTACTTGAGGACCACCGTGTTGGTCAAATACGGAACTAACCGTAGAAGTATACATTAACAACTGCTCTGGAACGCGAGAGTCCGTGATTTCCCGGAGATGTGAGAATTTAGTTTTATTAAGAGCAGGTCGTATATCTCTATCCTTTTCTAATCAAAGAATTTATTTTTTTGCAAAAACTAATAATTGTAGCAAAAAATAAGGAGATAGCCCCATCTCGTATAATAAAAAGGAAGATTTTCTTTGATGAGAAAAAATTATTTTTATCGATTCGTTTTGAAGAAAACCTTGAAAAACTTAAAAAATAAAGGTTAGGATGGACGATTCAGTTTTTCAAGGTTTTCTTAAAAACGAAGCGATAAAAATAATTTTTCCTCATAAAAGAAAATCTTCCTTTTTATTATACGAGATGGGGCTTTCTTCTTATTTTTTGCTACAATTATTAATTTTTGTGAAAAAATCAATTCTTTGATTAGAAATTAAGAATTAGTTTAATAAAAATAAAAAAATTGCACGGAAAAAAATAGTTGCATGAAAAAAATTAAAATAGGAGCGCTTTCACACAGAGGTGGTAATGGTGACCGTGCATAACTGTAAGATAGTCTACCGTGGCCCATGAAGTAAAATAAAGCAAAAAAAAAAGATACCCTAATTTGTCAACAAGATAATTTTTTTACATTAAAATTTATTGTATCTAGAAATTATATTGGCATCGTTTAACGTTTTTCAAGTACGAAAATTTTTGAATTTGGCGAATCAAAAATATTAAATCATAAAAATAGATCATCGTAATAACATTTTTAATTTATTTTTTTTTAAACCCTTGAAAAAATAGATTTTTTTGATAAAATTTTTAAATATTCTTATTAACAACAGTTCTTTCACCTTTGTGGTGCTATTGGGGAATATGATACCATATATATAGCTAACCAAGATGGTATAGAGTAATCAGTTGAGACTGCTGATTCACCCATAATTAGAATATAATGCATGATTATTAACATATATAATTTAAATTATATAATTAACAATAATTATTAGAAATAAGTATAAAAAAGAGAAGACAATTAAGAAATAGACACTATACAGAGTAGCTACTGTATAGTCGAAAAAGAATAAAGTTTATAGTCGCATCAATCTTATATATATATATATATATATATATATATATATATATATATATATATATATATATATACACAACAGAAAGTAGCTACTGTAGCGTAAGTAAAGCGATCGTTGTGCGAGTCATGACGACAGCAAGCACACATGCTAATACGAGCATATGTGTGTAAGCGAAAAAGAGAATAAATAGGCCGAAAAGAAGAGAAAAGACTAGATTCGGTTTTGTTCTCGATCGCAAGCAAGACTTGGGCGCTTCTCTGCTCCCAAGCTCGAACCTCGCTTGATCTAGCCTTCTAGGCAGGGAACAGCTCGTCGCCCTAAGGGTAACCCAAAAGGCGACATAGTCAATGAGCTGACCTTTCTCCTTTCTACTATTAGAGTCTCATTCTACTTGTAAAATGAATTTTACCTTGAATAAATATTGAATCTAACTTTATCTTTTGTATTTTTATTTATTTGAAAACTTACATTCTAATCTTACTAGCATTAGATTATTACACTAGAGTAAGAGCGCTCTGCAATGAACTTTTCTGCATTGCATTCGACTGGTGACATTGTAGTCCCCTTACTCTAATTAGGCTGCTCTCGTGCTACTATACGGCAAACTCTTCACGCATGGCGTCGTGAGAGTAAATTCGTGGTACACGAAAAGTGAAGAAACTCAAACTTCAATATCACCACAAGGAGAGAACGTCATACGGTCAAATATATGGTAATATATGGAACCAATAAGATATATGAGAGAATATTCATCTTTTAATGATTAATATCCCTGACTGGACCGAACAGAACGAGGCACAAACAAAATTTACTAAAGATGCAAATATTTTAGAAGCCAAGTATATCATATTTTGTGACAAGGAAGTGAAAAATAGAAACAAAGTGAGGTTAAGATCGTGTCGACGCGGAAGAAACGCTAACACAACAAAAAAAATCTATGTTCGTATGAGCGGTCTGTGTAAACATAACATTGACAGCTAATCGCGCTTAGCCTCAATTTTGATTCAACAGTATATAATTATTCAATTAGAACTTAAATGATCCCAAATCCTTATTAAATTGATTTCTTATTTATATTATGATTTATTTTTATCACACTTGCACAGCAAAGGTGCTGAATACTAATTGAAATAGTAAAAATGCTTTAGGCCTACATAAGACTTTATGTTATTTACCGATCGATAAGCGCCATCTTTGTTAGCTATATATATGGGGTCATATTTCTCACTACTAGAAAAGAATTTTATGACTGTATAAGAAAAACTTATAATACAATATTAAATTCCGAAGACCACCCTACTAAAAATATTATATGAGCTCTCAAGTGAGATCTCATATACGATCTCATATGAAATTTCACATGAAATTTCATATGATATTTTGGTACGCAAACTCATATGAAATTTTACATGAGATCTCAGATAAGATCGCATATATTTAAAGAAAAATTTTGAATTCAAATAAAATATAGGAGAGATCTTATGTGAGATCACATATGAGACCGCATATGAGATCGCATGAGATCGCATATGAGATCTCATATATATTCATTGAATTCCAAAAATAAAATGAAATATATGTGAGATCTCACATGAAATCGCATATGAGATACCATATACTTTTTTTGAATTTTAAAAATTTTATGAGATTTCATATCTGATCTCACATGAGATCTCATACGCGATCTCGTAGGCGATCTCATATGTAATCGCACATGGAATCTTTCATATATAATATTTAGATTGACAATTTTTTTTTAATATATGAGATCTCATATGAGTTTGCGATCCAAAAATGTGACATCCTACATGAGATTATATATAAGATCGCATATGAGATCTCACATAAGGGCTTGTATAATATTTTTAGTAAGGCAATTAATTTTGCAATAATTATATTTTTTCTAGATGACATCTATCTTCTCAATTAAATCATGATCAACATTACTTGAAGAAAAAATTTGTAACAAAAAAAAATCGACTTTAAAAACATTGCACTAAAAAATAACGAATAATATATTATTCTTAAAAATTATACGCATGCCATGCAAGTCACACATGTGTAGCAAACATATTATAGACTAACTAATTATTTGCAAAAGTACAAACGAATTATTTTTTTATTAAGCTGCTTACAAATAAATTAGCTAATAGGTAAGACTGTATATGCATAAAAATATTAGAATTTTCGGAGTCGGTTACAGTCTAAAAAAATTGTCTCAAATCTAAAAAAAATATAATGAAAAATATTTTTATAAATAGTTTTCTTAAAATTTTATCTAGTTTCATTAGGTATCTATCGCTTCCTTTGATCACTTTCAAATTTTTTTTAGAATAAGCAATTTTTTTAGGTTGGCACCGACTCCAAAAATTCTAATGTTTTTATGTATATATTGTCTTACCTATTAGCTAATTTATTTGTAAGGAGCCTCATAAAATAATAATTCGTTTGTACTCTTGCAAATAATTAGATAGTCTATAATATGTTTGATACACATGTGTTACATGCGTAGTATGCGTAACATTTCTAAGGATAATACATTATTTGTTATTTTTTAATGCAATGTTTTTGAAGTCAGTCTTTTTCTGTTAAAAATTTTATATTTTTACTTTTCAATGAAGCTCCTTACTAAAAGAACAATTATGAGTGGATCTACTAATCAAATATTTAACACCAGCCTACAAAAATTGCCTCAAATCTAAAAAAAATATGATAAAAACTATTTTAATAAATAGTTTTCTTAATATTTTTTAACGTTTTATTAGGTATCCATCACTTGCTTCGTTCACTTTCAAAATTTTTTTTCAAATACTTATCAAAAATTTTTTTGATACACCGTCCTTCATATAAAAATGATTTTCATACAAATCGGTCAATCCCTTTCAGAGTTATGCATGGATATAGTCATTTTTTTTTTCGAGAAATCTTTTTTGTTTTTAAATAATTTGCTCATACTAACCGAGTATTATCCTAGTACTTGTAAGACACGTATGGGATCTTTCTGGAGACATCCTCTATCAGATAAAAGAAAGTTTTTTCAGATCGGTTCAGAAATGACAGAGTTTTAGGGTAACGAACATAAAAAAAAATTCAATTAGATTGAAAATCTCCTTCTTTTTTAAAAGTCGGTTAAAAAATAATTTTATATGAAATTTATGTTTTGAAGATTTTTTATGTATAGTTTGAAACCAATATATGAAAATTGCAAAAGTCACTATCGTCACTATATCCCACACAGCAACCTTTCATGCAGTGTGGAATTTCTCTATGCGATTTCAGGGTTAACTATAATTAATAACTTTTGTTTTGAAAATCAATATTAGTGTCGAAGTCAAGACTTGTTTAATCATGCTGAATCTTTATAATCTGTTTAATACATAACGTGTTAGACATCAAGTAATTTTCATTCATTTATTCATTTATCTTTAAGTTTAAGTTCGTTTTAAGAAAATCATGTGTGGTATTTGGCACTAAAAATAAAGTTATTAGTTTTTGATAAAAATTAATTCTTTGATTAGAAAAGAATAGAGATACGTGCCTACCTCTTAAAAGACTCAAAACATAGAGCTTAGGGTAAAAAAAACTGTTTTTCATGGTTTTCTTGTAAACGAAGTAATAAAATTAATTTTTTGTTTCAAGGTGGTTCATGCGACTAACGTGTTTTTTCAAGATATTCTTGAAATTGTAGGTATAGTTCAATGAAGGCAATGTGAATATCATATTAATAGTTTAGAACATTTCATTGTTTCGTTTTTGATTTATCGATGTTCAAAGTTTTACAAATTACATTGGAAGTATATCTATATATATATATATATATATATGGGAATTTTTACATTTCGTAGCTGTTAATCGCAATATCTTATAAACTACATTCAAATTGTAATTGAAAATTTAAACATATATAAAGGAACTAATAATAAACATTTTCCAACAAGATTCACGTAAATTCATCGTTTTATTAAAGAGATAAAGTGTTTCGAAAATGTAATTATTAGATAAACGATGCATGTTTCGTTCACATTTACGTTGCTGCGCATGCGCAACTGGATCATATGAGCGCTATCTATTTCTCTCACAGCTAGCTTTCTCTCTCTCTTACCGCATGAACCACTTAAAAAAAATTTTATTTTTCTATACGAGAGGTCGTGTTTTCTTCATTTTTTGATAAAGTGATTAATTTTTGCAAAAAAAATATTCTTTGATTAGAAAAGGACGGAGAAACGTGACCTCCTCTTAAAACAAGATATAATCAGGTTCAATATTGAAACAAGTAATGACAATTGCAAGTTAGTAAATGATGTTCATAAAAAAACTGCTATTATTTAGGCTATATACAGTTAGACATGACTCTACTAATGTTTGCTTTTTATAATTATAGTTCTATAATTTTATTAAAGTTTAAGAGGTATAATGCAAAAATCATGATTTTTTTATAAAAATTATGTAATTTTAAGAAAATTTTGAAAGCGTTGTTCAGTACAGGTTTACAACAAATTTTGTTTTTTAGTTTGAAATAGATAGTTTTAAGCCAAAATATTCATGCATGTTATAATACACTGGAATAGTTGGCATTGAAAGATCGTTTGAAAAAGTGATATATAAAGTTTAATGTTTTGAAGATTTATCCATATAACAATTTATACTTGCAGCATTTCATACAAGTGATACACTAAGAAAAATTTTCTTATAAAAATTGAATGGTAGCATAGTCGCAGGATGCTATTATAGCAAAAAATTATCATGTTATTTAGTTATATCTACTAGAAATATAATAAAAATTCTCATTTTTCTTGTAAATTTTATTATGTAACATGGGAATTTTTTGCTATAATGGCAGCATATAATTACGCTACGACTGTTCCTTGTAATTTTTACTAGAAAATTTTCCTAGTTCTCAGTGTAATGTCGAAAATATTTTAAAAATATATATTAACTATTTATTATGTATCTCATTTAATTAAGAACTCAAAATAGCATAAAAATCATTTGTAAATATTTTTCCTTTTAAGGCAAGTAAATACAACTTGCGTATAAAATTTGGAACAATATAATTCAGGTAAACAAATGTTTACCTACTAATTTATCACATAAATTGTTTGAAAATTACAAAAGTTATTTTCTTTCTTAATTTCTTATTTGTTTTATTTTTAGATTTGTTAATAGATTTATTAGTATAGCTTTTAACTATTTGACTTTAAATATGTCCTAATAAATAAAAAATAAAAAAAAATAATCAAAGAAATTAAAGCATTAATAACTCTATTTATAAGTTATAAATTTTTAAAAATAGTTCAAAATCATGAATTCACATAATTACACTCCCCTCCACATGCTTTTGCGCACCCAGAGAAAAAATTGTAAGAGCTAAAACATTTTATTACTCAGCAGCTAAAAGTCTTAACTCAAAAAATCCAACGGCGTTCGAAAGAGCAGGTGAAAAGCTTTCGAAAATACTATTGTGAACTTTAAAAAAACTTAAATTTAAGTCGTTTGGAAAAGTTAAAAAACAACTAAAAAAAAGCAAAAAAATTGGTCTTTTTTTAATTTGCTGCAGATTTAGATCCAACAATCGTAGCTTAAAAAAACAAACTGCGTTTAAAAGGGTATTTATTCAGCTTTAAAATGAGGGGTCAAGCATTTGTTTCTGTCATTTTTTACCAGAGCTACAGGATTTTTTGTTAAAAAACACTTTTTTTTCAAATGCCAATATTTTGAAAAGTAAGCGAGATAGAAAAAAACTTTAGAAAAAAGTTACATTTTTACGTATAGAAAACAAACTTGCAGTTTAAAATAGAATTCAAATAAAAAAAAATTTTTTGACTTTTTTTTTTATGAATTTTTTATAATTTTTTAGTAGATTTAAAAGTCGAAAAAATTTTTTTTATTTGAATTCTATGTTAAACTGCAAGTTTGTTTTCTATACGTAAAAATGTAACTTTTTTTCTCTAAAGTTTTTTTCTATCTCGTTTACTTTTCAAAATATTGGCATTTGAAAAAAAACGTGTTTTTTAACAAAAAATCCTGTAGCTCCTGTAGTTTGTTTTTTTAAGCTACGATTATTGGATCTAAATCTGCAGCAAATTAAAAAAAGACCAATTTTTTTGCTTTTTTTTAGTTGTTTTTTAACTTTTCCAAACGACTTAAATTTAAGTTTTTTTAAAGTTCACAATAGTATTTTCGAAAGCTTTTCACCTGCTCTTTCGAACGCCGTTGGATTTTTTGAGTTAAGACTTTTAGCTGCTGAGTAATAAAATGTTTTAGCTCTTACAATTTTTTCTCTGGGTGCGCAAAAGCATGTGGAGGGGAGTGTACATGAACATTAAAAAAAAATAGAAGAAAGTAAAAATTATCATTTTTTCTAGGTTTATTTATTAATTAAGGATGTTCTATGATTATATCAAAATGTACAGAAATGCATGAAACTTCAAAATATGATAATTTAACATATAAAGAACAAGCTAGAATTTTTACAGTATTTTTTATCGCGAGTTTTTTATTAAAAATCTAGTTTAAAAATAGTCCCAAATAAAATTGCTCTTATGGGAGACTGAAGCAATTTTTGCTTATGTCTTGAATTTTTCATATACGCAATGTACAAAATTAAAAAAAAAACTGATATTATGAAAGAATAGGTTTTAAGGAATAATTTGATATTTTGTTTTTTATACCTCATCGGAAATTTCGCAAAGATAAATGTACTTAAAGTTTATATTTTCATTCATTATCGGAACACTATCACAAAAAAATGAAAAAGTTGGCAGCGCCGTACAAATATATATAGATATACTTATCTGGTAGTCTTTATAACAGCTGACTTACGAACGTAAGTTTTGAGGTTATAATACGAAGGAAGACTGTAATGCGTCAATAATTTATATAAAGAGTAAATGAAAAATTTATGTTAAAACTAAAAAAGTTAATATCCAATGATATTTTATGGTTTTACATTTATTTTTTATGTAACTTATTTAGACTGATTTTTTTTTTCTAAGATTAGTAGCTCTACATCTTTCAATGCTTTTAACCCATGTCTCCCCTGTCCCCGCTACCCTGCCTTTGGCATCATAGAACATCCTTAAGCAAGCATGCTCAAAGCGTTTTTGAAATACTTGAGATCGACATTTAAAGCAAGCGACCACGCAATGTATTGCTGAGTTCGGATTCAGCTTTCTGTATATGTTAGAGTATGCAGGACCGTAGTGAGCGACTATATAGTTGATTCAATGCGAAGAGTCGAAGCGAGCGACAAAGCAGTTTAGTCCTTGAGCTTGGATTCAGCTTTCTGTGCGGTAGACTACAGAGAGTCGTAGTGAGCCACAACGCAGCTTAGTCGCAGCGCTCTGCTCCGATCAACGTAATCTTTTATACAGAAAGTTCGAATGATTAGCTGAGATATTGTTACGCACTCTTACATTGGAATTTTCCGTTATTAATAGCTGCAAGTGTTGTGAACATCATTTACAACAATCAACTGTACGGCGCGTCAATTCGGCTTTTTTCAGTGTATAAATAATAAGAGAAACATGTATTTTAAAAAAAAATGTATTTTTTTACTATAATAATTATTTGCTTGAAAATTGTTAAACTGCGGTAACACTTTTCTAATTATGTCGTCAGGTAAGAAGAAAAAAGTCATAACTCAGACAAGCTGAAAAAAATACGAACTCGATTTGGCCCATTGAACATTACTAACTCAACTCCGAGCACTAAAAGGTTTCATCTCGGGTTTGGCCACAAAAAGATTACATTTCGGCTTCGCGCATTTTAATATAAATATATTTCATTTTTTGTAAAACATAGTTTACAATGTTTATATAAAAATCAATTAATTTCAACATCAGGAACTTTTTTTAAACTTTTTTTTCTGAAAATAAAGATCCAAACAATACTTAATAATTACTAATGATTTTCAAATATTTTGGAAACAACTTTTTTATATTCATTCCTAATAAAATTCATAATAAAAGTAGTTCATCTTCATATCTTCGAAAGATTGATATATTTTATACTTACCCGTAATAAAGAAAATATCTACTGACTAGGAGAGTATCACATCTCCGGATCACGGATTTTGCTCTAACTTTCAGATAGGTTTTCAGATGTCAAAATATGGAAAAAGCCAGAGTTATAGACCCCAACGCTCAATATTTCTCTAGTTGCAGGCAATTAAAGAAAATCACTAAAAAAGTTACTAGATTTTCAAACGTTTATAATTCTTTGGCATTAATAGCTAGACGCTTGTAACTGTTTTTAAATGAAAGCTACGTTCAAATCCTTTCGAAAAAGCACCTATAGCATATCAAAATATTGTTTTCCCAAAGTTACAGCGTTATGAAAATTGTACTACATTTTAACATTTACCATTAATTAACATTCTTAAAAGGAAATTCAGCTCAAATTCTTATAACGCTGTAACTCTGAGAAAAAATAATATTTTGATATGCTATAGGTGCTTTTTCGAAAGGATTTGAACGTAGCTTTCATTTTAAAACAGTTACAAGCGTCTAGCTATTAATGCTAAAGAATTATAAACGTTTGAAAATCTAGTAACTTTTTTAGTGATTTTCTTTAATTGCCTGCAGCTGGAGAAATATTGAGCGTTGGGGTCTATAACTCTGGCTTTTTCCATATTTTGACATCTGAAAACCTATCTCAAAGTTAGAGCAAAATCCGTGATCCGGAGATGTGATACTCTTCTAGTGAGTACTTTTGCAACGAGTTCAAAATTACATATTTTAAAATTAAAACGAAGTCAAAGAATTTTTTGTTTAATTGAATATCAAAGTCTCAGTCAATAAAGGAGATCGCGTTCAAGTAAATGAAAAATAAAATAATAATTAGAAAATTTTATTTTTCATCAAAAAATATAAAGAAATATCTGATATAATTTTTTTATCAAAAATAATTCAATAAATTATTAATTTTTTGCAAAGTGAATCACAATTCAAAGAGTATAGCTGGATAAGTACGTTAAAATGGCCTGTCCTTCGATTTTTTTAGAATTTAACCTATTTATTTGTCATGTCAAAAAACTCCGATCCTGAAAGTTAGAGCTCGCTAGACTCAAAATTGGCTTCCTAACCTCAAAAAATGTGATTTTCAGTTTCTTAAGCATATCTCTGCGAATTTTTGACCGATTTGGGTGATTTGAAATCGAGATTAAAGGGAATCATAATACGCACATAAGCTTATTATTTTTAGAAGTTTTCAAACCAAAACCTTACCAAAAATGGGTTTGAAAATTTCTAAGTTGCATAAAAAAAAACTATTGTTTGGATTTTTTTTAGTTCACCTTAAAGTCTTCTTTTTATTTAAATTTAGTACCATAAATTTTTTCAGATTTTTTAAAAGGGTGGAAAGTAGTTAAAATGATGAAAAACTCAAATTTCCACTCATTTTTGGGATTTTTAGAATATTTAAACAATTTCAAAGTACAATTTATGATAAAAAATGAGTTCAGCGATCCAAAATACCCTTTAATATGAGTTTTTGGTTACATTTTTCCACAATATATTGCTCAAATGTCGAAAACTAACCTTAACAAACGCGTTTCGATATTGCATTCGACGTAAAAACTCACGTTATCTCGGTAATGATCCAAGGTGTTGACTTAATGTTTATTGAAAACATCATTTTTTCTTAAAAAATGCTATATTATTAATGACATAAAAACTCACATTTTCCATATTTGACACAGTGCTTTTGATGTTAAGCTAAACACTAACCTTTAAAATAAGTTATCTACCAACAAATTCGTTTAGATATAATGGTAAGTCACGTTTATGTTGAATAAGTGAGAGTATATGCGCGAGAAAAATAAACTAAAAAACGCTATCAACTGCCTTGGCGCAGTGCTTTAGAGTTCTTTAAGTTCGAGTAATTAGACTTTATTTTTTAAAATGTAATTCTAATATAAAAAATGATTTACCAGTAATATTTCCTAATATTTTTATAAAGCTTATCTTAATAAAGTTTCATGATTAAATTTGGCATTAAAAAAAATAATAATATAATAAAAAAAAGCGTTTTTGATAAATGAAAAAGCAAATCAATAGATCGTGCAAATTTCGGAACATATGCATCGAGTACTTCACGTAAAATAAAAAAAGGAAAATAATTAAAATTATTTTAATTCTTTACTTATAAAAATTATTTAATGACAATTGTTTGATTGTGGTAAAAAAAAATTGTATTAATAGAACATACAACGATATTACAAATAATATTAAATATTATTTAATACCTACAACAATATTACAAATAATATTCAATATCATTTGTGATATCGTTGTATGTTCTATTAATACAAATTTTTTTTACCAAAATCAAAACAGTTAAAAGTCATGACAGCTGAACATGCATAAACCATAACCATAAGGAACAAGAAGGAACAAGGGCGCTGTTGTCGTTGGGTGTAGTTGAGCATATCGTCTGGTGGGAGGAAAAAGATCGTAATTCAGCCAAGCTGAAAAACGTAACAACTTGGCTTCGGCAACTAAGAAGTTGTAATTCAACTTAGCGTATGGAAAAATTGTAACTCGGGTTTGGCCATAAAAACGTTATAACTTTTATGTTTAAACATAGGAGTTATAACGTTTATTTATAATTAGTACTTTTTCGAGCACTAAGTTGAATTAGAACCTTTTCGTGAACAAAACCAAGTTGTTACATTTTTAAGAGTTTAGCTGAGTAATGATGTTTTTCCGCCAAACCGACGATATGTTTAGTGGTTCTAGCCTACTGCATATGACAGGCGATTAAATATTCTCATTATTTTATTTTCAGAACAAAAAATAACTATATCGACATAAGTGTTTTTGAAATTTTCAAATGATTTTATATTTCATAATAAACTAATTAATTGTCATTAAATAATTTTTATGAGTAAAGAATTAAAATAATTTTGATTTTTTTCCTTTTTTTAATTTTACGTGAAGTACTCGATGCATATGTTCCAAAATTTGCACGATCTATTGATTTGCTTTTTCATTTATCAAATATTTTTTTTTTCATTATATTATTATTTTTTTTCAATGCCAAATTTAATCATGAAACTTTATTAAGATAAGCTTTATAAAAATATTAGGAAATATTACTAGTGTAACGTCTAGTAAGAGAGATTTCCTATTTGAAATCGTTACACTATTATTTTTTTTTTTTAATTCGGGATTCTAATTCGGAATCCAGGAGACCTAACTCCGAAATTCCTACTAGTTGTGCATTAATCAATTTTAAAAGAATGTATAAACGTTATTTCGCATTATATAATTAAATGTGGGTTTTTTTTTTTTTACTTTCTTTTTATTTAGATAAAATTTTAAATAATATTTTAACGAAGCGCGGCGTACTTAGTTGGTGACGGTGACCTTTTGGGAGCCCGTAAGGAAGGTCTGCTCGCACGGGAGCTTTTCCGTCGGTTATAAGGGGTAAGAGGACCCAGGTGACCAGAAAACCCACTGAGGATTTTAGTCACCGATTTTCAACGCACCCACTTTGGATACTGTGCCTCTTAATATTTAATTTAAATATTTAGTTGTTGTATATTAAAAAAAATTTTTATATATGATCATATATATGTTTTTTTTGTATTTATTAATAATATTAATTGATATATATATATATATATATATATATATATATATATATATATATATATATATATATATATATTTTATATAATAAATATACAATTATATATAATGACTTTTATTAAAATAAATATAATTATTAAATGAACAAATATTTAAAATCAATAAAAGGATAAATAGAAATTTTATATAAAGAAAAAAAAAGAAGAATTAGATAAATTTAATTTTATATTTTATTTGAAACAATAATTTTTACAATTATTTTTTTGATTTTGTATAATAGAAAAAAAACGAAAAATACAAAATAAAGAAATTTTAATATGCTTTATAATTTAATAAATTTTAAAATTTGAGAACTTATTCGTATAAGTATTCGTTTGCGAATACTGAAATTTTAATTGATGCAATTTTTGTTGATAAAGTAAAATTTTGTAAATTAATTAATTATGATTTTTTTGTAAACTTACTATTTGAATTCTTCTACCAAATGGGGCGCACCAGAGAGAGAGAGTATGGTGTCCGTTTAGATCCACTGGTTTCAGATGTTCTTGAAATAACTTGATGATTTGTCGTGCCTTGGGTTGAAGACCGGAGTTGATACCTGGTAGTTGAAGCCTGAATCGAAACTGATTGACAGTGATTGATGGATCTGACAGCTCGATTCAGTTTCTGTTGTCTTCCCCTTTCTTTGCCCCTCTTCTCAGCATCTTCTGAATTCTGAAGTGCTGATTGGCATTGTCCGTGAGTGTGGGTGTGGTCAATGACCTTGTTGTCCCTTTCTCTCTATTTTCTAAGGGTTCCGACTTTTCCAGTTAGGGGTGGTTACTGTCGAGTGTTTCCTCTCTCTTTCTAGATTTCTATATCTTTCTCTCTCTGATGTTTCCCATCCTTTTCTAATTTTCTAACGGAAAATTTTGAAATATCTCTATATTTATCTATATATATATATATATATATATATATATATATATATATATATATTATTTATTTATTTATTTGTTATTTTATATATATAATAACAAAAATGTTAATAAGGATCGTTAAAGCAAAAATTTTAAAATTATTAGAAAAACAAAAATAAAATTTATTAATAAATGAAAGTAACTATAAGATATATATATATATATATATAGATTTACAATAATTATTGTAATTTTATGGTAAAACAAAATTATAAAAGTAAAATAGTTATTATTTAAACAATATATATATATTCGTATTTTATGTATATAGGCGAAAAGTATTGTAAAAAGAGAAAGTTGTAAATAGACGCTACACGTGTTTTGGAACATCGGCCGTACGCAAAGTGACGCTACATACATGTTTTTATATTTATGTGTTATTTACCTAAATATTATTGTTATTTTGCAATATTTCATTTTGTGAAGATATGTTATGAGTATTAAATTTTCGTTATTCAATATTGGTTTATTCGATTTAATTTTATTTTTGGTGATGTTCTCGATAGCATCATTATTTTGTTGGCGTTTTTCATGAAAGAAATTGATGAGTCATTGCATATGTATACGCATACGTATATTCTTTTTCACAAAAGTTTTCCTTTATAACAGTAATTATTGTTTTATTAGTTTTAAATAAATTATATGAGAAAAGTATTAATATTTTTTTATGGATGTGAATATTATAAAAAATAAAAAAAAATATTAAGTATGTGTATACATATTTACAATAGTAAACGTTTAATATATATATATATATATATATATATATATATATATATATATTTTAAAAATATCGTTTGAATACAAAAGGAGAAAAGAAAATGTTTATATAAAAAAATTGAATAATTATTTAGTAGTTATGCGCGAGTAAACGATTATTAACATAATGTTTTGAATTATAAACAAGCGTAGCACGTGTTTTGGAAACCACGTGTTTGTTTGGCGTCTGTAGTATACGAAGGGACGCTATGTGTACATTTTTATTTTTTATTTGTTATTTCTTTAAATGTTTATTGTTAATTTGTGATTTTTATTCTATTAAAGTATTCTTTGGATATTGAACATTATTATTCATTAGTAGTTCGTTACATTCAATCTTATTTATTTCGTGAATTTTCGATAGCATCATTTTTTTTATAAAAGAGAATTGAAGCGTCTCATATATATATATATATATATATATGTATGTAGGTATGCTTAAAAATTTCGTATATGTATTTGCAGAAAAGTTTTCTTTTATTTACAATGTTAAATTATTTATCATTTTGGTAACTTGTTTTAAGATAAAATGTATGAGGAAAAATATAATCATTTTTATTGTAATTAAATATATATATATATATATATATATATATATATATATATATATATATATATATATATATATATATAAATATACATATACATCATTTACCTACACATATATATATATATATATATATATATATATATATATATATATATATATATATATATATATATATATATTCGTATGGTTATGCATGCTTAATATTAATCTATTGTTGTTTTGTTGCCTTTCTAATAACAACAAAAAAAAAGAACTGTTGAGTATGACACATTCCTTTGTTTGATTTACATTTGTCATTATTAATTTTTAAATGGTATGTTAACAATTTTTATTTAATGAAGCATTGTGACAAAACTATTTTTAGTATTTCTAGCGCTCTTCCAATAATTTCGTTATTTATTTACATTGATTTTCATAAAATAGAAAGTTTATCGTTTTTTTTTCGAAGTATTGAGTTTATTACTGTTGGACATCTCAGATTATGGACGCTTAAACTAAATTCTAATAGCTACGGTATAACCTAATTATTAATTAAAAATAATAAAAGAAAAATAACAATGAAAGATATAATAAATGAAAAGAAAAATATAATAGTAAATACTAATATTAATTTAGAATTACTTTTCTTAAAAATTAGGATGATTAAAAAAAAAAAATATGGGAAGAAAAATTGAATTATATTATAATTAATAACCAAAAGGAAATTATGAAAATACAAATTTTATAGATACATTTTTTTGTTTTATGGTTTATGTAACACATAATTTTTATTGAAAATTTTTTTTTGTTTCTTTTTTTTTATACGTATCTTAAAAAAAAAGAGAACGAAATTTTTCTATGCGGAAATGTGGGTACATTCGCTTATTTTATTCTTATCTGTTAAAAATAATTAAAAAAAAATGATAGTAATAGTAGCGCGACATTACACTAGTACATCATTTTTTATATTAGAATCACATTTTAAAAAATAAAATCTAATTACTCGAACTTAAAGAACTCTAAAGCACTGCGCTAAGGCAGTTGACAGCGTTTTTTATTTTTTTTTTCGCGCATATACTCTCACTTATTCAACAGAAACAGACTTATCATTATATCTAAACGAATTTGTTGGTAGTGTCACCTCTCCTATGTCCCTAACCCTAAAAAGGTAGCACAAAGTGCTTATATGTGAGGAAAAGGATAAGTAAGAAAGGTGTTTAAGCTAGACCCGATCTTAGTGCAAACGTCATGCTGCGACTAGTCCGGGTTCTCTTTGCTTATGTATTAGTGTTAAGATTTCAAGTTCCTCTCATAAGCCGATGATCATTTACAGCCGATGGCTTTATTAAAAAAAAAAAAACAATTAAATTTATTGATTGAAACACTTTAAATTTTGGCAAATCGTAACACTTGTAACGGCTCATATCAATTTTGGGTATCATTATTTAATTTAATATAAATGTGTCATAAGAATGACTATATTATTTAAAAGATAGAATAATTTTTGGTTATAATAAATTTAAATTACATTAAGGGTATAAGTAGGACTTCATAGTTACCTACTGAGGCCGATAAGATAACTTAAAATATATATATATATATATATATATATATATATATATATATATATATATTTTATATATATATATAGATATAGTAAAATGATTATAGAAATAGAATGTTTTATATCTTTTAATAAGAAGTATTATCAATATTTAATTGTTAATAATAAAATGTAACTTTCTAAAATAATTGTGTATGTATAATAGAGCATTCTATTTATATAATATGTATAAATAGAGCGTCAGTGGCGTAACCGGCTAAGGCGCACGCCTTATACGGTCTCTACACTTTCGCTCCAAGCGGTCGGGGGTTCGATTCCCGGTGAAAACACCTGAAATTTTTTTCAGGCTTTTTTCATCGGAAAAAGAATTTCTGAGTGCGATGGGTTTAATGTTCCTGGCGTGGGTTTTCTCCTGGGGGAGTTTTCCCTACGTCACAGGTCTAAAAAGCCTGGGTAAATGCGAGAACCGACCGTAGAAATCTGCTTACCAACTGCTCTTGGAACGCGGCAGTCCATGATTTCTCGGGGATTGGGTAATTTAGCTTAGCTAATAACGAAGATCTGAAACTAGTTTAAGATAAAAAGAGGTTAGGTAGAAACATCCTCACACAAAGGTGGTGCGGGATGCCGGTATATAGCCGATAGGCTGGGAATACCAGGGGCCACTAGGGCAGCATATATATATAATATGTATAAAAATGATTACTCTATTTAAAGTTTAAAGATATTAATTAAAAAATTAGCTTTTTTAATTAATAAATAATAAAATTAACTATAAAAAATAGTCTATTGAAAAGTAAAGGAAATAGAATGTTTCTTTTGCTAATATATTTATCTTAATTAAATGTTTCTTTTGTAAATATATAAAATAAATGTTATGGAACATTCTATTTCCTAAAATATAATTCTTCAATAAGAAATAGAACCTCATAGAAGGTTTATGAAATAATATAAAAGAGCGTGAATCCAAGCAAGCTCTCTTATTATCTTTTAGTTGTTCGACCATGTAACATCTAACATGGATTCTATATTCATTCGATCTTATACTGTCAGAAGTATAAGATTTAAGCATTCTGTCTTAAAGTACTATGTAACTTTTAAATCTTTGTAAAATATATATTTTCTTAATTTTTTAATAAAAAGATTAAGTATTTCTAATTTAAATGAGACTGTTTTCAAAAAGTTATTGAGAAAAATATAACTCATCTCATCTCATTAATCATTTTTCATAGAAACAATAAAGAAATTAACTATCGCACATTGAAGAGTATTGCACTTGGATATGTCGTCGATAATAATTTCTTTATTTATTTTGCATTAAATAGAAGTGTTATTTATTGCGCATCTAAGAGTATTGCACTCAGAGATGTCGATTTAAACACTTTTCTACATATTTCATACAATAAAAAAGTTTATTATCGCACTCTTTAGAATATTGCACTCAATGGAGTCGTCGATAATAACTTTTATCACATTACCCTCTCCTTCACACGCAAAGAAAATTATAAACTATCGCATCTCCAAGAGTATTGCACTGGAGGAAATCGTCGATAAATGTAATTTTCTTTTATAATATTGCTGTATGCACCTTGTATATTCATGTAATAGATTAAACTAATAAAGTAAATTTAAATTCGGTAATTAAAATATATTAAAATATATTGGCAACCGTGAATAAAGTCAAGCCCGCTTCACACTGGGTATATAAACTATTGTTAGTTGAAATAATCAATAAATTGAATTAAATTATTAACGTACACAAAAGAAAAACTACAAATGATGTTAAATTAAGATGAATTATATTAATGAATTTTCTCGTTGTTTTAATTACTGGTACGGAATTGGTGGTTATCCAACTCCTCGCGGACCTGTTAAAACACACAAAATGAATTATTCTATGAACTCAGAATTTATTTTAAAGGTAACTTTATTGTTCGATGATCGGCCAAAGAGTGCGGTACAATGATTCGGCTTTGATCTGCTGGAGTGTCAATCGAGCCGCCGCAGCCGCAGTTCTCCTCTACCGCTAAGTAGAAGGGATACATTTATATATTCTTATTAATACCATTACAGGCACGCCTGGATGTGAGTTAGCGTACGTCACTTTATAGGCGTGTATCGACGCACATCCAAGCACGTACATGTATTCTTAATAATTTCTATCTTGCGCGTCGGTATAAAGTTTAATTGTTACACCACGCCGACGTGCGAGATAGAAAAAGACACAATTATGATTTTATTCTCTACGCTTTTAACGTGAATATTCGAATTTGAGAGAGAATAATTTTACTTTTTTTTATTTTATTTTCTTATTCTCTCTCTAATTATCATTATTTTCTAATTTTATTACTCGATTATTTATGTCTTATTTATGTAAGGTCACAGTAGATAACTTATTTTAAAGGTTAGTGTTTAGCTTAACATCAAAAGCACTGTGTCAAACATGGAAAATGTGAGTTTTTATGTCATTAATAATATAGCATTTTTGAAGAAAAAATGATTTTTCCAATAAACATTAAGTCAACACCTTGGATCATTACCGAGACAACGTGAGCTTTTACGTCGAATGCAATATCAAAACGCGTTTTTTAAGGTTAGTTTTCGACATTTGAGCAATATATTGAGGAAAAATGTAACCAAAAACTCATATTAAAGGGTATTTTGGGTCGCTGCACTCATTTTCCATCATAAATTGTACTTTGAAATTGTTTAAATACTCTAAAAATCTAAAAAATGAGTGGAAATTTGAGTTTTTTATCATTTTAACTACTTTCCCTCCTTTTGAAAAATCTGAAAAAATTTATGGTACTAAATTCAAATAAAAAGAAGACTTTGAGGTAAACTAAAAAAAAATCCAAACAATAGTTTTTTTTTACGCAACTTAGAAATTTTCAAACCCATTTTTAGGTTATGTTTTGGTTTCAAAAACCTCTAAAAATAATAACCTTTCATCTCGATTTCGAATTACCCAAATCGGCTAAAAATTCGCAGAGATATGCTTCAAAAACTGAAAATCACATTTTTTGAGGTTAGGAAGCCAATTTTGTGGGAAAACGTGAGAAGAACAAAACACATTGTTTCTAGCACATCAAAAACGCTTTGTTTTCATGTATTTTGGCCTGTTGAATTTAAATTTGCTATGGGAAAAAAGATTTGCCCGACTAATTTTCAAGATAACCTCAAAAAACTACTCAAAAGTCAATTTGCACAAAAGCTAGATTGACTTACGCTTGCGTATACGCTTGTCTTCAAACGACCTATGAAAACGATTCCTACGCCTCTTTTTCTTATTAGGTTGTACTTCTCTTTTAAGCATTCAGCAATAGTCCGCCATCATATTTACGCTACATTTTTCTTGCCATCTACGTTTAAATTTCTTCATATCCTGATGAAATCTTTTACCATGCTCTTCACTGTAGTAACCTAAGACTAGTGGAAATTCATGAATGTGCGAATCAAGAGAGTGGAGTTTAAATTCATTTAACTACCTAATTTCTTAAAATTTCGTACTATAGTTTCTACGATGCTCTTGTAGTTCTCATCTTTATTGTTACCAGGAAATTTTGTTCCAACATCTTTAAAACTCAACCAGGCTGCCTCCTCGGTAGCATTCATACATTTGACGAATTCTTCGTCCCTGAACATTTTGCGAATTCGAGATTCATCAAAGATACCTTCCTTTAATTTAACCAGAGTTATATTCGTAAAGTTTGTAAGTATTTAAAGCACCGCCCTTCTTTATCGAGAGCTTTAACAAATTGTTTCATTAGCCCTAATTTAATATGTCAAGGCAGTAGAAGGATTTCGCTAGGATTGACAAGAGGACGATTGATGACAATGCTGGAACCTTGAACAAGTGATGGTCTCGCTGGTCACACTTATGTATTATAGTGATTTGCTCTATCTCCATTGTCAAACATGTATAAATAGCATGGGTACTTGGTAAAACTTGATTATTGACCTAGTATCATGGACAATATTTCCAGGTCTCCGCAAATTAACCATTCATGCTCACTATACTTTATTTTATTTGAAACCTCTTCTATGTTACAGTATTCTTTTTTGAGTACAGTTGAATGAGCCAATGGTAACGGAGCATACTTGTTCGTATTTCCGAAGAAGAACTGCCTTAAGCTTCGCTTGAATGAATCGATGAATAACCTCCACTCTTCTGGCTCGTATGCATTTGGTTTAAACTCCTTAATAAGTCCTCGTACATCGGTGCAATACACTATATCAGATTCGCTAGTGAAGTATGATCGGAACGCTTCTCCTCGGTTTCAATAAAATGTAATGTTTACGTCCTTCTCTAATACATTAAAGACTTTAATTAAGAAGCCATTAATTTAGCTGCATCTTCTGCTCATCCAGCATTCGTAACGGTGTCATTAAGTTGAGCTTGAGAGATCTTTTTTCGGCTTCTCTCTTTATTAATAGGAAAACAATTCTCATCACTGTCCAAAGACAGTTCTTCTTCACTTTGAACGGATTCACTTTCTGCTTTCGTCAACGATTCATTTTCGTCAGTATCGTCATCTGTATGGTCGTTGATTCTCTATGTCTTTTTATGTATCACAATTAACTAGCATACTATCCATTTCTTGTATTAAGCTGTCTCGTGAAGCCTTGTCTATCAAACTTTCGACTATTTTCTTCTGCGTACGAACGACATTAGAAACTGACGCATACAATATTTCTTCTGGTCGCACTTTATTTACCCCAGCTACATTTGTCATGCAAGTGTAGCAGTCACTTTTACTTAATGGTTTTTTCCAAATAGCTGGTTTCAGAAATTTTATTTTACTTTTATCTCCAGTTTTATTAAATTTATCTGACATTTTGTAACATTTAGCATATTATTTGTACATATAATATGCAGAACCCAGGGTGAATTTTGCTGAGAAATTTCCACTTCAAAGCATGCTTCAAATAAATCTCTTAATCTTTCAGTTACATGCTTCTCATGTTTTTTCCACACATATGCCGTACAAATATAGCAGTAACTATCGAAATCACTTACACAGTCGCGATCAACTTGTTCGCGACATCCCGAAGCAATCTAAATATTATTAAAATTAGTTTTAGTACCCATAGATTTATTAAAAAACCCTCACGCTATAATTCCTGTTCCGATCGCAGGTGAGTCAGCCGTCCCAAGGGTGATAACCCTCGTAACTTCCCAGGCCTAAGTACTAGGGCTTTCCGACTTTGACGAGGACGATGTCAACTCGTCGTCAGACACACTACGGCATTATACTCACGTTCTAACGTTCCCCTGCAGGACAGCGCGCCTTGCTGCCTCCGTTACCACGGGAGATTGGCAGCAAATTATTCTACATATCTCTTTGGGCAGTTATCATCGTTCCAGTGTCTTCCGTGGCAGCAGGATCGAAAGGACTACATTAAAAATCTAGTTGTTAAAAGTTCAAGTTACTTAGTAAGGAAAATAATGTTTACAAGATAACACTTCAAATAGGTGAAATTTGAATACTCCTAGTTTCCTTCTTCTCAAGATATAGCAATCATCACATCTGTCTTCAGCCCACTGTTGCTTCAAGTTACTTTTATAGTCTAAATTACCAAGAATATATTTTTTGCAAAATGCTACATGAATTTGATAAAACTGGAAATAAAAGTAAAATGAATTTTCTGAAACCAGCCATTTGGAAAAAAACAATTAGGTAAAAGTGACTGCTACACTTGCATGACAAAGTTATTTATCTTTATACAAGAAATGGATAGTATGCTAGTTCATTGTGATACATAAGAAGACCTAAAAAATCTGAACGACCATACAGACGACAGTACTGATTAAAATGAATCGTTGATAAAAGCAGAAAGTGAATCCGTTGAAAGTGAAGAAGAACTGTCTTTAGACAGTGATGAGGAATATGTTCCCATTCGTAAAAAGAGAAGCCGAAAAAAGATCTCTCAAGCTCAACTTAATGACATATTTAAGGATGATGGATTAGCAAAAGATGCAGCTGAATTAATGGCTTCTTAATTAAAGTCTTTAATGTATTAGAAAAGGACGTAAACATTACATTTTATCGAAACCGAGGAGAAGCGTTCCGATCATACTTCACTAGCGAATCTGATATAGTGTATTGCACCGATGTACGAGGACTTATTAAGGAGTTTAAACCTAATGTATACGAGCTAGAAGAGTGGAGGTTATTCATCGATTCATTCAAGCGAAGCTTAAGGCAGTTCTTCTTCGGAAATACGAACAAGTATGCTCCGTTACCATTGGCTCATTCAACTGTACTCAAAAAAGAATACTGTAACATAGAAGAGGTTTCAAATAAAATAAAGTATAGTAAACATGAATGGTTAATTTGCGGAGACCTGGAAATATTGTCCATGATACTAGGTCAATAATCAGGTTTTACCAAGTACCCATGCTATTTATACATGTTTGACAATGGAGATAGAGCAAATCACTATAATACATAAGTGTGGCCAGCAAGACCATCTCTTGCTTAAGGTTCCAGCAATGTCATCAATCGTCCTTTTGTCAATCCTAGCGAAATCCTTTTACCGCCTTTACATATTAAATTAGGGCTAATGAAACAATTTGTTAAAGCTCTCGATAAAGAAGGGCGGTGCTTTAAATACTTACAAACCATCTTTACGAATATAACTCTAGTTAAATTAAAGGAAGGTATCTTTGATGGACCTGGAATTCGCAAAATGTTCAGGGACGAAGAATTCGTCAAATGTATGAATGCTACCGAGGAGGCAGCCTGGTTGAGTCTTAAAGATGTTGGAACTAAATTTCCTAGTAACAATAAAGATGAGAACTACAAGAGCATCGTAGAAACTATAGTACGAAATTTTAAAAAATTAGGTAGCTAAATCAATTTAAACTTCACTCTTTTGATTTGCACATTGATGAATTTCCACCAGTCCTAGGTGACTACAGTGTAGAGCATGGTAAAAGATTTCATCAGGATATAAAGAAATTCAAACAGAGATGGCAAGGAACATGTAGCGTAAACATGATGGCAGACTATTGCTGGATGCTAAAAAGAGAAGTACAACCTAATAAGAAAAAAAGGCGTAAGAATTCTTTGCATAGGTTGTTCGAAGACAAGCTCATACGCAAGCGTAAGTCAATTTAGCTTGTGTGCTAATTGACTTTTGAGTAGTTTTTTGAGGTCATCTTCAAAATTAGTCAATCAAATCACTTTTTTCATAACAAACTTAGATTCAGCAGGCCAAAATATATAAAAACAAAGCGTTTTCAATTTGCTGGAAACAATGTGTTTTGGTCTTCTCACGTTTTTCCACAGAAACACTGCTTTTTAACAGTTTTTTGAGGTTATGTTTAAAATGAGGCGGTTGACTGTCTTTTTACATCACAAATTTAGATTCAGCGGGAAAAATAAAAATGGACAGTATAGTCTTCATCCCAGAACCGACAACTTTTTTTTTGTGGGCCTGTGTAATTAATTCTAAACATTATTTTGCGGTATTAGATAATTTTTTACAATTGAAATTAGTTAAAGTGTAAAATAAGTATTAAAAAATTATAGACGTCAATTTAACTTTAAGTAACAAGTGTAAACGGGGCTTTCAAGGTATCCCCTGTTGAAAATAAGTACGTACTTGAAGTACGTACTTTGAGTACGTACTTCAAGTATGTACTACAAGTATATATTTTACTTAAGTACGTACTATTTCGGAACATTTTAGTAGATACTTTTTTTGAAAAGTATATACTTTTATTGAAAGTATGTACTTTTTAAGTATATTTTGATAAATAATATTTTTTTAAATATGAACTTTATTAAACAATACCTACTATTTTGAAAGTATGTACTTTTTAAAAATATTTTTATGCGTACTTTTATTTTAAAAATGAGTACTTTCTTCAAAATTATGTACCCTATTTTAATAAAAGTACTTACTTATATAGAAGTATATACCTTTTAGAAAATTTTCATACATACTTTTTTATACGATGTATGTACCTTCATATAAAAGTATATACTGTAGCTACGTGACAAATTTTTTTTTACTTTATTATGTACTTTTTGAAAAGTGCATACTTTTCTAAAAAAGTACCTTCTAAAATGTTCCAAAAAAGTACGTACTTGATCTAAAGTGTATATACTTGAAGTACATACTCAAAGTATGTTATTAAAGTATGTACTGATTTTCAACTGTAAAAAAATACGGAATATTATAGCCTTATATACCTGCATCTCTGAAATTCGGATAAAGGATCGCAAAGTTAAGAAAAACGCCACCTAACAGCTAAAAACGTAAGTACTGAAAAAATTATTCGAATCGATTATTAATTCTGTCTTTGCTGTTAGGTGGCGTTTTTGTTAATTTTGCGATCCTCTACCTGAATTTCAGTGACGTGGGAATATAAAGTTATAACATTTCGAGTTTGTTCGCTCAAGCTTTTTGATCTGCGGAGAGTCGATGCTTACCTTATTTTTATATCTTCCTTTAGGAAGAAAACACTTACCAAGTTACTAACTTGAGGAATTATTGAAAATAAAAATAATCTCAAACTTTTACCGACTTTTTTGTAAAATTTGATTTGTTATCTTTAAAGATATATACTCTATTTTAATAAAAGTACGTACTTGTATAGAAGTATATACTTTTTAGAACATTTTCATACATATTCTTTTATACGAAGTATGAACCTTCATACTCAAGTATGTACTGTAGCTAAAGTAATTTTTTTTTGGTCATTTTAGTATGTACTTTTTTAAAAATATATACTTTTAAAAAAAGTACCTACCAAAATGTTTTTAATAAGTACATACTTTAAAAAAATACGTATTTTCTAATAAAGTACGTACTTTGAGAAATATTATTTATCAAAATATACTTTAAAAGTACATATTTTCAATAAAAGTATATACTTTTCAAAACAGTACCTACTAAAATGTTCCAAAATAGTACGTACTTAAGTAAAGTATATACTTGAAGTACATACTTGAAGTACATACTCAAAGTACATACTTGAAGTACGTACTTATTTTCAACAGGGTCTTCTGTACAAAAAAGACTAGGGAAGAAGAATTAATCAAATCAATTGATTATATTCAATATAGAAAATATATAAGTATACGATTTAAGATTTTTAGCATTATCTAGATGACATTTTACTTAGTGATTTTTATTCTTATGACGTTTTACATATAAATGAAATAAGGATCATCTTAGAGTATATACATGTGGGAGAATCAGATGCACGGTCCACAACGCGAAAGTAAATGGAAAATGAGTTCTCGCGCATATCCACCTACTAGCTAAAATAATCTAGATAATTGACAATGGAGAGGGAATTAGTAGGGTCCGGAGCAAGTCGTGAGAGGAACGGAGCTTGATTCGATCGTTTTGGTAGCTAGACAAAACTCTCTGAAATTCAACGCACTTATTATATTTTAGCTGTTTTGTTTTTCTTTTTGTTTCAAGACGCGGTTACTGAATTTTTTCATCTCAATTGTTTTTTATATTTTTTTTGTGTTCTTTTCGGATCAATAAAGTAAGCGAATAGTAATTTGTTTCTTATTTTTTCTATGTGTGGTTGCAAGACAAAAAAAAAGGAAAAAGATTCATGAGTGATTTTAATGCATTTGTAATTATTTTTTTTTGTTTACCTTAACTTAAAGAAAAAGAAATCACTCCTGTGTATGAGTTTCACTTTACAGGATTGATAACAATTATGAATTTTTTTTTTTTCAATCAAAGAAAAACTTTAGTGTCAGTGTCCAACCATCACCAATATTTCTCATAAACATTTTTTGTTTGGTATTGATCAGGGAAAAGACTAAGCCCTCGGCCGAAAAGCCCTGAATGGTAGTTCTATGTTTTCATAGAACCGCTGCGCATTGTACCAAAGCTCGATGAGTGTGAAACATGAGACTTTTTAAATTAAAAAATAAGCGGGCACCGGGCGCGAACCACGTTCCTCGAAATCTTCAGGTACGAGCTCTAACCACTGAGCCAGTGCCGCACTGCTATATACAAGTTAAAATCATACTTATAAGGCTCTTCGCCGGTATAGTAGATATCTATATACAAATATAACATGTGGATGGAAAATCCACCATGTTACAAGTGTAAAAGGGTGTCGTAAAGCTGCCCTTATCCTGTGGACATCACCTGCATTTATGTCTGGTGACCCACAGATTACTGTACGCCAGGGATTGAAGCTATTTTGTTTGTTTCAGATTTCTATTACGAAAACCAATAATTAAATGCCAAACTAAACGAATATAGAACAAAGAATAAAAAAAAATATAGAAAGCACCAAGATCGAAATTTGTGGAAAATCGATAAAAAAAAGAATATCTGCTCAATTAAATTTTTCTTTGTGGATTTATTACCAAGTTTAAGAGTAAAATTTTTTTCTCTTCATTATACTTCGAAAATTTAATTCTTATTTTTTTTTTGCTAATTCTATCACGATAAATAATTGTTCTATTCATTTTTTGAGTCTAACGTTGTTTTCTCTACTAAAGTTTAAAGTCGTAAATATAAAATCAATATTCAAAAAGCTTCGTCAATATTAAAATAATTTATATAACTAGCAAAAAATACCTCGCTCCTAACGTCACTCGGTTGAATTTTGATATATTATATTATTATGTATATATTAGCCAATTTTAAAATAAAAAAGAACTGTCGCAACTTATGAATTTTAATATTGTAGTTTTGTGTTAAATTAAATTTTTATATTTTTATAAAAAAGATTAATTAAAGTTACAATGTGCATAAAAATTGTTTAAATACAAATTATATCATGATAAATTGATAATTTGTTCTACTAAATTGCATTTGAGTCAATGAAAAAATATAATAGGAATTTTTTCTTTTTAATCACGTGTTTCAATCACGAACCATGAAATGATCGAAAACAGTATTTGACGTTGAATAGAACTAACAACTGAACGGAGAAAGGAAAGTATTGTTAAAATAGGTTCTAAATCAAGTATATCTAATTTATGTAATAAGATACTTAAAAAAAGAGTGACGATAAAATTTCAATTAGTACTATAGTTTGAATTTTGGGGACCAATGTTGGTACTATTATAATATGAAGTGAGAACATAAATTTGCAATGCTTAGTGTCTTTTTTTTTAGTACTAAGACTGATATTTCACCTACTCAATTCAAGGGCAATATTTCGCAAAAAATGTAATTATAAATCTCTTTTCGTGTGGCATTTCCTGTTACTAAAATTGAAAATTATTAAATATAGAATTATCTACATTAGTCCAGGCAAATTAGCACAATTTCAATGAAAAAAAAATAAAAAATATATTCAGACTGTACCATGGGGATTTGGTAAAGAAGGTAGTAATGAATGAAAAAAAATTTGTGTACTAAGGGGGAAGAGGTCTAATAGATTTAGGGGCGGGAGGAAGAGGGGAAAAATTGATTATTTGCCATTTCCGGCTAAAGTTGACGTCGAAAGAAAAAATGTTCAATTCAAAAGTTGTAAATCATACAAAAATAAACAATTTTCAGTCTGGTCATTTTTTAACATAACCTCAAAATTTTCGAGATAAATAAGAAAAATCAATTTATTTTGTTTTTGATTTTTAATTTTTACAAAAATGATTCAATTTTGATGAAACTTAGTGAAAATATACCTTTTAGTATCTTAAATAAGTACAAATTTTTCGAGATAAAAATATTAATAAATTTTCGAAATATTCATTTATTTTGGTGAAAATTTTTTTTTTTTAAACGAAATTTGTCCTCAGGAAAATGATCGTATAGAACTCTACTAGGGCTCATTTTTTTCGTTTTGAGTTATACTTTTTGGTGGAATAAAAAAAATATAGTTACAATTTACAAACATCCTCAAAAATTTAAAAAAAGAAAAAAGTAAAAATTGCAAAAATTAATTTTTCAGCAATTATTGATAATTTGTTTAAATTTTTTAATTAATTAAAATTATTTGTTTACTATTAACTTGTACATAAAAAATATAAAAGAAACTGTATTATGCAGTATTCATCCCCTCTCTTTTAGCTCTTTATTCCGTTTTGAAGCAGCTGCTCCATTCGTATTCTAAATATACTGGTGCTAACGGTCTTCTGTCAAGACTTATAAATTTGACCACCAGATGAAATGTACACGTCAATTTTGACGCTGGCGACAGAGTATCTCTCTATCTCTCTCTCTCCCTCTCTTTCTCCCTCTCTTTCTCCCTCTCTCACTCTATCTGTTTACAATGCCTCACACATACATAGCAGACATCTAATACAAGAAACTGGCATCAGTTAGTCGAAATTCGTTGTTTTGTGAGCATCATTTCAGACTTTACAGTTCCAAATTTTTAGTTGTTTATACTGCTGACAAGTTTTTTTATTGTTGAAGTGTATTATTGCTAAGCTGATTTTTATAAATTTCATAATTTTATAAAATTAAGAGGTAAGTTAATTTTAATTGAAGTAATAAAATTTATTAATTACTTATTAGTTACAACGTGTAGGCGTGTCGTCTGTGTATAAGCATTATAGAGACGCCAATATGCTTTACCAGAGAATATTAGAAGAAAAATTTTTACATTTATTTATGATTTTTTCAAATAAACGAAGCATAAAACGTGTTTCAGAATACGAACATGCGGTTAATGATGATCATATATTTGAAACACGCCTTTTTTTGTTACAAAAATCGGCAAAACAACAAAATTTTTTTACGTATTATGAAACAGTCATTTATAAAAGAAAGGTCATTGAATATTTTCAGTATAACCATTAAAATACAGTGAACGAAACTTACGATTTTATCTAAGTTATAGTAAATATTTGAATTAACTTTTAAGTAAAACATATTCGAACATATTTGGGACGTAAATTTAAACGATTCAAACAACAGCTACTTTCATTTTTACATTTTTGTCTAATTAATAATCGCGATTTGTATACATTTTTTACTTTCTTTTAATTTTTTACTTCATTGTATTACAGCTTAACAGTATAGATGATCCGGTTTGCTTGATTTGTGGTGAATCTGGAGAGGGTTTGAGAACTACTCAACAAAAAGCTATGGAAAAACTCATTGAATCTAGCAAAAAAAGAAGAGATTCGCTATTTAAAAAGTGGTCCAAGCTCTCAACGAAATAAAGAGCTAAAAGAGAGGGGATGAATACTGCATAATACAGTTTCTTTTATATCTTTCATGTACAAGTTAATAGTGAACAAATAATTTTAATTAATTAGAAAATTTAAACAAATTATCAATAATTGCTAAAAAATTAATTATTGCAATTTTTACTTTTTTCTTTTTTTAAATTTTTGAGGATGTTTTTAAATTGTAACTATATTTTTTTTATTCCACCAAAAAGTATAACTCAAAACGAAAAAAATGAGCCCTAGTAGAGTTCTGTACGATCATTTTCCTGAGGACAAATTTCGTTTAAAAAAAAAAATTTTCACCAAAATAAATGAATATTTCGAAAATTTATTAATATTTTTATCTCGAAAAATTTGTACTAATTTAAGATACTAAAAGGTATATTTTCACCAAGTTTCATCCAATTTAAATCATTTTTGTAAAAATAAAAAATCAAAAACAAAAAAATTGATTTTTCTCATTTATCTCAAAAAATTTGAGGTTATGTTAAAAAATGACCTAAATGAAAATTGTTCATTTTTGTATGATCTACAACTTTTTGATTCAACATTTTTCCTTTTGACGTCATCTTTAGCCGGAAATTGCAAATAATCAATTTTTTCCTTTCCCCCCCCCAAATCTATTAGACCACTCCCCCTAGTACACGAATTTTTTTTTTATTCATTACTATCCCCTTTACCAAATCCACATGGTACAGCTTGGATATATTTTATTATGTCTCTAAATGCTAATTTGCCTGGACACATAGTATATAACACTTTAAAATTACTAGTAATTAATATTTAAATTCGTGATATTCAAGGAATAAAACAATACATGTTTATCTTCCATATTTCGTTTTAAAATAGTTACTTTTGAGTCTTAAATCAATTATTAGTAATTTAAAATTGATATATATTTTATATGATTTACATTATATTTATCAACTGTTGAAAATTGTTACACAATTTAATGGATTTTACGTTAAAAGGTACTAATTATATTGAAATTTTTCGCGCCTAACGTCGCTCGTTGAAATTTCTTTTATTATATTATTATGTATAAATGACTGATTTTAAGTAAATAAGAATTAATTAATTTGAGTTAATTCTGAGTACTGAATAACATTGAAAATAATTTGATGAAAAATAATATAAAAATATATGTACACATGTGCTTAAAGTAAAAAAGCGTATAATTTATTCCATGAAGTGACTATTTCTCATTCTACTTCCATAAAAAAAACAAAGATAGTACAATATTTGATATAAATAAACTGAGAACTAGGAACTGAGTAACAACTATAATTTCGAGACCTTAATATATGACCATAAATTTGAATTATAAATTTAATTTTTACGTGAAACATGCTTAAAAAAATTTTGTGTTTATTTCCAATAAAAATATCTTCACAAATGTATTTTATATATATGAAATACGAAATTCAAATTTTAAAAAAATCATAAGATTAAAATACACATTTTAGGTTAATTTTAAATTTGAATATTTCAGAATAATAAAAAAACTATTTGCAATTACTTTACAATCCTTTTTGCATTTAATATAAAAGTTTAATGAGATACAAATATTACAAAGTGTGTATCACAAGTAAGCTTTGCATATCATTAATATTATAATTTTTAGAAAATTATTGATATTAATAGATTATTAATTTAAAAAATTAAATATTTTTTCATTGATGAAAAGGAACATCTTAAGAGGAGGTCGCGTATTTCTGTCCTTTTCTAATCAAAGAAATGATTTTTTTACAAAAACTAATAAATTTAGCAAAAAATGAAGAGAAAGCCGCACCTTGTATGGAAAAAGCACTGTTTTCTTTGATAAGAAAAAATTAATTTTATTGCTTCGTTCTCAAGAAAACCTTGAAAAACCAAATTGTCCACCCTAACCTCTATGATTTAAGTTTTTCAAGGTTTTATAGAAAACAGAGCAATAAAATTAATTCTTTCTTATCAAAGAAAATATTGCTTTTTTTGATACGAGATGCGGCTTTCTCTTCATTTTTTGCTAAAGTTATTAGTTTCTGTAAAAAACTCAATTTTTTTATTAGAAAAGGACAGAGATACGTGACCTCCTCTTAACTATAGTTTAAATAATACTGTAAATGTCAATCAAATAACATGTTCATCAAAATAAATTTCTCCGCTATAATTATTAAAATAAACATTTTTATTTAACTACAATCTATTGTAATAATTATTTTTTTAATATATATATTAAAAAAATAATAATTTCATTTATAGGTAGATAGATATAGATAGATATGTATTTATTTTTAATAGTTTACAAAAAGTGTGTAACAAAAAAAAAATCATATAATACATAATAAAGTACAGAAATGAGATACTGTAATTATTGCAATCATGATATCACAGTCGATTTCCTAAAACTAATAATACTACATAAGTAAGTCACTTTTCAGAGTGATATCACAGATCATTACAATAATAAAATACACATTTAATCATCAATAAAATAACAATAAACAAATTTGTCGAATTAATATATATCAGTCAAACTAGTAAAAACAATTTAAAAATAAAATATAATCAAATCAAACGAGTCAAAAAGTCAAAAAAATAAAAAGTAATACATTTACTTTCAACCATGCGCTCATCATCTATACTATAAATACAAGCACACCTTAAATCTATATAAGGGACTACACATAATGATAAATTAACTTAAAGGCACTATTAATATAACATAAAGAGAGTATCCGTTATTCAAGATCAAGCAAGTACCCCCTCACTGCTGTTTTAAACCTGCTGTTAGATGGAAGATACTTAATTTCAACAGGTAGGGAATTCCAAAAATGCACACCTTGAACTTAGAAGGAATTCCTTGCAGTCTCAGTGCGCATAAAGGGCACCGCAAGATCCTTGGCCTCTCCCCTAGTAGCCGCCCTACACATCTAGTGAAGAGACTCACTAGACGCTCCGGAGTATTCATGCGTACGATTTAGTACATAAGCACAGCCAAAAAATACTGTCTCCTCCAATCAGTGTTCTCAAACCCATTACAAATCTCACACATGGATTTTGTAATCTCTGTATTCGTCTTCTCAACTCCTGAGAAGCATCAAACAGAACTACTGAACAATAGTCAAGATGTTCCACATGGAAACAGCAGGGCGGTTGCGAGCTGTTTACGCAGAGTCTCTATGGTGTACTGACGGAAAAACCGCAGGGCATACAAAACCCTATTAAACTTTTTTGTAATCATATCAACGTGCGGTACCCATGAAAGTTTAGGGTTAAACACAACACCAAGACTCGTCACGGAGTCAGAGGAAGGTATACTAATGCCTCCCTCGAGATCAATCGTACGTGACCTATCAGCATAAAAAGAATTTAAAAAACGACTATTGCCGAAGACGATTGCCTTGGTTTTATTAGAATTTAAAGTGAGAGAGACACCAGCAGCCCACTTCGACACCGCTTTGGCCGCCCTCTGTAGAGTGAGAATACCCTCTTCCACGTTCTCGCGAGGCACCTGCGTGTAAATTTGCAGGTCGTCTGCATAAAGTAGGTGCTCGACGCAACCAGAGTCAAGAGCGTCACGTACGTCATTAATGTAAAGACAAAACAACAGAGGCCTCAGTACCGAATCCTGTAGAACTCCAAGGCTGGTTCTCAGCCAACTCGATTCCTCGTTTAAATGCGTGGAAACTATTTGTTTCCTTCCTGATATATAGGAGTTAACGGCAGGCTGGAGTAGAACCTGATACCGACCGAGTAACAATTGAGTTGTTTGTTATTGACTCAAGTATTAATCGGTGTATCTTCAAATTAAAGGTTGAGCGCAATAGATATTATTATTATGGACATCTATGCACAAGAAAAAAAAATCTACCGCTTTGTGTTTGAGAAAAGTTAGTAACGCCAAAGTAAAAGGTTATGTTTATAATATTTTCGCGTTACTTACTTTTCTCAAAAACAAAGCCATAGATTCTTTTCTTCTTGTGCATAAATATTTGTAATAATAATATCTATTGCGCTTAACCTTTAATTTGCAGATACACCAATTAATACTCGAGTAAATAACAAAAATTTCAATTATACAAGCACAGTGAATCCGGCCTGCTATTAATCCACAAGAGAGCAGCTCTGGAAAGCCCCATCGATCTAAGCCTAGTAAGTGACTTGAAGGGAGAGATTGTGTCGAATGCCTTACTAAAGTTAGAAAGTAAAAGTAACGTGACGAGTTTTTTGTCTAGACTCGATCTTATGTCATCAGTCAATTTAAGAATAGCTGTTTGCGTCGAGTTGTGCTTTTTGAAGGCAGTCTGCATTTGGCCCAGTATTTTATTAGCAGTAATGTACTCCTGCAATTGGTCATGGGCGATCTTCTCAAGTATCTTTGAAAGAAAACATAAAATAGCAATAGGCCTGAAGTCTTTAGGCGATTTGGGTGCAGAACACTTCTTTAATGGCACAATACGTGCCTGTTTTCAAAGGCCAGGGAAAACCTCCCGATTAAAAGAGGAATTGAACGAAGTCACTAGATGCTCACCAATAAATGGTAATGCTTTAAGTATCACACTTTGCGAAATGCCGTCTTCCCCACGAGTCTGCGATGAGAAGTGAGAAACTGCAAGAATAACATCGTTAATATTAATTGATTTAAAAGCAAAACCATTTTCGCTGCATTCAGAGAGAAACATCTTGCGTTCCTCACCATCATCATATGGCGAAACCGACACCCCAGCAAAGTGTGCATTAAGCTCGTCTGGAGCAAATCCATTTAGATCCCCTTGGGGTCCTGATAAGAGTCCCAGCTCTCTCAACTTCTTCTAGACATTACCACTTGCAAGAGCCTCGAACAGTCTGTTATGTTAGTATTCACTTCTTGCACGCTTAATCTGCTCGTCCAACGCCTTACGTAAAATTAAAAATTTCTGAAAAATACATATTGTCGTTTGTCCGTTTGTATCGCCTATATGTGGCATCCTTCCTGCGCTGCATCTGTGACAACTCTCCATCCATCCAGGGTGGCTTCTTTTTCGTACATTTAAATATTTTCACGGGCGCTAAATTCTCAATAGCAGCAGTGAAATTATCACAAATACTGTCAAGTGCAGACTCAGGATCCACTATATCAGTGGTCAATTTGGACCAATCATAGCCAGCCAATTTCTCTAAATAATAATTTTCCACTAATATTTTTATAATTTCGATACTTAATCGGTTCTTGCACTAAACTGCTAACCTTGTAGGCTATAGAAACTTCAATTAAATTGTGCCGACTATGAAAGTTCGCAGGTACGTTACATGCGTCAAGTATGGTGTCATTGTCATTCACAAAAATCAGGTCTATCTATGTGCGAGACGATGGAGTTATATGCGTGGTACCGTGCTGGACCAACTGAAGCGAAAACTCAGCGGACAGTTTACTAAGAAACTTCGCATCACTGCTTTCTCGCAGGAGATCGGCATTCAGATCTCCCATTACAATCTTAAATGAAAAATCGGGAGTTAAACTTACTAACGTATCAATTAGATCAGAATCTTTTGTAAAGAAAATGACAGGAGGACGGTAAATGACGGAAACCAACACAGATTCAGAGTTGCCTGCTTTAACAGAACAAAAAATATATTCAGGCACTTTAGGCTTACCACTGGCAGTTATAGTTGTGGTATTTGAAAAAGCTAATATCTCACATTTCAAACTATCTTTAACGTAAACGGCAACCCCTCTTCCATGAAGGTTACTATCCTGTCTAAAAATTTTATACCCCTTAATCTAAATGACGTCATCCGAGACAGTCGGACCCAGTCAGGTCTCAGCTACTCCAAACAGATCATAAAAATGGCCGTCATATAGAAGCTCACGCACCTGTCCAATGTGAGCCCTTAAAGAAGTCACATTCAAAAAGTCCGCTCGCAGTGCACCGCTTCAGTCTTTTCGACTCACCGAAGAGATCTGGCTTTGTAATTGGGGAGAGAGTTCATCATTATTTAACTTACTTTTAATAACAGAAAATTTATCATTGGGAGCTATCTTAACAACATTGACAACCTTATTTAAACATCCACTAATCATACAAGATTTGTCAGCAATAAAATTTTTGTCTAAAATAACATTATTTGAACTACTTAAAATTTCATCTATATCATCTTTGATAGCAAATGCTCTATACCCTCTCTCCCCTCTTGCCCGTCTTGCCAGAAATCTGCCACTTCTATGCTAAATAAATTTAATACCTTTAACCTTATCATAATTCTTTAGATCTTTGAACTTTTTGTATGTATCTTTTTGAAGGTATTCATTAATAAAAACCTTATGACGGTTTTTTATGGCAGACAAACTGGCAAAACGAGAAATATCAATGTCTGTCGTTGAGAAACTAGTAATTTTTCTTTTTTCATTTAATATTTTTTGAACCAGACTGGCCTCGGAGAGTCTGACTAGCAGCGAGAGAGGACCTCTTGGACCGTCCCTGATCACGCCGCTTCTAGATTCAGACGATGTTAAACATACAACCGACAAAATGTGTGACTGCTTTAAGTCTGGAAATATGGTGCCAAGGACAGCACAAACATAATCCTCCTGTCGAACATTAGCCGTTAAACAGTCCAGTCCACTGGAGATCACCAATGAGCCACCCTCGATAGCACAATTTTGTGTATTTTGATGATTATCCTTTTCTATTTCTGTGTCGATAATTTGTGTGTTGGCGTCTACTGTTTCCTTTGAATTTGTGTCAGTGTATGAGACATTTTCACGCTCTTCTACACGCTCCTGCACACTGAGATCAGAGACGGTCTGCACCGCACATGCCAACCCCACCCCAAGTTCTGAAAAATTCTTGTCCAATTCATTAAATTCAGCTTGTATAGTAGATTGAAGGTTATTAATTTTAGAATTTAAATTTAAATCAGTCTTATCATGATTTTTAACTGGATGTCGGAGCTGATGGACACAATTTTTGCTTTTATTATTTTATTAATATCTTTTTAAATTTGTAATTTAATGGTAGGCCGGAGTAGAACCTGATACCGACCGGGTAACAATTCAGTTTTTTGTTATTTACTCAAGTTTTAATCGGTGTATCTTCAAATTAAAGGTCGAGCGCAATAGATATTATTATTATGAACATCTCTGCATAAGAAAAAAAATATCTACCGGTTTGTTTTTGAGAAAAGTAAGTAACGCTTTAATATTATAAACATAAACTTTTACTTTGGCGTTACTTACTTTTCTCAAAAACAAACCGGTAGATATTTTTTTTCTTGAGCATAGATGTTCATAATAATAATATCTATTGCGCTCGACCTTTAATTTGAAGATACACCGATTAAAACTTGAGTAAATAACTAAAATGCCAATTAGAAAAGGACAGCGAATCCGGCCTGCTCTTAAACATTTGTAATGACTTGTCCGCACTAAAGCTGTATTAATTCAATAATTTTTGTTGAAACAAAAATTCATTTGGACTTGTTATTTTTTTATGAGCTTGGAATGGAAATAAGACATCATAAACTCTAGATTGACATCATAAGCTCGATAAACCTAACCTCAAAATACTATATACCCAAAAATTATTTATAACTTTTTATGTATAGTGTTTTGATAAATTCTGTAAGTTGTCCGCACTTAAATTTAATGTTACAAATTTTCTTACTGTAATGAAAGAACTCGATTCAACGTACCATTTACTCGTGAACTTGGAATTAAAATATTAATGAATCATTTTAGAAGGTAGCGAGCTCCGTCATGCCCTTGATTAGAGTGGATAATTTTTTTTACAAACTACTGAATATCTCCCTTAATTTAATATTTTCATCAAGCAGCCTTGCCTACACTACCTCAAAATTCTTTATTACTTTGTCCTGATTGTCAAGTTTATCTAAGATGTCTCGCAAGCCATTATCAATGCCCATTATGCTGCTCTCAACACTCCGGATCCGATCGAAAGCTCCTAAGACTGAGTCAAGCTTACGAGACAAATTTCCTTCAATTTCAGACAAAGCAGCCTGAGAAATGGAGATGTCAGCATTATTATTTAATTTTACATTGTTATCTGTTAAATTTATTGATTTATCATTTTTAATATTGGCAGCGGGGGCAACATGCGCGACGCCACCTTTACTATGCGCAGGTTGAATTAAATTATTATTATTTAAAACGTTACTTAAGCTAATTTTCTTATTTTTCGCCGCGCCACTAACCTTCTGAAGTGCCTTGGTTGCTGATTGCCTCTATGTGACGATAACCAGTCGTACTTGCGTGTCAGTTCTCGAGGGAGTCGATGTGCTTAGGGACGACTTCTTCTCTGCCCTACCGACATCGAGTAGTTGGCTATTATCATCACGAGCATGTGAACTGGAGGAGGTGCCTCTCTCATTCTTTGTCTTTATACATTTGTTGCAGATATAGTGGTAACCTGTGCCTACTAATTGTATGCGTGTCATACATCTAGCATGACAGCGCTGGCGACAAGTTGAGCAATTATACAACTTCTTCGTTCCACATATGTCAGATGACGGCTGCTTACATATGGCTCATCGATCCATAATAGCGACCTCTTGCGGCAAATTTTAAAAATTTCGTCGCTTGGCGTGTTTCAAAAACCACCAAAATACTGCCTTCCCCCCAAAAACAATCAGTTTGTCACTAACCTCAAAAAAGCCTACTGGTCCAGAAAAACTCGCATCAGCAAAGCAAGAACAGCATCACTGCTCACAAACTTGAAACAGTTACTGTCTTGCATTAAGGCGCTTGCAAGTACGCTGAAACAAAAACGCCCAAAGGCAGCTTGCGGCAAAAAAAAGTCAAAAAAGTACAGAGCGTCTCAAAGTACGTCTAGCGCTACTTACGTGTCCAAAAAAAACATTTGATGAAGAGTATATAAATATTATATATTTATAATGGTATAACTAAATTTATTAAATTAAAATTGTATTCAGTTATCATTCAGAGAATAAAGTATTTAAATTAGTTTTCATAAAAATATATTATTTAAAAAGTTACTTGCTAACAATTTTTTATAAATAACATACATTTAACCTTAAATAAATTCTCATATTAAAATTGTTAACAATTAAATACATTAAAATTACATTTTAATATATTAAAATTATATTTACCTCAATAACATTTTCATTTGTACACGTGTTTGTATTTAAATGAATTGTCATTTATATAAAAATTGTTAGCAATTAAATATATTAAAATTCATTTTATTAAAGCAATAATATTTTTAATAAGGGAAACATATTAATTTTTAAAATATATCAAATTACCTCATTTGAAAAATTATCAATACATGATATAAAACATTTTTTTTACTATCGTTCCTTCGTCCTTCTCCCTCCATCTGTAAGTAGTTAAACACGTTTTATTTTTCGCTCTTCTTATTTTTGTTCTGGTACTGCATTTTTGTGCCCTAGGGCGTTTTTCTTACAGACTCTTGCACGCTCAATTTGCAAGGAACCGTCTCAGCTATAAATCATCAGTTTTATCAGCGGTCCTTGCATTTTATCTTGTATTTAACATCAGGGTGCTGTTTCTTGGAGGTTAGAATTATCGCAGTTTTGAGGTTAGTTTGGAGGCAATTTGGCATCTGCAGGCAGAGATCCTGGTGGCTAATTTTTCCGACCGATAAAATAGAAGTCTACCTTACCCTATAAGGAGGTCAGTTTTAGTTACTGTAGTGTACACTAGAGGTCGGAGTAATGGACAGTTGTGCGATTTGTAAGCTATCCACCAATGATAAATGGGGCATGGCAAAGCTCCATTTGTGTTTCACGTGCCGGCAGCGTTGTCATGCGAAATGCATGACGTGTTCAAAAATGGAAAATGGCACAAAGTATGAATGTAAAAGGTGCATTAAAAAAATAAAAAATAATTCAACATCATCAGCCAGTGGTAACATCAAGGTCAATGGAGTTTCGCAGATTGCACGCAAAGCTGTTTCCAATCAGCCCATCAGTGCATCAACACCTTCACGAACTGACTCGAAAGTGACACCTGTCAACACCGCTCAGAAGCAGCCTGAAAGAGTGAAAACTACTTTGTCATCGCAAACTTCAACCATCAACAACAGCAGCGGTGCCACGGCGGATGGAGGGAGAAGTAGTTTAAGTATACATTTATCTGATAAGCAATTGGGAGGTGGCGCTGCGCACGCTGCCCCGAATAATAATAATAGTAATAATCTTAAGAAAAATAATTTTGATGTGGTCTGAGGTGACTTAGATTCTTCTTCATTGCAGGCAGCTGTATCTTCTCTAGAGGGCGCACTATCTGGCAGGCTTGATAAATTATTTAATTCTTTTGATTGACTTTTAACTTTTGAAAGCCAAGTCCAAAATTTTGACAAGGGCCTGCGGGATATTGTGTCCAAAATTAAAAAACAAAATGAATTTATTAAAAATTTAGAAACTAAGCAGATGCAGCTGTTAGAGGAAAATCGCAAACTTGAGGAAATAATAGTCACTTCGGAAAGGAATTTCCTGTCTGCTCTAAACAATAAAACTAAAACGTATAATAAAATCATCAGTAATAAATTTGATAACATTCAAACTTTTCTTAACAACGAGTTTCACAGAGTGGACAGGGGTTTCTTCAACCTTACAACCGGGGTAGCTGGCGTAGCGCAGGCCGTTGCGGATCTCACGGGAATAAATGAGCATAAATTACACGCATCGGAATCTGTGGAAATAACACAAGCACCACATACACATAATATAATTAGTGAGGAGGCACCTCGTCAAGTTGAGACAGAGTGTGGTCCTGGGAGTGGTACATTGGTGATCTCTGGCGGGTTTGGCTGCTCAGCAGTCAATGTTGGGCCGGATGATTACGCCTGTGCCGTTCTTGGTACCATTCTCCCGACAATCAAGCGTACGAATATAATTTCTGTTAAGAAAATTGCTAAACATGACAATGTAAACGAGGTTTCTACAGAGCGTGAGATCAGTGGCGGCCCGAGGGGTTCATTCTCATTGCTGGTTAGACTTTCTGAGGAGGACCTGGTGCAAAAGGTGATTGAAGCTAAACGACAATTCACAGGGTATTCGACGGCGGATCTTAATCCCTCCCTCCTTAGCAGTCTTTCTTCCATCACACACCACAGCTTGATATTTATTAATGAATTTTTGCCTAGAGAGAAATATGCTAATTTTAAAAAATTGAAAAAGTATGCCAAAGAAAAAGGCTTTAAATTTGTTTGGCACAGACATGGCAGATTTCTGGTGAGGCGGGAGAGAGGGGAGAGAGCACACAACTTATTTAACGAAAATGACTTAGATAATTTATTGATAGATAGCAAGAAACTAGATCACGGTGTAAATGCAAATAAAGACAATTCTGAAATTCTATCGAATATTAAGTGCAATAATAATAAATGTGATACTAATACTACTAAAGCCTCTGATCATCAACGAAATATACTGGCGAATAATGGATTAACGTCAAGTGTGGCCTCTCCCCAGTGACTGCGCCTGGCCTCCTCGGGGGGTCGTACAGGGAGGAGGGGTGAACTGCGAGCATGCTTTCTGAATGTGGAGGAGTTGCCTTGTATATTAAAGATAATTTAAAGTGCACTATTTTGGCTACTTCGAATACTCAAACTAATCATAGTGAAGGTAAACCGGAGGTACCTGAATATATTTTTTGTTCCGTGCAATTGGGCAGCTCCGAAGCCGTGCTAGTTTCTGTTATTTATCGACCTCCTGCAATTTCCTTTTTTAGAAATACTGATTTTTTGGATAACTTAAGAAATTTTACCTCTGAATACTCTCATAAAATCATAATGGGAGACCTGAATGCCGATCTCCTGCGTGAGAGCAGTGATGCCAAATTTATTAATAAATTATCGGCTGAGCTTTCGTTACAGTTGGTTCAGCACGGTGCCACGCATCACACTCCGACGTCTCACACGTGGATTGACCTGATTCTTGTGGACGATAATGACACAGTACTTGACGCACGCAACTTACCGGCGAATTTTCACAGTCGGCACAATTTAATTGATGTATGCATTTCTTGTAATTTTATGAAGATAGATGAAAAGATAATTAAGTATAGGAATTATAAAGATATCTGTCCAAACTTATTGGTGCAGAGTTTGGCCGGCTGTGATTGGACGCCATTTACAGTTGGTACAGTTGACCCGGAATCTGCGCTTGGCTGACTCTGCGACAACCTTACGGCAGCAATACTAAATCTGGCTCCAATAAAATCACTTAAAATTGGTAAAGATAAATTTCCTTGGATAGATAAAGAGTTGTCGCAGATGCGGCACAAGAGAGATGCGACGTATCGTAGGTTTAAACGGACGAAGGAGGAGCGTTATCTCTCCGAATTCTTGAAACTGCGTAAAACTATAGACGAACAGACAGAACATGCTAAGACAAATTATTATCATAATAGACTGTTTGATGCTCTTGCTAGAGGTAATGTCTGGAAGGAGTTAAAAGACCTGGGACTCCTCTCCGGACCTCAAGGGGACTTGAATGGATTCACTCCTGATGAGCTTAATGAACATTTTGCGGGAGTGTCAGTCTCGCCACACGATGATACTGCGGAACGTAAGCAGATTCTTTCGGAGTGTAGTGAAAGTGGCTTTGCCTTCAAGCCAATTAATATTAATGATGTAATCCTTGCGATTTCGCATTTTTCATCACAGGCTTGTCACGAGGATGGCATTCCGCAGAGTGTGATACTTAAGGCACTACCGTTTATTGGAGAGCATCTTGTGACTCTTTTCAATTCCTCTTTTGCGCGGGGGATCTTCCCTTGCCTTTGGAAGCGTGCACGCATTGTGCCTTTAAAGAAGTGTCCTGCACCTAAGATGCCTAAAGATTTTAGGCTAATAGCAATATTATGTTTTCTTTCAAAGGTTCTGGAGAAGATTGACCATGACCAACTGCAAGAGTACATTACGACACACAAAATACTTGACTCTTTGCAGACTGGCTTCAGAAAGCACCATTCTACGCAGACTGCCATACTTAAACTTACAGACGACATAAGATCAGGTCTTGACAAGAAACTTGCCACGTTACTACTTCTATTTGACTTTAGTAAGGCTTTCGACACGATCTGCCTCTCCAAATTGCTTGCGAGGCTTAGATCGATGGGGCTTTCCAGGGCTGCACTTGAATGGATTAGCTCCTATTTATCAGGTAGGAAACAAATGGTTTCTACACACTTAAAAGAGGATTCAGATTGGCTAACAACCAATCTAGGAGTTCCACAGGGTTCAGTGCTGGGGCCTCTGTTGTTTTGCCTTTACATTAATAACATACGTGACACACTCGACCCCTGTTTCGTCGAGCACATATTATATGCTGATGACCTCCAACTCTATACTCAGGTCCCTTATGAACATGTGAATGAAGGTATTCGTATTTTGCAGAGGGCGGCCAGGGCGGTGTCGAGGTGGGCTGTCGATGCTTCTCTCACATTAGATGCAAGCAAAACTAAAGCAATCGTTTTTGGCAGTAGTCGATTTATAAATGACTTCTATACTGGTGAGTCGAGAACGATTGAGCTTGAGAGTGGTGTCGACATATCTTTCTCTGATACCGTTGTGAGCCTTGGTGTTGTGCTTGACGCTAGGTTGTCATGGGAGCCGCACATTAATATGGTGACTAAAAAATTTAATAGGATAATGTATAGTTTGCGGTTTTTCCGTCGGTACACCACTGAGGCCCTGCGTAAACAACTCGCAGCCGCCTTGTTGTTTCCGCACCTCGACTACTGCTCAGTAGTTTTGCTCGATGCTTCGCAGGGGTTGAGAAGACGTTTACAAAGACTACAAAATTCATGTGTGAGATATGTAATGGGTGTGAGAATGGGCGATCATATCTCTCCTCATAGAGCTGCTCTTGGTTGGCTGCGTACTGATTCAAGGAGACAGTATTTTATGGCATTACTTATGTACAAAATAGTGCGCATGAATACTCCAGAGTATCTAATGAGTCTCTTTACTAGAGATGTACCTAGGGTAGCCACTAGAGGAGAGATTAAGGACTTTGCGGTGCCCTTCATGCGTACTGAGACTGGAAGAAATTCCTTCCAAGTTCAAGGTGCGCAGTTTTGGAACTCCTTGCCTGCCGATATAAAAAATCTTCCATCGCTCGGCAGGTTCAAATCGGTTTTGAGGAGATACTTACTCGACCTCGAGTGATCTTAATTTTAAGTATTTTAATTTTATGTTAATTTATTTTGTTTTGTCTTATATATAGATTTAAGGTGTGAATGTATTTATTAGCGCGAATGATGGTTGAATGAATGCAGAAAGAATGAGTGATTCTGTTTCTTTTTATTAATAGTTATGACATCTTCGGTATCAAGTTTTTATTCTTTGAATTTTATTATTATATTATTTTTTATTATTTATTGTTGCATTGTTTTGTCCAATTTTATTTTTATTTGATGTCATGACTATGCTTTATGCTTTATCTTTTAAATTGTGTTATTTGATTTTAATTTGATTTTAATTTTATGACTGATAGATATTTAAGACTGTTTTTATTGTAATTTATGTTTTCATGCTTTCTGCGTGTATTTAGAGTAGTTTGTGATATCGCTTTTACATAGTGACTTACTGATACAGTATTATATATTAATTTTAATATTTGACTGTGATATCTTATCATATTATGTGCAATACTTTATACAGAATTATTATTTATTGCTTGATGTATTACATGCCTTTTTGTACTCTTTTACAAAATAAATTAATATCTATCTATCTATCTATCTATCGTTTAAACATGAATTTTATGAAATTATACAATAAAATATACAATTTTAAAAAATTATTCATTGGATATTAATTTTTTTTTAATAGTCAATTATAAAGATAGGAAAATCTATAAAATATGAATAAATTTTTCTGATTATGTCTATAATTATAAATTTAGATTTATGAACCGTCTAGATAGAAGTAAAATTTCCCCTAAAAAAGTTTACATTTCAAAAGAAAATTTACTTATTATTTGCGAAATATTTATTATAAATGCGGAAAAAAATAATATACTGTAATATCATTTTAAAATTTGTATTGAATATGATACATATCATTGAAAGTACAATTATTTCATTATGTTGAATTTTTTGTCAAAGATTGATTATATTTTATTATGAGAAGATATAAAAATTAATTGTCTTTTCATTCTATTGCTGAATTTCCATAAAAGAAATGTATTAACTTGTAGTATGTACCATGATGATTATATATTGAAATTTTCAAATTTTTTGCATCATTAGTTTTCAAGATATTTGGATTTCTGATTCCAAATAGAAAAATTTTAGTAAATAATATTGGACCCCAAACTTCTCAATAACTAATGAATAGATTTATTTAAAAATTTAACTGAATAATCTTCGTGATACATACTATATGCGAATGCATATCTTTGTTCAAAATTTTGAAATACAATGGAAATGTAGTCAATATTTATGGGTGCAAGTGTACTGTCCATTTTACATCTCCTTAAATAATTTATACTCATAAAATTTACATAATATTATATAAAAACTATTAAAATGATAGTCGTATATTCAATATTATTTTAAACTATGAATAAAAAGTTTAAAAAATTATTATTAAGTGATAACTTATAAATAGTTATATTATTTTATTAAATACATTTCCAACTTAAATAATTAGCTTCATGTTAAAACTAAATTTAATTAGCATTTAATACCACAAGTTATTTAGAAAATTCACCATCATTCAAAGTTATCAAAAAGTTATTTATTAAGAGTATTCCCATATAAAAATTTCAAAATTCTATCAATTTAATTTTTTATTCTTTACATTAGAGAATTAGTTTCGATGTTGAAATTTTTTTGTGACATGCGACATATATATATATTTATATTATCTTATAGTACAATATTTTATGACACTCAGGGCGTAAAATGGTCATTTTATACACTGCTTTGCGGGCATAAAATGACCATTTTACGCCCCTCATTTCATTTCTCGCACTGAGTGTGAGAATAGTATATTTCGGTACTAATGCGATAAAGTGATTTTTTACTCGTGTGGCGGTTTGCGCCTGAGCGAAGCGAGGGTGAAAAGGTCACACGAGTAAGAAATCACTTTCTCGCACGAGTATCGAACACTATTTTTTGACACGACGTGTGAGAAGCTCCATTTTCGCACGTGTCACTTTGTACAGCGTGCGTGAAATTGAGCTTCTCGCACGGAGTGTCAAAAAATAGTATATGCACCGCGTGCGCAATGTACTTCCGCACTTGTCCGAGCTTCGCTCGCACACGGAAAGACTGACGCACCGCTATACGTAATGTTCGTCACAGGTTTTAGCAGTGAACGACACCATAATAGCAATGATTTTTCTTACCAACTTACCTGATATTATAAATATGTTGGCTGTTTTGTTAAAAATACAAATTGAATAACGCAAGGAATTTTTTGTGCAGAAAAATTAAATTTTCCTGTGTATGAAAATTGAAAGAATGAAATTTTGAATATTTGCTTCATATTTTTAAGTATAAATGCATATGCATAACCTATAACTGTCTAATGTTTTATGGATAGCAGCAATACATAGTACGATAAATGACAAACATATTGCATCGAAATGACATACATCGCCAAACACTGTGAAGAGCACAACGCTCAGCGATGTATTTTTTTACACGTTCATAATGATACGTGACATTACAAATACAGGTATGTTAGTTTTTTCGTACACTCGCCGCGAAAGTATATTTTACACACTTGGTGCATAAGGTACTATCATCACCTTGTATGAAAATTATTTTGTAGAAGTAGAATAATACTGTGAATAAACAAATGATTATAAAAAAATATTGAAAACTGTAAATAACAATAAAAAAGCGTTAGGTTGGAAATAAATAATGGTTGTTTATTATCATTTATACATTTTTTAAATGTAGATACTGCAAATATCCGTAAATAACTGTAAATAAATTGAAGAATACAATTATTAAAAATAACTTAAAATAATTTTCATTTTAGTTCTTTTTACAACAAACTTTTTTTAATGAATAAATATATATATATATATGTGGGACATTTCACACCAACTGGGAAGGCAGAAAAATAATCTCTGGAACTCTAAGAATATATTCTTTTTGTTACCCGAAACGTGTGAAAAAATTTTCAAGGATTTAGATTAGAAGGATCAAGAGCTATAGATCCTTGAAATTTGGAAACCATTCAAAATTTTTGGAAAAGTCTTAACTTAATCATTTTTTTTCCTGAGAATCCTGATGTTTTAGAGAGAAATTCATAAGAATACTTCTTGTTGTAAATGAAGAGCAGAGATGGCTTCTTTACAAAACTGAATTTAAAAGTTTTTAATTGGTTCTTATATGTATTACATGGTAATTAAAATTACTCATTGTTCGCCACTTCAGAAATTTATTTTCGCGGGCTTATTTTTTTCTATTTTACATGAACTTTAAAATGAATTTATGATTGTGTAAGAAAAAGCTACCAATAAGGAGTTATGACAGTTTGAAATATATATTTTCATGTATGATTTATTTTTCATATTGAATATAAATGTATATTTTCATGTATGATTAATTTTTATGTTGAAAATAAATTATACATGGAAATATATATTTTAAACTGTCATAACTCCTTATTGATGGCTCTGACTCACATGATCAAAAATTCATATTAAAGTTCATGTAAAATAGAAAAAAATAAGCCCTCGAAAAGCAATTTCTGAAGTGGCAAACAATAAGTAATTTAAACTATAAAACAATCTATTATATCTCTAAAAAAAGTCTTTAACATTATAGATAATAAAAAAGTGGGAATTTAATAACAAAAATACACTTGAAAAAATACTGAAATCAATAAGGGGTCGTACCCAAATGCCGTTGACAGTTTTTTGGGGGGGAGGGGTCGATCAAAATCTACGAAAAGTCACGCTATGGGAGGGGGGGTTAGTTATTTACTCCTACGTTGGCTATTTTTTTTTTATCAAAAAGATCATTGCATAATATTAGCAATTTGGAGCAGATTTTTCATCCGAAAACTGCAAAGTCAAGCAGTTCCGCAGTCTGTCCACTAAAACACAGTATATTACTTTCTTTTACATGTACGCGGGCGCCACCATACGGTGCAAAACATAAGCCGTTTCTTTTAGCGAGTGAGCTGTCAAAACAAACGAAAAATTTTTAAGCCGATTACAGCATTTATATTTGTGCCTGTTGAATCGTGTTCTATTTTTATAACGTATTTTAAAAGGTTCATAGTTTTATGATCTTTTTCGATAAAATTAAAGTGAAAAAGTTTATCGACGATTAATATATTTAATATCTTATAAATATTTATTATATGCAATGTTTAGAATTCTGTTGTTTTGTGAAAATGCAATTTTAATAAAATAAAAAAAAAATAAAAATATGTTCAATATTTAAAAAGTAATTAATATAATTAAAATTTTTTTTAAAAGTTTAATAAAAAATAAAAAAGTTAGTTTACGTTACAGGGGGGGGGGGGGGAGGGTACTTTGATAGTTTACACATGTCACGGAAAGGGGACCGGGGGGGTCGAAATATCGAAAAAATTGTCAACGGCATTTGGGTACGACCCCTAATGTGTGGTCAAGTTTTAATATGATTTAAAATACATATAATAAAAAATTCCTTTGTTAAAAATAAAGTGTAAAAAAAGCCATATAAAATGTTATTGAAAATATAAAACTATCTTCAACAAAATTGAAAAAAAAATAATAAGTAATTAACGTAAAAGTAAGAATAAAAGTAATATTACAGCTATAAACTTGCCAGGCCCACTCTACAAAAGTTAAATATATCATTAATGTTATAAAATTAGATTATTTGTTCATTGAATACTAAATTGTGAAAATTAATATATATTTTGAATTTCCTTACGAGATTCTAAAAAGTCAATCCTAAAAAATGTTTTAAATGGATGTGTGTTCACCAAGAAATAGAACTTTTGAAGGGTGGGCCTGGCAAGTTTATAGCTGTAATATTACTTTTATTCTTACTTTTACGTTAATTACTTATTATTATTTTTTCAATTTTATTGAAGATTTTATATTTTCAATAACATTTTATATGGCTTTTTTTACACTTTATTTTCAACAAAGGAATTTTTTATTATATATATTTTGAATCATATTAAAACTTGACCACACATTAATGATTTCAGTATTTTTTCAAGTGTATTTTTGTTACTATGGCAGGTGCGTGAACTTTTAAGTGGCTATCATTCTTACGACATATTTGGAGTTGCTGAGACCTGGCTGGGTCCGTCTGTATCGGATGACGTCATTCGAGTCGGGGGGTACAAAGTGTTTAGACAGGACAGAAACTTGCGTGGTGGAGGAGTTGCCTTGTATATTAAGTATAATCTAAAATGCACTATTTTGGCCACTTCGGAGACGCAAACTAGTAATAGTAGCGGTAAGCCGGAGGTGCCTGAATATATTTTCTGTTCTGTGCAAGTTGGCGGCTCCGAGCCCGTGCTAGTTTCTGTCATTTATCGTCCTCCTGCTGTTTCGTTTACTAGAAACTCTAATTTGTTGATTGATTTGAGAAATTTTTGTTCGGACTATTCCCATAAAATTATAATGGGGGACTTGAATGCCGATCTCCTTAAAGAGAGCAGTGATGCTAAGTTTCTTAGTAAGCTGTCGGCTGAGCTTTCGTTACAGTTGGTCCAGCACGGTGCTACGCATCATACTCCTACGTCTCACACGTGGATTGACCTGATCTTTGTTGATGACAACGACGTGGTGCTTGATGCACGGAACCTACCGGCGAGCTTTCACAGTCGGCATAATTTAATTGACGTCTGTTTGCCTTGCAACACTATAACTTTTGATCAAAAATCTATCATGTATAGGAACTATAAAAATATTTGTCCAACTGCACTGGGAGAGAAACTTGCCGGCTGTGATTGGTCGCCGCTTATGACTGACACAGCTGACCCTGAATCTGCACTTGGTTGCCTCTGTGACAATCTCACTGCTGCAATCGAGAATTTGGCGCCGTTGAAAGCGCTCAAGCCTAATAAGAATAAGTTTCCATGGGTAGATGAAGAATTGTCACGGATGCGGCGTAAGAGAGATGCTACATATCGTAGATACAAACGGACAGAGGACAAGCAGTATCTCCTTGAATTTCTGCGGTTACGTAGGGTGGTAGACGAACGCACGGACCATGCTAAGACTACTTATATTCACAATAGACTGTTTGATGCTCTTGCGGATGGTAATGTCTGGAAGGAGTTGAGAGACCTGGGACTGCTATCCGGACCTCAAGGGGATTTGAATGGATTCACTCCGGATGAGCTTAATGTGCACTTTGCTGGGGTGTCAGTCTCGCCGCAGGAGGATAGTGAAGAGCGATTGAGAATTCTTTCTCAATGCAATGAAAGTGGGTTTACCTTTAAACCAATTAGTTTTAATGATGTTGTTCTTGCAATTTCACATTTTTCCTCACAGGCTTGTGGTGAGGATGGCATTCCGCAAAGCGTGATAGTTAAAGCTTTACCATTTATTGGTGAACATCTTGTGACTCTGTTCAACTCCTCTTTTGCACGGGGGGTCTTCCTTTGCCGTTGGAAGCAAGCACGTATTATACCATTGAAAAAGTGTGCTGCACCTGAGCAACCAAAAGATTTTAGGCCTATAGCTATCTTATGTTTTCTTTCAAAGGTTCTTGAGAAGATTGCCCATGACCAACTGCAGGAGTACATTACATCCAAAAAATTGCTCGATCCTATGCAGACGGGCTTCAGGAAAAACCATTCTACGCAGACTGCTGTACTTAAGCTTACAGACGATATAAGGTCAGGTATAGACAGGAAACTTGTCACATTACTGCTACTTTTTGACTTTAGTAAGGCATTCGACACGATCTCTCCCTCCAAACTTCTTGCGAGGCTTAGATCGATGGGGTTCTCCAGGGCCGCACTCGGATGGATTAACTCCTATTTATCAGGTAGGAAACAAATGGTTTCCACACATTTAAAGGAGGAATCGAATTGGCTAACAACCAATCTAGGAGTACCTCAGGGTTCAGTGCTGGGGCCTCTGTTGTTTTGCCTTTACATAAATGACGTACGTGACGCACTGGACTCTGGTTGCGTCGGGCATCTGCTGTATGCGGATGATCTTCAAATTTATACACAGGTCCCTTATGATGATGTGGACGAGGGGATTCGTATTTTACAGAGGGCGGCCAGGGCGGTGTCGGGGTGGGCTGCTGGTGTTTCTCTCACTTTGAATGCTAGTAAAACAAAGGCGATCGTCTTTGGAAGTAATCGTTTTATTAAAAATTTTTATTCGGGTGAGCAAAGGACGATTGACCTGGGGAGCGGTATCGGTATTCCTTTCTCTGACACCGTTACGAGCCTTGGTGTTGTACTCGACTCTAAACTGTCGTGGGAACCGCATATTAATATGTTGACTAAAAAATTCAATAGAGTGATTTATAGCCTGCGGTTTTTCCGTCGGTACACCACTGAGGCTCTGCGTAAGCAGCTCGCAACCGCCCTGCTGTTTCCACATCTTGATTACTGCTCAGTGGTTTTGCTCGATGCTTCGCAGGAGTTACGAAGACGGCTACAGACAATGCAAAATTCATGTGTGAGATATGTATTAGGCGTGAGAATGGGTGATCACATCTCTCCCCATAGACATGCTTTGGGTTGGCTACGTACTGATTCGAGGAGACAGTATTTTATGGCTGTACTTATGTACAAAATCGTACGTATGAATACTCCCGAATATCTAGTGGGTCTCTTTACTAGATATATACCCAGAGCGACCACTAGGGGTGAGATTAAAGATCTTGCGGTGCCCTTTATGCGCACTGAGACTGGAAGAAATTCCTTTCAAGTTCAAGGTGCGCATTTTTGGAACTCCCTACCTGCTGATATTAAAAATCTTTCATCAATCAGCAGGTTTAAAGCCGCTCTGAGGAGGTTTTTACTCGACCTCGATTAAACAGTATTATTTTCGGACTATATCATATGTGTTAATTTATTATGTGATGTACCCTTTATAGATTTAAGGCATGATTGTATTTATTGGCGTGTATGTAGGATGTGTGTGCATAGAGTGAATGATTATATTTTTATCAGATTGACTTGTATATTACTGTACATTCAACTTGCTGTGATTTTAACTTACTGTATACTGCTGATATTTCGACTGCGCTCTTTACACGCTTGATTTTATGTAATTATTTTGACTGATAGATATTGAGACTGATTTTTAACTATATTATTTATACTTTTTGCGTGTATTTATTCGTGTTATCTGTGATATCGCTTTTATTTAATTTATTGACTTACTATTACAGTTTTACTATCTCTATTATGTTTTATGACTGTGATATCATACTGTACTATTTTGATTTTATATGTGCAAGGCTATTTGAAGTATTTTTATGTATTTTTTTTCAACTTTATTTGTAATTTTCACGCTTTTTTGTAATTATAATACAAAATAAACAATATCTAATCTAATCTATTAAATTCCCACTTGTTTATTATCTAAAATTTTAAAGACTTTTTTTAGAGATATAATAGATTGTTTTATAGTTGATTGTATTAAATTAGTTTAAATTTTTGACAAAATATTTTCTATTTTTGAGATAGTGAAAAAGATTTTTTTTAAAGCTAACTTGCCGTAATTTTACCTTCTTGAAGGTTTTTTGGGGAGATATCACAACTTTTTCAAAGTCGAAAATTCTTATCTCAATAAATTTATTAACTTTACCGATAATCTGATACTTTAATATAATAACACTAATTTTATAGCTAATTGTATCAACCTAATTTTTATATATTTATTATTATTATAAAACTAGCATCCCCCGTCTCGGCTTCGCCCGCGCAATAGTTGGGCAGAAGTCGGTAGGTATAGAAATAGAATCTCAAAAACTATTATTTATTAAATCGTACTCTTCCAAAACTTCGGAATACAATTTTTAATAAAAAAATCGTAAGTTATTAAAATTAAAGTGACATGAAAAAAGTACAAAATAATTTAATTTTTATCTTTAAAAATGACCAAAAATCAAATCAATTGAAAAAATTTTAAAAATAATTACATTTAAAAAAATTTTTTTTCCATAATTATGTCGATTTTAGTAAACATAAACTAAAAATAACAATTAAACCTTCAGCACTTATTTATTTAAAAATTACAAAAATCTGAAAAGAGAATAAAAAATTTTTGAAAAATGACATTAAAAAATTTTTTTTTTCTTTCATAATTATGTCAATTGTAGTGAGCATAAACTAAAAATGGAAATTCAACCTTCAGCACTTATTTATTGAAAAATGGCAAAAATATGAAATCAAAATAAAAATATTTTTGAAAAAATGATTTCATTGAAAAAAATTTTTTTTCTGGAATATGTAAATTTTTGTTCAAACTAAAAATGACAATTTAACCTTGTGCATTTTTTCTTGAATAAAATCGGTAAATATATATAATATTGAAAAAATGTATTTTTTCCGAAAATTTGCTGAAATATTTGTTTGAAAATATCACAGGATGATAAAATCAACGTTATTTGCGATTGTGTTGATAAATGAAAAAAAAATTTTTTTTTTGAATAAAATAAACGTGATTTGAAAGGTCAAATATCTTATATTTTTTGTTAATATATTTGGAATAAAATTTTTAGAAAAAATCGTAAATTATACATAATCATTTGTTATTTTTAAAATTATTTTATTAACCATGAAGGGTTAAATTCTCATGTATGAGCCAATCAAATATTTGAGGAATAAAAAATTTCCTTGAGTAAGATATAAAATTTTTTCTAAAGTTAAAAAAATTGTCTAATTTTTTATTCTGCCTAATGGAATAGGAAAATATTTCATTAAATAATCCGAGGTAATATTACTCTGTGATTAGAGAATATACAATAAAAATTTATTGTGTTGAAGTTACGGAATATCACAGGTGTATAAGTATTTCTACCGTACCAGTTTAATAAAGTGAAAGACAAAATCGGTTGCCACCTATTGGGCAACCAAGGAAAGTAGCAAGGATAGAGCATGTTGACCACAGAACGCCGAAAAAAAGTAGTCCCTATTCCCTACGCGTTAAGATCTAGGTCTATAATTATTTTATTGCAATTATTGATTAAAAAAGTAATTATTTATATAGCCTATGACACTCGTCACATTATAAAGAATTTGAATTCAAAATTTGAAAACGATCGGTTCAGTAGTTTTTAAGATAATTGAGAACATTCAAACAAACGCTGTCCTTTTATATAATAGTAAGAAGTAAGATGAGATATTTGTTTTCGAAAAAATTTTAATCTTATTTTCTTCCACACTTTCAAATTAATCAACTATTATAAAACTTATTTTGTCTAAATATCGTATGAAAAACTAATTAATTAATTAAGAATGTTTCAAAATATGCAATTATTACTTTTTCATTTGTTGTTGTTTTTATTTTTAAATACCAAATCGGTATTACCGACTTTTGAATTTCGCCGCTTTCAATTGTTGAATTTTATGTACGGGACGTTTTACTGCGCACGCGCAAACTGATCACATGAACGCCCGTGATTTTGCGGCAGCTCATCAGCTATATAGAATGAGACACTAAATTCTTATATTGCTTATTTACGCGATGTCCTTATACATTTAGCATGTTTGGAAAGCATTCGCCTGAATACATGCGTTCATTATTAAAATATATAACTTGTATTCTCTTTCTTTTACTCACTCTCTAAACTCTCTTTCTCTCTCTCACTTATTAGCAATCGCACGACTCGTATTCTGTCTTTTTCTCTCACATCAGACGAAAAACTCTCCGTCGTTCTCTAACATCCGCCGGAAATCTGAAACCACCCGATATAGAAAAGAAAAAATCGACAGACTAAACTGTAATAATATAAAAAAATCATGAAAACTTGACTTTTGGCCATGTGTTTTTGTTGTCAGATAAAACATTAGATTATTTTATGTATACTTGTAATCAAATAATATGTAAATATTGAAACATAATCATTTACTCAAAGTTTTAATCTTTGAACATCACAAATTCAAAGTAAATAGGGAAAGCCGTAGCGCTAACATGCCGTAAGGAGCGCTACCGCGCTCCCTGATTACCATGTAATACATATAAGAACCAATAGAAAACTTCAAAATTCAGGTTTGTAAAGAATCATGCAAACTCTGCTCTTCATTTATAACAAGAAGTATTCTTATGAATTTCTCTTCAAAACATCAGGATTTTCAGAAAAAAAATCATTAAACTGGTACATTTCCAAAAATTTTGAAAAATTTCCAAATTTCAAGGATTCATGGCTCTTGATCTTTCCAATCTAAACCCTTGAAAATTTTTTCACACATTTTGGGTAACAAACAGAATATATTCCCAGAGTTCCAGCGGAAAATAATTAAAAGCTGGAAAATAAAAGAAATTCTGAAAAATGCTATGGATTGATTGTTATATGATAAATAAATAATAATAAAATTTGTAAAAATAATATAACGATAAAAAATGGTTCTTTTTGGCAATTATACATATATATATATACAGTGGGGTCCAATAAAAAAGAGCCACCCTTGAGAAAAAAAGTACTAATTAAAAAATTTTGTATCTCAACAAATAAGGGTCCTACAGACCTCTACGACCACTCATTTTAAATGTATATGTAAGGACTTTTTGATGGTGTATTGGCAATTTAATTTTGAGTACTTGCCTGGGAAATATTACAACTTAAAAATAGAAAAAAATTTTTTATTCGCACGTGTTTAAATTTAAATCATTTTTCGGAAAATGATGGTAGAAAAATTTTACAAAATTTTTTGTGCATTTTAATTTTTTTGATATTGTAGCGGTATTCTTATGTACATGTTTACCATACTCTTATAAGAATACCGCAACAATATCAAAAAAATTAAAATGCACAAAAAATTTTGAGAAAATTTAAGGTTATTCTACATACAAAATACACTTTTTTTTTATTTGCCATTTTTCTATATCTCTTCTTATTAAGCAGATATCGAAAAAATGAAAAAGACCCATTTTTGAACCAAAATCACTAAATCTTGATCAATTTTGAACCCGGAAAAAATACTAAAATATGAATTTCAAGTTAAGCAAAATACCTTTAAAACTAGCTGTGTAAAATTTTTCTACCATCATTTCGACGCCTCCTAGCCATATAATTCTATTTGGAATATCAGTTCCATAAAATTCTTATTAAAAATATTTCAATATACGGCTATTTCAATGGAAATTCAATATAATTCTTACTGATGTCGACGTATTATATAATTCTAATTAAAAATGCGTTCAATATTCTAATTGAAAAAGCCGTGTAATATAATTCTAACTATAGCAGTCGTGCATTATAATACTAATTCATATAGTAAAGCCTGATTTAAATGAAAATTAACATTAAGTTAGAATTATATTGAACGCATTTTTAATTTACGGTCGACGTCAATAGGAATCATATTGAATCCCCATTAAAATAGCCTTATATTGAAATATTTTTAAATAAGAATGTTATAGAACTGTTATTTCAAATAGAATTATATGGTTAGGAGGCGTCGATTTTCCAAAAAAAAATTCAAATTTGAACACAGGCGAATAAAAAATTTTTTTTTCTATTTTTAAGTTGTAATATTTCCCAGGCAAGTACTCAAAATCAAATTGCCAATACACCATCAAAAAGTCCTTACATATACATTTACAATGAGTGGTCGTAGAGGTCTGTACAACCCTTATTTGTTGAGATACAAAATTTTTTAATTAGTACTTTTTTTCTCAAGGGTGGCTCTTTTTTATTGGACCCCACTGTATATATATATATATACTAATTAATAATATATGTTAATAATAAGTAAATTTAATAGAAATATCGCTAGAGTTCGAATGACACTTATGGGGAATCTCAAAGATTATAGAAATAAACTTCATATTACTTGTTATTAGATTAATTTTTACGAAAACTGAAAAGTAATAATTCTTCAGGTCCCTTTTGAATAGGTTTGCGAGGTGGTGTACTTGTATCAGCTGATACCTTTGAATATGGTGCTTTTTCTGGTAGGGGTGGAAGTTATGGTTTGGATAAGAAGAGCTTTGTTATTACTACTGAAGATATATATTTTTATATGATTGGTTTCTCTATCTTTATTTCTTCCAATTGGATCTTTACGTAATTTTTTTTGTCTGATTATTATTTAATGTTATCATTAAATGAGCTAGAGAACTGAAAATTCTTCAAGTAAATGTAAACACCAACCATGGATAGTGTGAAGGGTATAGCCTCTTGTAATCGTATTTATAGTTAACTTAATTATTTGAATAATAATGAGTATGATTATTATAGCTGAACTTATGGATTCAAATGTCGTGAGTTTATTTATGAATTTATTCCAGGTGTTTTATGCTATGTAAGATAATGTATTTTCTGTAAGAAGATTATCTGATAGGTCTACATGTTTATTTTGTTCGCCTCGTATACCTCTTGCTATGGTATTAAGCAGGGCTACTTTTTCAAAGGGAAACATAATGTATTGCTGTAATTCTTGTAAATCTTTTTGGGAGTAAATCCTGCTTGTTGCTAAAGTGAATATTTTCTCTGGCGTCCACGATTCTATGATTTAAGAATTTTTACTGTATTTTTCGTTGGTAGTGGTTTTGGTAAGAGATTTATCCAATTTTCCCCAGTTTCGTAATATTGTGGAATTATTGAATTGCAGTTTATTTCCGATCCTGACCTTAATAATATTTGTCTTAAAAACCACGTTTGGTTTTTCGTTGATACAGGTAGTTAAATGTAACACTTATTTGTATCTAGCAGCTATGTTTCTACTGGTGTACATTTGATTACATGGACTACTTCACCTGCAAGTTTGGCTATATAGCCTGATTTTTGCATGATATTGTAGGCAAAGCGTATAGCCATATAAGCATGTAAAAATGGCCTTAACTCGGATTTCCCAGAAACATTGCTAATTTTTTTGTCTTGTCAAGAAACTAAAATCCTGAAAGTTTCAGATCCCTATGGTCAAAATTGGCTTCATAACCTCGAAAAACGTGTTTTTCGTTTTTTTTGCTATAATTAGGTGAATTCTTAATAAATCTTCAAAATTCGATATTGAGATGAAAGCGGACGATAAAACGCATATATTTAGTGACTATTCAAAACCTTACAAGTCACAAACATAACCTAAAAATGAATTTGAAAATTTCAAAATGGCCTGTACATTAACGATATGTATGCATACTTATTTTTGACTTTTAGAAACTTTACTTTTCATAAAATCTATCATTTATATTTTCTGCAGATTTTTGTAGGAATGGTGGAAAGTACCTAAAATATCAAAAAACTGAAAATTTTATAGATTTATAGCATTTTAGAGGCTCTATTGCATTCTGATCATGAGAATAGCACTAAATACACGTTAAGTGACCAAAAAAATCTTCTAAATATCGATATTCAGTCGGATTTATATTATATGTATCCATAAAATACGAGAATAAGCTTAAAAAAATCGTTTTCGACCAAAAAGACTCCTGTAATCTTTTTAATATCTTAAACTATAATTTCACCACGTCATCTTCAAAGTAACCTTGAAAATTTATTCACTGATCAATGAATTTCTTGGTACTGATTTTTAATCTTATTCAGTACAATTTTTGGCCGAAAGATATAAAATCAATCTCAAAAAATGCATATAGTGACTAAAAATGACCTCAACTATAATTTTTCTGACGTATTCGAAACAATTCTTTGTATGATTTCTTTAAAATAACCTCAAAAACATATTGATGGATTCTAAGAGGTTCTTACTGAGATTGTTTATATTGTTCAGTCCGATGTTTTGTCAAGCACCACTAAAATATCGCCAAATAATGCGCCTAGCCAGCAAAAATATTTCATGTTGTGCTACAGCATTATTTAAAAGTAATAACATCAAAATAGTAATGTAATATTACTAAAATATTTTACTATTTTAAAGATACATTAGCGAGCCGAGCTTGTGTTGGAGTACAAGCAAGCAGGTGAGCCCACACAGTATAAAATGTTTGCAATATTTTCGAAATATTTTAAAACATTTCATGCTGTGCGGGACAGCTCTGTTGTTTATATTTGTTAGTGTTACCGTAGAAGATGTAGTTTCTGATTATATAAAAGAAATCATGCCCTGATAAGAATCCCGTTCTTAAGGTGTTAGCTGTTCGAATTAAAAAATAAAGACAATGATTACATAACACAAGAACGTAATAATAATTTACAAAAATATGCACATTTGAGCAATCTGAAACTGAAAATAAATTAGTCTGCTATTTTAGTTGATAACGAAAAAAATATTATCTTTATTGAACTTGAAATATGATTTAAGTGGCCGTCGTATCGCTTCGTCCTTTTCTGATTACAAAATTATTTTTTTTCCAAAAACTAGCAGATAAAGGCAGAAATTAAGAGATAGTTTTGATTTGTATAATGAAAATTGATACTTTCTTTTATAAAAATAAGTTAATTTTATCGCTTCATTTTCGAGAAAAGTTGGAATTACTTATGAAATTAGAGATTAGAGGCAGTGTTGGGAAACGATGGACTTGCTTATTCAACGTGGTGCATACAGCGGCGCTACCATCGCTCCCTACCTCTCAGTTTTGTCACACACTTGGCTTTTAGGGTACTTTATAGTCACGGCCGAGAGCCGAGCTCAGACGCTCTTAACGCTCTTGGATAGTCACTCACGCTTTGTCTCTCTACAACTATCAAGGCCTAAGCATCTCAGAAAGGAGGTTTTGCTAGAGTTAAACATTCTCGCTAAAGGAAGAGTAAAAGTATCGACTGGAACCATTTTGTGCTAACAAAGGATTTACTTGTGTTTTTCAATAAAGAGATTATTTGTGTTACATCTAATTAAGCTGCCATTTATTATATTTGTCGAGTCATATCTACTTACATTACAATATACAGTCCATTACATAAATTAAATAAGAATTTATTGTACTATGATTTTACAATATTAACCACATGCCTTAAATTCTCTTCAGGCAGAAAATACGATTTTCAAGTTATTCCAACTTTTCTAGAAAACCAAGCGATAAAATTAATTTATTCTTATCAGAGAAAATATTGCTACTTATTATACGCGTCGAAACCATCTTTGAATTTCTGCCTCCAGTAACTAGTTTTTACAAAAAATAAATTTTTAATAGAGTCGGTAAAACAGGTATCTGTGTCGGTATACAGCAGTCCCTGAATTATTTAAAAAATTGTTAATTTTTAAATTACTAATTTTTTATTTGCTTACTATTTGCTATTCATTATTTTTCTTTATAATTCAGTTAAATTCAGTTTTTAATTTTAAAAATAATTATTTAATAATGATTTAGTAATAAAATATTTTTAAAAAAATTTTGCAGAAAAAAATTGTGTGTACCCAGGTTTGAACCTATGCCCTTAATTAAAGAACGTGATATATAAAAATATGAGGTAATCAAAATCATTTAAGTTAAAATTTAAATGTGATTAAACTTGTGGAGGATTTGATAAACATGTATTATTTTTTGTTTTGATCGTGGGTTCAAACCTCGGTACACACAATTTTTTTTTTCAAAATTTTTTTAAAAATATTTTATTACCAAATTATTATTAAATAATTATTTTTAAAATTAAAAACTGAATTCAACTGAATTATAAAGAAAAATAATGAATAACAAATAGTAAGCGAATAAAAAATTAGTAATTTATTCGGCGCATTATTTTGCGATATTTTCGCGGTACTTGACAAAATATCGCACAGAGCAATATAAACAATCGCAGTGAGAAGTTCTTAGAATCCTCCAATATATTTTATTGTCAAATATGTTGTTTTGAATACGACAGAAAATTGATAGTTGAGGTCATTTTTAGTCACTATATAAATAAATGAATATTTTGAGGTTAATTCCATATCTTTTGGCCAAAAATCGTACTGAATAAGATTAACAATCAGTATCAAGGAGGTTATTGGTCAGTGAATAAATTTTTAAGGTTACTTTAAAAAAGAAGTGGTGGAATTATAGTTTAGGATGATAATAAAAAGACTACAGAAGTCTTTTTGGTCGAAAAATGATTTTTTAAAGCTTATTCTCGTATTGTATGGATGAATATGATATAAACCCCACTAAATATTAATATTTGAGGGTTTTTTGGGTTGCTAAACGTGTTTTTGGTGTTATTTTCATGATCAGAATTTAATTAAGCCGCTAATACGCCATGAATCTTTAAAATTTTCAGTTTTTTGATATTTCAGGTACTTTACACTATTCCTACAGTTTAACAAAAATTATGAATAATAGATTTTATTAAAAGAAAAGTTTTTAAAAGCCACAAATGAAAATGCATTAACACAATTAATGTACAGGCCATTTTGAAATTTTCAAAATTATTTTTAGGTTATCGTTGAGCCTTATAAGCTCTATATAGTCACTAAATATATGCGTTTTACCGTCCTCTTTTGCCTCGATTTGGAATTTCGGAGAACCATTAGGAATTTACCTAATTATAACGAAAAAACAAAAAAACACGTTTTTCGAGGTTATGAAGCCAATTTTGAGCCTAGGGATCTGAAACTTTTAGGATCTTAGTTTCTTGACAAGATAAAAAAATAAGCAAAGTTTCAGAGAAATCCGAGTTAAGGCTATTTTTACATGCTTATTCGGCTATACTCTTTGTCAGGAGCTATGGATGCAAGCGATAACGATTCACGTATTATTTTCTTTCATAATTCACATTTTTCTTTCCAGATATTATAAAATAAATTTTTGAGATAAGCTCCAAAATGTTTTTGAATATACATTCTTGTTCACATAAAGTTGCCCACCCTAATCAGTTAAAGTAAAATATAAAAAGGTTTACTGTTCCGGTAGAAAGCGTATAAAATTTTGAAAGATGGGTGTAAAAGATTTTTTAGAGCTTTTTCAAAGTAGAAGATTGATGTAATATTCCTCTGTGCGATTTTAAAGTTTTTCGGAACCTCCAAGCAAAATGTTTATGGAATCTTCCTGGAATATTCCACTGGAAGATTACTTAAATCTTTTTGTGAGATATTAGGTGGAATATTTCTGGAAGATTTATGTAATATTCCTCTGTGCGATTCTAAAGTTTTTCAAAGTTTTCTAATAAAATGTCAAGAATAAGCGAGCAGCATCGCTCTGAAGTTGCTCCGCCATTCTGTGCTTGTGTTCTGTTGGTTGCAGCACTACGGCTCAACAGCGGTCGTCACTATAAATGTATATTGCAGTTAGTTGAAAGCTAGTCTTCGTCAATTGAACCATGCTCTGCTATTAAGATTGTATTTGTATTCTTAATAAATTTATTTTCTTATCATCTAAATAATATATTATTAACAGGTTATGGGCCTAGGCACGCCTTAACAGCGCGTGTTTCCTCTTTGTATTTCTTTATTAGAAAAGGCTGTAATGTTAGTGCTGTAAGAAGGAAGGAGAAGAAAGAGGAGAGTTTTACATTTTAGTTCGAGAGCGCCGCGAGCAGCCATATTGAATTGTTTGTGTTTCAGCTGGAAGTTTTGCTGCTGGATTTTTGCTGCTTGAATCTTTTCTTGATTTATTGAATCTTGTTATTAAAATGTCAGGTGACCAGGAAAGGAAAATGTTTGACGTCCCTAAGTCCCGGGGTGAGTTTTCTTTACTGTTTTGGGAAAATTTAGTGTCAAAAATTGTCTTCAAATTAAATTGAAAATTTTAGTAAATAGAATTGTTTTTTTTTTGCTTGAAAATTTTTATTAATGAAAATAATTATTTAATTTTATTGAAAATTATTATTGGGATTTTGTTAAAATTTAAAAAAGAAAAGAATTGTTATGGAAAGTGATTATTGAATTTTATTGATAAAATCTGGAAAAAGAAAATTGTTTTAAATAGTTTTTTTTATTATTATAAAAAAAAGAGAATCGTCAATAAAAATTATTAAAAAAAAAAGGAGAGAAAAAAGGAAGTTATCTCCTTTGTTTTGCTGGACTTGTGTGGATTCGTGTGGCGGCCTTTTTTATTTCTCTCTCTCTCTCTCTCTCTGTCTCATATTCTTTTTCTTCTTCTTTTTGCGTTCGTTCTCGTAAATAGGGAATAACTTGACGTGGACGCATGTCAATTCCGGGCTACAAAATTAACTGTATGTATATAAAGATGCCTAAATATACTCTAAACGAGTCAAACGAATTAAATTGAAAATACATGCATATATATGTGTATGTAAATGGGTGTATGTGTATGTATACATATGTGTATTATTTCGTTATGCGATAGTGTACATACGTGCGTATTCTACGCGTATTAAGATGGCGTATGTATTACTTTATGAATAGCTTGATTAATTTAAAAAAATTTTTTTTTATAAATGAAAACTAAAAGTTAATAAGCTTGAATAAATTTTTAATATATTTTTAATTTTTAAAAGACGAGAGGAACGTCAGGTTGTTTTTGCTCCTGCAAGATCAGGAGCTGCAAATCTCTGAAAGACATCCTGGAGGAGGGATGTATTCTGAAGTGAATAGTGAAGGAAAGATTTTTATAATAACGTCTTCAGGGGTTGAATATCCTATAGGTAAAATTTGTTTGATTAAAAAGCTTGAAAATTAAACTGACTTAAGTAAAAAATTAATACAATTTATGCATGCAATTCAGATCCAAATTTTGTTGGCCGGTGCATCTGGTTTGGTGTATGTTGTTGCTACTACACTGCGTGTACCGATACAGGCTGTAAGCATTACTCTTTTAATTGTTGTACATAATTAAGTAAGTCTTTTATTTATAAAAAACAGCTTTAAATATAAAATGATCTAATAATTGTTGTGCGTTAATTGAGTAATTGTATATATATGTATATATATATATATATATATATATATATATATATATATATATATATATATATATATATTCTTCAATGTACAACTCTTAAAGAATAGAGACTCATGTAATTTAAATTATAAATATATATATATATATATATATATATATATATATAATTTAAAATTACATGAGTCTCTATTCTTTAAGAGTTGTACATTGAAGAATTATAACTCATTAAATAATTAAATTACAGATTTATCTCATGTCAATGAAGAGCTGCTAGACTCGGTAAGAAGAGAAATCAAAGGTCAAGGAGGTAGCTTTGACCGAGGAGTCCACTTCAAGCCAACTGAAAGACACTCGGCCCGAAAAGCTGGATGTAGGGGAAAGAAAAGGTGCACCGCGAGATAAGTTGGAGGTTTCTAAGTTCGAGAAGCAACAAGGTTCGCAGAGCTCTAATGAGGAGCTGAATCTTAAGTTGCAAGGTAATAAATCCACCATGGTTATAAAAATGACAGAATAAACTCTATAAAAACACAAGAGCACTAAAAGCAGATTCATTTAGTGAATCTAACCTAAATCTAAACTCTTATACAGATCTTGAAACGGATATGTATAATGATTTTAATATATTTACAGACATCATGGAAAAGCTGGAGAAAATGCAGAGAGTTGTTGGGAGTATAAGGGAGGAATCCCATAAGAATATGGACCAGGTGGCACTGGTCATATCAAATTTCAGGCGCTCCATTGACGATGGATAAAACTGGATCGAGAAAAAGGTGAATCAATGGGTCAAAGAGGAGTATGAAGAATACCAATCAGCTGGAGCTAAAAAAGGACCAGAGGTAGTAACAAGCTTGAATGACAATACGAATTCCACTGAAGAAACTGATGAAATTTTAAATAATAGTATATTACGTTCCGAGGTACGGAACAGGCTCATTCCATGCGCGTGTAAGTTTGCTTTGCGAGGCGTCAGCCGAGCAAAGCAAAACACGCGCATATGATGAGCCTTTTTCGTGCCGAGGAGCGTATACGATTTTCCTTCATGCCCGGCCGGAACTTCGCCATCCCAAAAAGATAAAAATCCATTTTTAAGTAAAAAAATACATCGAAAACGACTTTGAGTGAAAAGTCATTTGATGCTTTAGTTTGTTGTAGCGCGCATGCGTAAGCAGCTATAGCATATGTTGAGAGCGTGAAAGAGAGAGAGAAAGACAGAAAGAAAGAAAGAATCGAAAATAAATAATTCGTTTTATTTAATATTTCAAATAAATAAAATGTGTAATGAAACAAAAAAATACATGAAAGAACATGAATATTTAAGAATTTTATTTGTGTTTTAATTTCTGAAGTGTCTAAAAGCGTGTTGTGAGTGTCGTGAAAAAAATATCGCGAGTTAAAAAAAAATTGTGTATGCATGAAAGAAATGTGAAAAAACGGAACATGTGTATCCTATAGCTGATAACATAGGATATACAGTAAATATTCTAATGATAATTCATATAAAAAAACGTGTGTAATTATCATGTGTGTGTGTATTTCATAATTTTAACAGTTATGTCTAACGATGTTTGATGTATAATAACAGAGATTAGACATACTGAGTATATATAGATATAGTCGGAACATGCAGCAGACAGTGAAGCGACCGAAACTGTTGTAGTATGAAGGTGCGCAGTGGCTTCTGAGCATGTGACTGTAAAGAAAATCACAAATGTAATTTGCCCGTTCCCTGCCGCACGAGAGGCACTTTTAGGCGAAGTTCCGGCACGGGTATGAAGGAAAAATTATATAACTCAAGTAATCCAAAAAGAATTAGGAAAAATAAATCTAATTAATAATAATTCAAACTTAACTGATAAAATCCAAATTGAAGTTAATAATAGAGATAATACAATACGTAGAGAATATAAATTAACTCCAGATCTAGATATTGATTCTTTTATGGATTACTTGAATTTAGAATTGACAATTCGCGACTTACTATATGTGATTAATTCTTTAGCTGGATTGGACCGTGCTGTAAATTCTGCTAAGTTGGAAAAAGATAAAATTAGAGTCAGAGATATTCTTATAAATAGAATAGACAAATTCTATCATTTTAAGGTTTCTCAGATTCGTAACCCAGTAGAGATGTAAAAAGAAATTAAACGTTTTAAAACTTCCGAATCAGCGCTTACCACAACCAGCTTGAGGAAGCAGTTACATAAAATTAAGTATAACCCAAATAGAGAAAAGGCCTCGGTCTTCTGGGATGGATTTAACAAAATAGTTCGATTATATAATAAACTACTTCAAACTCTAAATCTGTCCGAAGTTGAAATCAGAGACGCTTTCTTTGAAGTTATAGTTACTAATAATCCTAAAGTCAGAGATTTTCAATTCTTTAATAAAAATGCCACTGGAGAAATGCTGACTTTAACTAAACTAAAAGATTACATTCTTCAACAGGATGCAGCTCGAGATAAAGAAAAAGCAGCTGGACAAATAGACAGCACCGCCGGTGTGACCTCATACTACGTGCCACATCCAGGGATCTTATTTGTAAACTGCGGTAATAAAAGTCATTACAAAGACCAGTGTACAAGGAAAGGAAAAATGTGTTTCCGTTGCAAGCGGTATGAGGGTCATGTCCGTGCAGACTGTCCGTATTCATATGCACAGCTGGAAAAGATTTTAAAAGAAAATGAGCAGCAAAGAAGGTATGATAATTTTGATTGTTTTAGGGATGGAAAAAGGGTGACAAATTGTTTCACTACAAAGCGAAAAATAGACTACGCACAAACTCGCGACACTAAACGATATAAATTTGACAAAAATTGAGGTCGAGGTCATTTACGAGGAAGTGGTAAATCAAGTACCACTAGAAATAATAAATCGAAAGGTGGACCTGAACTAAAATTAAAAAATGGTGAGTGCGTAGGTCTACTTACAAAAAATAAGCTTGACACAATAGGCCGAAGTAGTAAAAATCAGTTAGTTAGATTTCTGGCAGATTCGGGTGCTACGAAACACATGTCAAATTGTAGGTTAATTTTTAGGACACTCAACGAAAATATCAAAACCGACGTTAAATGTGCAAATAAGGATGATCACGCAACAATAAAATCGGAGGGAGATGGACAAATCTCAGAACATATTAATGACAAATTATTGAATTTATATAATGTAATTTATGCCAATACATTCTCGGAAAATTTACTTTCACTTCGAAAATTTGTTGATTAAGGATTGAGCATTTATTTAGATAATAAATGCATAGATATTTTTGATCCACAATCAAAAGAAACACTGGTTTCAGGAATTTATGAAAAATCCTTTTGGATTATAACATTGGAATTTAGCAGCTCGAATAATGACAAAGAAACATGCAAATTTAAAGCCAGCAAAATTGTTGCATATATAGCTACAAGACAAAAAGAATATAATGATACAATAGAAAAGATAGATGAAGAAGACAAGTTTGACACTAAAAGGGAAGAAACTAATATAAAGATTGATGAACAAAAGAAAATAGATTTCAATAATGAAGAACACCTCAGATACTCGAATTTTCAAGACACTTGAAGACAAAAAAATAAACAAGATTGAAAAAGTAAAAACAGAAAATACAGATGAAAATTGGTACAAAGTCAATAATAAAATGCTATGGCATGTCAGGTTAGGTCATGCTTCCTTGAAATACTTAAAAGAATTTCAAAAGAAATTTCCAACTATAAAGGGATTAAAAGAAGTAGTGTTCGATGATTCAATTAAAGAATGTGAAGCATGTATAGTATCAAAGTTCAATAGATTACCTTTCAGCTCGACTAGACAGAAAGCTACGAAACCTCTACAAATAGTTCATTCCGACTTAATGGGACCAATAAAACCTGCTTCACGCCCCAAAGGATATAAATTTATTTCAGAATTTATTGATGATTTTTCAAAAGCAGCAATGGCATACCCTATGGAAACCAAATCTGAAGCTGGACATTGTTTGGAAATTTTTATCAGATCTACCAGAAATTCATTAGGATATGATGCAAAATTCTGCTATCTTCGATGTGACCAAGGTACAGAATTTACAGGAGGATACACCACAAAGTACCTAATAAGTTTGATGCTGAATTAAATACAGCTGTCCCTGTTACACCTCAGCATAATTGTGTTGCTGAGCGATTTAATCAGACCATCCAAAGGAAAGTCAGAGCACTAATGTTCGATACAAATCTACCTGAAAATATGTGGGATTTAGCAGTGAATGCGGCTGTATACTTCTACAACAGGACTCCCCAGAGTTCGAATGATATTATACCACCACTACAAAAATTAAATCCAAATTTTAATCTTCATCTAGAACAACTTAAACGTTTTGGCTGCATTGCATATATGAAAGTGCAAAGAAAAGTTGGAAATAAGTTTAATCAGCTGGGCAAAAGAGTTGTATTAATAGGATACAAACCAACAGGATATATTTTCATAAAACCGGGAGAAGGCAAATATTATGAAAGCAAAGATGCTCGATTTAATGAAAAACCAGTATATGGAAATAGATTCAACAAAAATAGCATAAAAGATTGGAACAACTCAATGGAAGAAGTAGATCGCAAAAATTGGTTTATACAGTTCGAAAATGGAAAAGAAATTTTGATCCCTGAAACGGAGGGAGAGAAAAGGAAAAGAGGACGTCCAAGGAAAGAGAAATTACAACCTCAAGAAAAACATGAACTTGTATCAGATATAAACTTGCTTGAGAACGAAGAAATTAGTACTTTTGTAGCCACAATACAGAATGATCCAAACTAGCCATGAAATCGGAAGATAATCATGAATGGGAAAAAGCTATTAAGTCCGAACTGCAATCTATGGAAAAGAACAAGGTTTGGAAAATTGTTGATAGACCATCGAATGTTAGTGGAGGAAAACCAAATATCATAGATTCAAGGTGGGTTCTAAAAAGAAAAGTTGGAACAAATGGAGACAAAAAATATAGAGCTCGACTGGTTACAAGAGGTTTCAAAGATAAAAATTCATATGAATTGAATGAAACTTACGCACTAGTTTCGCGATTACCTTTAATTAGAGCCGTGATAGTTATAATAAACAAGCTTGATCTGGAAGTAAGACAACTGGATGTAAAACAGCTTTTCTAAATGGCAGAATCGATAATGAAATATATATGGAAATACCTGAAGGCATTGACTGCTCACCTGATTTAAGAAGAAGCAAAGTGTGCAAAATCGAACGTGCTTTATATGGATTAAAAATAAGTCCGAAGAGATGGCATGAAAGGTTTTCAGAAGTAGCCGAGGAACTAAAGCTAGTTTCTCATGACTCTGAACCATGCCTCTTTACATGGTATGAAAACAATAAGCTCTTAATATTGTTATTATATGTGGATGATATGCTGATAGCCAGCAATGATGAAAACAAGTTAGATGATATTGAACAGAAACTTATGTTGGAATTCGAAATGTCTGACTTAGGAAAACCAAAGAACTTTTTAGGCATAGAAATTAAAAGAGATAGACAAAATCAAACTATAACACTTCAGTTGGAAGGTTACATCAATAATCTACTTAAACGTTTTGGATACAGTGAAATGCATCCGCAAAGAACACCGATGGTAACAAGTCAAGTGACAAATAGAGAACGTGAAAGAGAAGAAACAAAAAATCAACTAAATGATGCCTCAAATAAGATAAAAGGACCTTACAGAGAAATAATTGGTTCCCTTCTCTATCTTGCAAATACTGTACGCCCAGATATATCATATACTGTAGACGTATTGAGGAGACATCAAAACAATCCAATTTAAGAAGAATGAAAAATGGTAAAACGTCTATGCAGATACTTGAAATATTCCAAAGGTCTAGGACTAAAATTTGAAGGAAAGTTGGAAAACATGAAAGGATTCTCAGATGCAAGTTTTGCTGATTGCAAAGGATAATGATATATAATATAATATATAATATATATATATATATATATATATATATATATATATATATATATATATAATATCATTGATAGTGATATCAATGGACAACGAGTGGATTTGTTATCAAATTGTACGGTGATACAATTGTCTGGAAAACACATAAACAGTCTTACGTAGCTCTCTCAACATGTCAAGCTGAGTATGTTGCGATGAGCGAAGCATGTCAGGAGATGGTATCATTGAAAAATTCATTAAGAGCAGTCCGGATTCGCTGTCCTTGTCTAATTGGCATTTTTGTTATTTACTCAAGTATTAATCGGTGTATCTGCAAATTGAAGGTTAAGCGCAATAGATATTATTATTACAAATATTTATGCACAAGAAAAAAAAAATCTATCGCTTTGTTTTTGAGAAAAGTAAGGAACGCGAAAATATTATAAACATAATCTTTTACTTCGGCGTTCCTTACTTTTCTCAAAAACAAATCGGTAGATTTTTTTTTTCTTGTGCATAGATATTCATAATAATAATATCTATTGCGATCAACCTTTATTTTGAAGATACACCGATTAATACTTGAGTAAATAACAAACAACTCAATTGTTACTCGGTCGGTATCAGGTTCTACTCCGGCCTGCTGTTAAGTCTGATATTGAAAAGTTCCTTTACACCAATGACTCTGTGGTGCGATAACAAAGCTGCAGAAGCCAGTTCACAAGTTAGTTATACAAATAAATTCAGACATATGACAGTTCGAGAGCATTACGTTTGAGAATGCGTTGCCAGAAATCTAATAACAATAAGGTGGATTGCTTCTAAACAACAAATTGCTGATATATTCACTAAGGCCCTACCCTTTGAATTACATGCTAGCTTGACTTCATTACTAATGAATAATAAATTAAAAATGTAAATTTTTCTTTCTTTACAGATCCTAAAAAAAGTACCACCATGAAATTTTTTCAGCTGGAGATGAAGTGTGTCAACTCAGAGAGATTTGCTCGGGAGGGAGTGTCAAGATTAAGCGAGCAGCATCGCTCTGAAGTTGCTCTGCCATTCTGTGCTTGTGTTCTGTTGATTGCAGCGCTACGGCTCAACAGCGGTCGTCGCCATAAGTGTATATTGCAGTTAGTTAAAAGCTTTCGTCAATTGAACCACGCTCTGCTATTAAGATTGTATTTGTATTCTTAATAAATTTATTTTCTTATCATCTAAATAATATATTATTAACATAAAATGTTAATGAAATTTTCCTGAAATCTTTCATAAGAATTGCATTAGAAGATGACTATAGTCTTTATGTGAAATATTTTGTGAAATAGTTCTAAAAGATTTATGTAATATTCCGCTGTACGATTCTAGAATTTTTAAAAATTATTTAATAAAATGTTTATGGATTCTTTCTGAAATTTTTCATGGAATATTCCTAGAAGATTCATATAATATTCCGCTGTACAATTTAAAAGTTTCTCGGGATTTCCAAGTGAAATGTTTATGATATCTTTCTGAAATCTTTCATAAAACATTCTAACGGAAGATTACTTATATCTTTCTATAAAATATTTCTGGGAAATTAATGTTATATTCCACTGTAGGATTTTAAAGTTTTTCGGAATCTCCTAACAAAATGTTTATGAAATCATCCTGGAATCTTTCATTAAATAATCCAGTGTAAGATAACTTAAATCTTTCTGTGAGATATCAGATGGAATATTTCTGAAAGATTTATGTAATATTATATTGTACGATTCTAAAGTTTTTCAAAGATTTTTAATAAAATGGTTATGGAATCTTCTTAAAATCTTTCATGAAATATTGCATTGGAAGATTATTTTAATCTGTATGTAAAATATTTTGTGAAATATTTCTGGTAGATTAATGTAATATTCCACTATACGATTTTAAAGTTTTTCGGTATCTTCCAGCAAAATGTTTATGAAATCTTTCTGGAATCTTCCATAGAATATTTCACTGGAAGATTACTTAAATCTCTTTGTTAAATAATTCGTGGAATATTTTTGAAAGCTTTATGTAATATTCCACTGTTAGATTCTTAAGTTTTTCAAAATTTTTCAATAAAATGTTTAAGAAGGGGCCGAACTATCTGTCTTTGTCTAGTAGCGTTTTCCATCATTTATGTAAACACTATCTTTTATAACAAGAAAAAAATAGCAGCCCCCGCTAGATATTAGTATAATTAGTAAATTTTGTAATAACAACCAAATTTTTTACCGCATAGTTTTTGACTAATTAGAGACCTACTAGCAATCTAGAATATAACCTATCTTTTTTTGGTAGGTCTCTAATTATTCAAAGACTACGCAGTGAAAAAATTTTGTTGTTATTACAAAATTTACTTATTATACTAATATCTAGCAGTGGCTGCTATTTTTTTCTTGTTATACCGGATAGTGTTTATATAAATAATGAAAAACGCTATTAGACAAAAACAGATAGTTCGGCCCCTTCTTAAGGAATCTTTCTAAAATCGTTCATAAATTATTTCATTAGACGTTTACTACAATATTTCAAATTGGAAAACTTCGAAATACTTTAAGATCGTACCATGGAATATTACATTAATCTTCCAAAAATATTTCATGAAATATTCAACAGGAAGATCTGAGAGATCTTGTGTCAGACTGTTTCATAAAAGATATCAGGAGGATTTCATGAACTTTTTGCTGGAAAAGCCCTGAAAACATTAAAATCGTACAGCGGAATATTATATACATCTTTCAGAAATGTTTCACAAAATATTTCACATAAAGATTGAAGTAAACTTCCAATGCACTATTTCATGAAATATTTCTGGAAGGTTTATGTAGAATTTCGCTCTGGAATTTTAAAGTTTTCTGGGGTTTTTCGAGCGAAATGTTTATGGAATCTTCCTGAAATCTTACATAAAATATTTCATTAGAAGCTTACTTTAATCTTCATGTGAAATATTTTGTAGAATATTTCTGTAAGATTAATGTACTATTCCATTGTACGATTTAAAAGTATTTCAAATTCTCCAATAAAATTTTTATGGACTCTTTCTTAAATCTTTCATGAAATATTTTATAAGAAGATTTTTTCAATCTTAATGTAAAATATTTTGTGAAATATTTTTGGAAGATTTATGTAATATTCCGCTGTACGATTTTCAAGTTTTTTGGGTTCTTCCAGCGAAATTTTCATGAAATCTTCCTGTTATATTTCAGGAAACAGTCCACCAGAAGATTACTTATATATTTTGGCGATGTATTATGTGGATTATTCCAGAAATCTTTGATGAATATTTCATGGAATATTTCGAAATAGTTTCTGAACATTACTTTGAAATATTTCTGAAATATTCCTTGAAGCTTTTAGTGGAAGGTTCCAGTGGAATATTTTAAAACATCCCGTGAAGACTTCCTAGAATCTGCATGAAAGGCTTCATTGAAATATCCCAGTGGAATACTACGAAAATTCGAGTGAAATCTTCCAGGCTGTATCGGCTATGTTGAATTCTTAATCTTCAACAATTATTCTCTTAATGCAATTAAAAAAATAAATAACATTCAAGTTTAGAAAAAACATACAATATATATCATAGCTAAATCACAGCTAACAATAAAAACCAATAATCTAAGATTGATAATGTCGTAATATAAAAATGTATCTTAATCATGAGCAATGAAGATTGTCAAGTTACCATTTCGATCTCGAAGTAGTGCTTACGAAATCGTTATAATATTTGAATAAATAACACAAAACTCAATTAAACAATGACAGCGAATCCAGTCTATACTTAATATAAGTTTTTTAATATTTAACATTTTAATCCTCCATCAGTGATTATAAATGTATGGTCATCTACCGTAACCTGAATCACTTACGTTTAGTTTATGTTTTCTCAAGGCTCTAAGACCAAAACTTTACTAAGGAAACCAATTTTCAATAGCTTTCGAACTAGTGAATTGAAAAAAAAAATTATATGAATGATTGGATGCAAATCCATCGAGTACTTTTCAAAATCTAAATAACAAAATAAATACAAATATTTTTTTCGAAAATTCAAAATACTCTTAAATTAAAACTGTGCTAAGAAAATAAGTTCCATTTCCATAAAAATTTTTAAGCAAATTCATCGAGCAGTTTACATAAAATATCAAAGAAGAGAAAAATATAAAATTTAAAAAAATTTTTGAATTAGCTATTTCATTAAAGCTACATTAAAGTATACCAATTTCCAATAGCTTCAGCACTAGTCAATCAAAAAAATAAATTGTATGGAAAATTTGAAGCAAATCCATCATTAATATTTCGAGATCTGATCAGCTAAATAAATACAAACATTTTTTTCAAAAAGTTAAAAATGCTTCCTATTAAGTTAGACAAAAAAAATTTTATACAAAATGTGAAGCAGATTTATCGAGTAGTTTTCGGGATCCAATTGAAACATTTTTTTCAAATTCAAAATGTTCTAACATGAGAACTGCGGCAAAAAAATCAGTTTTTGAAAGTTCTTATCATTTCAGCAACCGAAAATAATTTTAATGAAAATTTTTAATCGAATTCATAGAGTAGTTTACATAAAATATCAAAAAAATGAAAAATCTAAAATTAAAATAAAATTTTGAATGGCTATTTTATTAAAACTATGCTAAATAAATCAATTTTCAATAGCTTCCGCAAAAATTACTAGAAAAAAAAAATCGTATGGAAAATTTGAAGCAAATTCATCGATTACTTTTAGAGATCTAATTAAATAAATAATGACAATAATTTTTTTTTAAATTTCAAAATGCTCTGAAATTAAAACTGCGCTAAGAAAATAAATTTTCAGATGTATATTTTAATAACTAGGTCTGAAAATCATTCCCATGCAAATTTTTAAGCAAATTCATCAGGTAGTTTACAAAAAATACCAAAAGATTGGAAAATCAAAATTTTTTTTATTTCTTATGAATGACTCTGAAATTAAAACTACATTATAAAAAAAATTCTCAATAGTTTCCCCCCCAATTAGAAAAAACAATAAATTCTTTGCAAAAGAAGGATTCCCATGAGTATAAGAAAATTTTCCCCAAATAAGGAATGTACTAGAGCTCAATCATTGTTTAGAACATCAAAAAACTAGCCAATTAAAAAAAAAAAGAAGGGTGCTAACTCTGGGGAAAGTAAAAAGAACGAAGATTCAAATTTTTGTATATTTTAGGTAGTTTTTGTAGAAAAATCAACTAAAAAGTAAGCTTTGCATGTTTTGTAATAGGTCGGACAAAGCTTAAAAGTAAGTTTGTAAGAAATAGTATCCAATGCAATCAGTTTTATTCCAGAGCAACCCCACAGATTATCACATTTCTAGATAAACGTTTAGAGGGTGAACTACCTTTTCGTCACCTTAGTATCATATCGAACGGCTTGCGCGTTATTTTTGAGTGCAATCACACACTGAATTAAAGAAGACCATTGTAGCAACTGATATAAGAATAATCTAAACCAGAGCGACTTTTTTGAATAACTTAAGAGGATATCGTAGTCATCCCCTCTTAATAACATTTTTATTCAAAGTTCATGAGTAAATGGTGCGTCGAATCATATTCTTTCACTACAGAAAGGAAATTTGTAAGATTAATCCTAAGTGCGGACAACTCAAGAAATTTATTAAAAATTACACATAAAAAGTTATGGACAAACTTTCAATTTAACGTATTTTGAGGTTAGGTTTAACAAGCTTGATATCTAATTTTCATTCGAAGTTCATGAAAAAATAACAAGTCTAAGTGATTTTTTTTTTAACAAAAATGATTAAATTAATATAGCTTTAGCGCGGACAAGTCATTATATTTGTCTAAATAGTCAATTTAAGAGTCGGCCGTATACCTTTGTCCTTGTCTAATCTAAATTTTCGTTATAATTAATAAATTAAATATGTATATACAAATGTGGGGGCTGAGCGCTGTAGAGCAAAAAACGAGCAAAGGATTCTATTCTATGAAAAAATATAAAATTTTCATTATTTTCCGAGTATAGTCCGAAACGGAAAAAACAGTTGAACTTGATTTCATTTTTTCCGTTTCGGACTATACTCGGAAAATAATGAAAATTTTATATTTTTTCATAGAATAGAATCCTTTGCTCGTTTTTTGCTCTACAGCGCTCAGCCCCCACATTTGTATATACATATTTAATTTATTAATTATAACGAAAATTTAGATTAGACGAAAACCGCTATACGGCCGACTCTTAAAGCGATATGGATCAGATAAAAAAAAATCGATTTTAACAACTACGACATCCCGTTAAGACTTTGTATGTATACAAAAATAAAAATAGTATTTTTTATTGGGATAACCAATTTAGATGAAAAAAAGGCATTCGCACGTTTTTTTTAAAAAAAACAAGATCAAGAATGTATACAGGAAGTAAATATCTTTATAATTGATTTGTTTCCGAACCAGAGCACCCCTCAAACCATAACGTTTGAAGCATAAAATGTTAGGGGTTGTTACATCTCCCATCTAATAGCACTGGAAAAATGAAGTATTGCACGTTTCTCTTCAATGTATTTTTACATGTGATTCAAGGAGACCGTAATAGCAAATACTTAAAATATGATCTAAAGCAGAGTTTTTTTTCAGTGGCCAAAAACTTCATATGTATGCTAAAAATAAAATTAACACTTGTGGAAACATCCCCCATCTAATAACACTGAAATAACAAAGTATTGCACGTTTTTCTTCAATGAATTCTTGCATGTAATAAAGTAGACCATGTTAGCACATAGTTTAAAGATGATTTGAACCAGAGCAGCTTATCTAAATAACTGAAAATTTCATACATACACGGAAAATAAAAATAAGACTTTTCATTGAAATCATGAATTCCGATGAAAAAAGATCTTTGCACGTTTTTTTGAAAAAAACAAGACCAGAAATTTTGACCGAAAATAAATATCTTTCCGATTAATTTGTTTCTAAACCAGGGCACCCCTCAAACCATAACGTTTGGAGTATAAAATGTTAGGGGTTGCAACATCCTCCATCTAATAGCACTGAAATAATGAAGTATTGCACGTTTCTCTTCTATGTATTTTTACATATGATTTAAGGAGACCATATTAGCAAATAGTTTAAATATGATCTGAAGCAGAGCTTTTTTTTCAATGGCTAAAAGCTTCCTAAGTATGCAAAAAATAAAATTAACACTTTTTATTGAAATCATGAATATAGATAAAAAAAAGTATTATCACGTTTTTTTAAAGAAAATGATAGCAGGAACGGGAAATGTATATCTTTTTAATTAGTTCATTTCTGAATCAGAGCATCCCTTAAGTCATAAGGTTTGGTGATGAATAGTGAAAAGTTGTAACATCTGTCATTGAATTGTACTGGAGTAATGTAGTATTACACGTCTTTTTGCAATATCTTCTTAGGTGTTATTAATGAAGACTATGTCAGCAAATGATAGATATTTGCATTCTTCTTTTAAACAAAATTGAGGAACAATAAATAATTATTTTCTTCACTTTTATAAAATTATTCCTGCAATTGCGCTTCGCTCTTAGCGTTACCCAAAACCACGAACGAGGACGTGGCGAATCTTGGTTTTATTTATTTTTTTTTTTTGTTTAATTTTTTTTTTTTATTGTCGTTTTGTCAATGTTCTTTTTTTTTATTTTTGGATTCTTTTATAAATTTTTTGTATCTTTAATCATTTTTGTTTTACTTTTTTGCGCGTTTTTTTAAAAAAAAGAAATAAAAACGACGTGACCTCTTTTCCAAATCAAAAACGACGTGTCTTTTTTTCCAAATTATAAATGACGTGTCTCCTTTTCCACGCACAAAACCGAAGTATAACGTGGAAAAATAATAAAAATAACGTGTCTTTTTTTTCAAATTGAATACGACGTATCCTCTTTTTTAGATTAAAAATTATCTGTCTTTTTCCCACGCTTAAAACCGAGGTGTAACGCGGAAAAACAAATAAAAACAACGTGTCACTCCTTTTCCAAATTATAAATGACGTGTCTCCTTTTCCAGCTTCAAAACCCAGGTTTTTTTTTGTTTCATCCATAATTTTTTTTATAAGTTTGTAACTTTTAAATTTCAGTCATCTGATTCGGACAGGCCAGAATCTGTTACAACTCTATTATTTTAAAAAAAATCTTGCAAAAAATGGGCAGGCTGTTTTATTGTTGGAAGGTATCTACCATAGCCCAAGTACCAAATAACAGACATTACATGGGCACAGCAACCTATGGTTCGTGCACCGTTTTTACACTGGCAGTAAAATTCGAGAATCGATTCTTTACCTTGTCGATCTTCATCAATTAATATAAAACCATAGTATCGAGATTTTTTCGAATGTCGCGAAAGTATTAATAAAGGTTTTTTAATATTGATATTGTAGTTTTCATAATTTAATTCTTCTTGCTCGTGATAGATTTGAAATTCATACTTGCCGTTATCATTTACATGTTCTCCATAATATGAAACTGACTGCTTTATCTGATACGTACCAAGTTCAATGTGATATAGGTCAGTATCCGTTAGTACTGGAAAGTTAGATATGCTTGTGGCATCCATGTTTACAAAATCTTTTCTTTTTCTGACAAGTCTCATAGCATTAGCTAATTTTTTTAATTTATTCACTTTATTCAGATTTTTTTCATTTTGCTTTCTCATAGAGAAAGCATTGTATGGATAAAAAATTTTTCTTACTATTTTTTCATTAATTTGTACATATTAAGACTCAGGGAGTCGAAAAAGTGGTTTCCAGAAAATGTCTGTATGTATGTGTGTGTGTGTGTATGAATTCAGTACACCAAAAATATCTTGAGAACTACTCGATGGATTAGCTTCAAATTTTGCATGCAATTAATTTTTTTGTCTAACTGGGGGGAAGCTATTGAAAATTGATCTTCTTATCTCAGTTTTTTTAGAGCCATTTTAAGAATTTAAAAAGAATTTCGATTTTTCATTTTTTTGGTATTTTACGTAAACTACTCGAAGAATTTTCCTGAAAATTTGTATGGACATTATTTGCGACTGCCAAAAGAAGAAAAACTTTTACTAACTGATTTACTTAGGGCACTTTTAATTTTAGAGCAATTTGAAAATTAAAAAAAAAAATTATTTTCTTCTTATTTTTTTTTTATTTTATGAAAACCATTTAATAGATTTGCTCCAAAATTTGTATGCAAGTTATTCGCTATTGTCTGAGGAAAATTAGCTTTGGAAAACTCATTTCTTTAGCGCAGTTTTACTTTTAGGGCATTTAGTAAATTTTTGAAAAAATGTTTATTTTTCATTTTTTTTTATATTACAAAAAAACCATTCGTTGGATTTGCTCTAAAATCATTATGCAAATTATTCGTTATTGCCTTAATAAAACAAGCTTTGGAAAAATTATTTTCTCAGCGCAGTTTTAATTTAAGAGAATTTTGAAAAATTTTTTAAAAAATTTTTTATTTTTTTTGGGTCTTACGTAAACTACTCTAAAAATTTGTTTAAAAATTTGTATAGTAATTATTTTCTACTGTTAAAATAATAAAAAACATTTGCAAACTGATTTTCTTGGCATACTATTAATTTTATAGCATCTTTAAAATTAAAAAAAATTTTTTTTTTTAATTTTATTTCTATTTTACGAAAACCATTTGATAGATTTGCTCCAAAATTTGTATGCAAGTTATTTGCTACTGTTTGAAGAAAATAAGTTTTGGAAAACTTATTTTCTCAGCGCAGTTTTAATTTAAGAGAATTTTGAAAATTTTCATAGATATCTTTATTTTTCATTGATCTTCTTTCTTAGCGTGGTTATGATTAGAAATTTCGTTGTCATCGTTCTTTTAAAGTACAAATTTATAAATAAATATTAATGCTAGACAATTTTTTTATATTAAAACCACATTCAAATAAATATAAAAAAATTAATGAAACTCAAAGAGCTCTGTGAGAAAGCATTCCTCCAAAGCACTTGGCAGCGTTTTTCAACGATAAATTTGTAATTTTTTATATCAGATTGTATTTTTGTGATATAGGCATTATAAATAGCGCAAGTGATTCGAAAATCTGCAAATAAATAAGGTAGACTATTGTTTGACCATATTTTGTCGAAATAACGAAATTGTGATTTTAATATCCCATTTACAATTTCAACTATAAATCTCAGTTTTGTTACAAATCTTGAATGATTTGCTTGTTCTGTAGACAGTTGTTTTTCATGTTCTTTAATAAAAGATGGCATTTTTGCAATAAAACTCTTTTCAGTTAGTTTAGCAACAATATCTCTGAATCCTCGGTCAATAATAAAAATATCACCAGGAAGAAATAGTTGCTCAAACCATTTCGTATTCATTAGTTGTTGTAAAATATTGGCATCTAAAGTGTTGGCGCAGGATATAGACCGTAAACATCAACTATAATTTCATTAGTTGTAACTACAACCATAGGCTTCACTAAACATCTATGTTTATGCATACTATAAGACGATTTTTGAAAATAATAATTAGAACTTTTTTGTAAATAGATGTAAGTCCCATCTCAAATAGTTATTACGTCTTCTTCTGTATCCAACATCATTCGAGCTAATGGAGTCTGGTTTGCTACAATTTGAGTTTGATTTAAATTCACTTCACCTAAATGTAATGGAACAAAATTCTCGGTTAGTGCTTGTCTTACTGAGTTGATATACCGTTCAGTAGTTGATTGTCAAACATTCAATATTAAAGACAATATTTCAACCGTGTGTCCGTGTTTCAATCTCCAAAGATACAGTCCAAGGGCAAATGATTTTTTTTGGTTGATTTTCATTCCATCTACATTTTGTAACATTTCATTAAAATTAAATCTATTGAGTCCAGTTCGGCGTATTAATTGAGTCTCTGGAATTAAATCGAAATACGAATCATTGTAAGAATTTTCATTTTGTCGCAAGCAATTTAAATATAAAGCTGCTTCATCAGGAGTTAATTTGGATGTTGGATTTTCAGCAATTAATGATTTAACATCTAGTTTATCTATTTCATCATTTTCTAAAAAATGCTTGTTACAACAACAAGAAGTGCGGCGAACGTATAGACCTCCAATAACAAATATTTGTATTCGTGTTTTGTCGGGAATAGTACGAAGATTTTTTGGATTTATACATCTAAAAATATAAGCTTTATGGGAATAAAGTGTTGATACTATATTAACAATAATTAATTCATTTTCAACTTCTTGGGAGTATCCAGATGATTCTTTACTTGGTGTACCTTCTGTTTTCAAAGAAAGTTCTTCATAGCTAATATTTTCCCTGTCTTCGACAGGCAAATCTTATTTTATACTCGAAGAACATTTGATCTTGGAAATTTGCCTATAACAAATTTTACAATAATATTCATTATTGGATATAACATATTCGGCCCCCGTTTTATTTTTTAAAATCTTTTCACATACTACACATTCAATTTTTTTGGATTTATAATTTTCTACTTGTGAAATATTTGGTACTTCCAACAATCTTTTATTGGTAGTCGTCTCAAAATTAGACTTATTACGTATTATTTATTAGACTTGACGTATTGCTACTGCTTGGCAAGTACTTTGTCGACAATATGACAATCGCCAATTGAGAATTTTGTGTCAAATGGACGAGCTCGTCAATCTACCAGAATCAAGCCAGAAATCCATATTTCATCTGAATTCGTTACTCTTCACGATCGATCAAAGCATCAATGTCTTCAATAATTTACACAGGCCAGTCAATCATTGGGACATCTTTATTTACTTTGCTGTATCCAAACTACCACAGTCGCTCAGGTTGAGCTGGGCAAGGTTGGTAGGAAAAAACCACGTTGATGACTTCCCAACCTTTGCAAAATTCAAACAATTTTTGGAGAATTCAAGCTTTGGTAACTATGCAAGGTCTTTCGGACAAACCATGGTTCTGTAAGTCTTCCAAATCATCTACTGCTGGCACTTCTGCCAATAAATCGACAAGGGAAAACATTATAGGCAAGAAGTCTCGAATATCTGCGGCTCACTTAGCCACCAATGAATCGAACAAGACGGCTGCTCGTCAGAAATGCCCCTCCTGCAATGAAGGACATTTCATTGTTTTTTGTACTGTTTTCACTTTGTCCACAGCATCAACGTACGGCTCATGTTAAGAAGGCAAATCTGTACCTCAACTGCCTTAACGATGGTCACATGGTTGATTCCTGAAATACTAAGGGTCGATGTCTCTTTTGCGGAGAGAAACATCATACCAAGCTTCATCAGGCGCTTTAAGAAACTTCAAAAACTTCGGAACCTGCTGAAACTCCGTCGTTTACGGCTCATGCTACTATGCTTACTGCAATGAGTCAACGAAGTAAAATTCTAGCCACAGCACGTGTTATACTTCAATCGCCCAGTGGCAAACTGCGTGTGCTCTACTCGATTCAGGTGCTAAAGAATCGTTTATTTCTGAGCACATAGCACAAGCGTTATCTTTACGCAAAAAACCTGACAACGTCGTTATTAAAGGTGTTGAAGGCTCGACCACTACCCATGCACATAGTCGTGTCTTACTCATACTTAAATCAGTAAAGGATACTAACTTTGCTTTTAATTTTACCACCTTGGTACTCAAGGGTGTTTCAAGTCTTGCACCTCATCATGGAGTGAAGCTACCACCGTGGCTTGTCTTTGACTCACTTGATTAAGCGAACCCGCACTTCGGAAATAAAGCAAAAATTGATTGCATCCTCGAAGCAGAAGTGTTTGCAGTTTTCTTACAACCTTGACTTCATTGTGGCCCTCCAGGAGTCAATCTTGCAGCGATTAATACCGTCTTTGGTTGGGTGTTAAAGAGAGGTGTGCCAGATTCCAATACTCCAGTTATTGACAATACGTCCTCGTCGGTCCATCTCGCTTCACGTTAGAACCTCGAGTCTACACTAAAACATTTCTCGGAGATAGAAGAAGTACCGACTTCGTCTGTACCTACTCCAGAAAACAATGAATGTCTTGCCCATTTTAAATCTTAATATCATCGTAATGCTGAAGGCCGCTTTGTTGTGCGGTTACCATTCATTAGTCAACCTACAACAGAAACTCTTCGTGATATTGCTGAAAGTCAGTTAAAACGTCTAGAAAAGCGCCTTTCGCGACATCGAAGATTCAAAGACCCTATCAGGAGTTTATGAGAGAATATGAACATCTGCAACGCATGGTGAAAGTACCAGATGATCAAGTAAATGACTCACTGTCTCATCATTTACCACACTATCCTGTCTTCAAGAAGAATGTATATGAAAAAATTAGAGTTGTCTTCAACGCGTCGCATTGCAATCACGAAGGCTTATCTCTTAATTCTTTTTTTTGCGTAGGACCCAAACTACAGGAAGATGTCTTGGCCATTGTCTTACAATGGTCGTTCCTCAAGTTTGTGTTTGCTTGCGACATCGTTAAAATGTTTAGACGATTTCTAGTCCATGCAGACGATTAAAAATGGCAACGCATATCGTGGCATCATTCACAAGATCTGCCCATTACTACATTCCAATTAACAACTGTCACCTACGGGACGGCCAGTGCCCCATTTTTATGAAACGCGTGTATGCTGCAACTCGATGAAGATGAAACAGATCGACATCCTGAAGCATCAAGAGTGATTTTACAAGGTCGTTATGCCGATGACTTCTTTGCTGGTGCAGATACTCTGCACGAAGCTCAGACTATACGAGATCAGCTGATATCCACTTTAGCCTTTACAGGCTTTTCAGCTGGTAAATGGGCAGCTAACCATCTTTAACTAACTTCCGACATCATTACTCCAACC